>OZ005737.1:178466248-179066248 GCA_963930755.1 Eudasyphora cyanicolor
ATTTCATTTTTATATATATATAGATTATCCACTCTTTAAACCTTCCATCACACTCTTATAAAGGGTATTATAACTTTGTGATTTGTTTGTAACAAATCGGAAGAAGAAACAGAGTCATCGTTTATGTCACTAATCGACGTAGAATCACATTCTGAGTTGATTTAGCCAAGGCCGTCTGTACAGATATTCTTTAAATCAAAGAACAGGTCGCAATTACTGTGTGTTCGCGATCAAATTTGCACATATATTTCCCGATCCCTTAGAAATTTGGTTAAAATAAGTTTAGATTTACGTACGAGAATAGCTTCCATATAAAGGTAAGAGCGATTTAGCAACATTTTTTAACCGATCTGTATAAAAATTGTCATAGAAAAGTCTCTTGATACACTAAGAGACAATACAAAATTTACGGAAAATCGGTCCATATTTAGATATAGCCTCCATACACATATTACCCCCGATTTTATATGTACCAAATTACCCCCGATCCGTTCAGAACCAAATTCGACAAAGAGGTTTCTTATTACTTGAATGAACACTGCCAAATTTGGAAAATCGGTTAAGATTTAGATACAGCACCGATTTATATGTTTCTCCGTAATTGGTATTGTTTAGTTCTAAGCTATATTATAGATATTAGCACACTTTTGTCCTCTACTATATACAAAATGTAACATATTTTATGTGACCCAATTAACACACTGTCACTGACCACAAATCAATGCTTATGTTTATACTTATAAAATGTTTAATATGAACAAAGTTGATTGTACTCACTTATTGTTTACGTCAACATATTTTGCATAGTAGTCATTTTATTCTTGCTAAAATTATACAATAATATGTAAGTTCCGTATTTCCCATGCAAAATTGCTTACTTTACTATTACCGACCTAGTATATTATTGAACTTATGTTGTGCTCATTATTTCAGTATAAATAGATAATAAATTACTGGCATTCGACCAGTTAAAATCTTTAAACCATCATTCACGATTGTTTTATTAACTCACTACCTGCCTTTCAGTTACAAGTGCTGGAAAGGTACTCAATAAACAAATTGGTGTCAATTCTGATGCAACATCTTAATTGGTAAACACTAATATCAGTGCAATATATAAAACATTTTGGTGACCCCTGTGAAAAAAGGACATTATACCCTTTATCCAGACATCAGAGAAAATTCCGAAGC
The DNA here is from genome assembly GCA_963930755.1 of Eudasyphora cyanicolor. NCBI lineage: Eukaryota > Metazoa > Arthropoda > Insecta > Diptera > Muscidae > Eudasyphora > Eudasyphora cyanicolor. The sequence goes on from OZ005737.1 coordinate 178,467,440, forward strand.
ATCGGAGATTAGTCCTGAGTTTAATCCTCAAGCAGGACGCCATACGCAAATCATTGTGCATTCTTTGTGATCCAGAGGCTAAACTTTGCAGTCAATTCATCATACCAATCAGTGAAGGAGCTTAAAGGATCATGGCATCAGTAACCGAGTTATTAGAATTCCAAAACTCAGTTGGTGAAAGCATTCAACGGATAGTACGTAATTTCAAGAAAGATTCAGCTGATAGGAAGGGGAAAGCTTCCGAAACCTGACCATTGAGTGGGACAAGTTTAATGAGGCGGATGGAAAATTGAGGATCTTGGTTGACCATCCATCGGATGTTGAATACTTTAAAAAAAAGTATTTCGACCAAATACAAGCGTTGACTGAAGAATATATGAAAATATTTGAGACGGAAGCGAATCGCCTGAATAAAGCCGAATCGGAAAATCTCCATGGAGCTCAGGCTACGAAATTACAGTTTCCGCTGCCAAATCAGACAGATTTGATAAATAACGACGAAATTGGGATTGAAATGTCTCCTCTAGCAATACTCGGCAAAATCAAGGCTCGCATGGCAGCTTTAAGGAGGTTTATTTCATCGCTGTCTGGTGTCAGTGGAAATGAGCACGAACAATATTACAAAGTGCGAATTGATACAATTAATAAATTATGGAGTCAAGTAGAGGAGTTATATGATCGATCGTGGGATCAAATTGCAAATCCTTTGGCTGCTGGCTTAAATCAAGACGATTATGACAATCTCAATGACATGGTTCTTCAGACATTGACAAAGCTACAAGTCATGTCAAATCAACTAAAGAGTTCCAGATCACCGACATATCAATCATGCACGACAACATCATTTCCACTTCCGAAGATATCGATTCCGAAATTTGATGGCGATTACAGTAAATGGAGCCAATTCTACGACCTGTTTCTCCATATGATACATGAACAGCCTATACCTAACGTCCAAAAAATGTGGTATCTTAAGGCTAATCTTTCAGGAGAAGCAGAGAGATTAATTAGCCATCTTTCTACAACGGAAAACAATTACATGTCTGCTTGGTCGATGTTACAAGAACGATACAACAACAAAAGGGTTCTTGTAGCAACGTTAGTCGACAAAATTATCAATCAACAAACAGGTACCTCGAATGCCTCTGCCATCAAGGCTCTACACGACACAACTCGTGAGTGTTTATTGGCATTAAACAATCTTGGAGTAACCACGAGTGCGTGGAGCCCTCTTCTCTTGCAAATTTTGATAAAAAAGTTGGACCGTAATCTGCATATCAGATTCGAGCAGTCACTAGATCAGCAAAAGGAGTTGCCATTTTGGTTATCAATCTCAACATTTTGGTTATCAATCTCAACAGGAAGTAAAAAGTGGCGCTTCCAACGCAATTGTGACATCGGCATCAGCAGATATCTTGTCGCCCCGCAGGGAATATGTCTTGCTAGCAACTGCTAGAGTTAGAATAACAGCGGCTAATGGAAATTCGGCTGAGTTTCGAGCAATATTAGACTCTGGCTCACAGGTAAACCTTGTATCTGAGCGTTTAGTACAAAGGTTGCGCCTTTCAACGTCGGAATCCTCGTTGTACATTAATGGTATTGGTAATGCACAAAGGAAAGCATCGAAACGTATAAATGTGAAATTGCAGTCAAGGAACACCGATTTTGCAACAAATTTAGAAGCATTTGTCCTTCCAACAATAATTCCACCTCAACCAAACCAGCTTGTTGACATTTCAAGTTGGAATATTCCAAATGTTAACTTGGCTGATCCATATTTCCACCAACCTGGAAAGGTTGACGTTCTTCTCGGAGCAGAGTATTACCTCAGTCTAATACAAAATGGTAAAATAGAACTTTCCAGAGAACTTCCGATTCTCTTGAATACGTCGCTTGGCTGGATTGTCAGTGGTAAAATAACACCAGATCAAAAAACAAAAGGTACTGTGACATGTGCGGTTTCCACATCCGGAATAAGATCTTCTGATAACGACTTATTGAATGATGTCATCGAACGCCTATGGAAAATGGAGGATGACGGACCGTATGAGAAGAGTCTTTCACAAGACGAAAAGCAGTGTGAAATACATTTTGCACAAAATGTCCAGATTGACATTTCAGGACGTTTCATTGTAAGATTGCCTTTTCGTGAGAATACTTCTGTGTTAGCAGATTCTAAGGAAATGGCCCACAGACGATTCCTCAGCCTTGAACGCCGTTTGCTAAAGGACCCCATTACCAGAGCACAGTATGTTAAGTTCATGGAGGAATATGAGCAAATGGGACATATGACGGAAGTAGACATTAATTCAATACTGTTCCCTAACTACTTTATTCCACACCATTGTGTTTTAAAACCAGAGAGCACGACAACAAAACTACGAGTTGTCTTTGACGCTTCCGCAAAAACTTCGTCTAATTATTCGCTCAATGACCTGATGTATATTGGACCAACTGTGCAAAGTGATCTGTTTTCAATACTAGTGCGATTCCGGTTTCCTCGATATGTGTTTACTACAGATATTGAAAAGATGTATCGGCAAATACTGATACACGAAGATGATAGGAGGTATCAAATTGTTTTGTGGAGGAAGGATACTTCATCTCCCATAAGGTATTACCAGCTAAACACGGTTACCTACGGAACGCGGTCTGCTCCATATTTGGCCACGAAATGTCTGCAGAAAGTTGCCATAGAAAATGAGATTCGATATCCCTTAGGAGCCCAAATGCTCAAAGACAATTTTTATGTAGATGACGGACTTGGTGGATCGAATTGCTTGGCCACAGCTGTAGAGTCCCAGCGACAATTGATTCACATTTTAAAGAAACATGGACTTAATTGTCGGAAATGGAGCGCAAATCATGTTCAACTTCTGCAAAATATTCCACAAGAATCCCGTGAAGTTGACCTTGATTTTAACAGCAGTGATAAGGAGTCCATTAAAACTCTGGGCCTGATATGGCTACCTAAAACTGATCACCTTTGCGTTAAGGCAAAGGTAGAACCAGTAAACATCTCGACCAAACGCACAGTAAGTTCTGACTTGGCAAAACTTTTTGATCCACTTGGACTCTTGGCTCCCGTTATAGTGAAGGCAAAAATATTCATCCAGCATCTGTGGCAGCTGAGACTAACATGGGATGAAGGTCTTCCGTCAGACCTCAATGCAACATGGTCAAACTTTCGTGAAAGTTTGGCTACGCTTAACAACCTGCTCATATCGAGACACATATTTAAGGGTAACATCCCTGTAAACAGTCAGCTTCATATTTTTGCGGACGCCTCCGAAAAGGCATTTGGAGCTGCGGCGTATATTCGAGCGACATTCAAAGATGGCAGAATTATGTCACGTCTGTTATGTGCAAAATCTCGCATAGCACCCATCAAAAAACAAACTCTTCCGAGGCTAGAACTATGCGCCGCGTTGCTAGCTGCGGAATTATCATATCGTCTTCGGAAGGATATTCAAATAAACGACCTGCCTATATTCTTGTGGACGGATTCTGAGATTGTGTTATCATGGATAAATTCACAGTCATCAGCATTCCAAACCTTTGTTGCTAATAAAATATCACAAATTCAAACGCTAACTCTAGCAGAGCAGTGGAGACATGTGAACTCGAAGGATAACCCAGCAGATGTTCTTTCAAGAGGGTTATCACCAAAGGATCTTCCACAGTGTCATTTGTGGTTTTGTGGACCACTATTTCTTCATGGCAGACAAGAATGCTGGCCTACAAAATTCTTACCAAATTTACAAATATCGACTGATCTAGAAAGAAAAAAGAATACGACGATGGTATTGACTGCTTCAATTGACAACGATTTTGTGTATAACATCGACCACAAGGGATCATTCAGAAAACTTCAGCGGGTAATGTCATACGTCATCCGTTTTATTCAACATTCTTCGGTCGAAAGGCACCAAAGATCAGATCTCAAGGCATTAAATCCTCAGGAGCTTGATGCAGGGCTTATAGCTATTGTACGTGCTGTTCAATGTGCGGATTTTCATGATGAACTACAACAGTTAAAGAACAAGCAGGATATTGTGAAGCAGAGTTCCATTAGCAGTTTATCGCCTTTCCTTGATGAGAAAGGAATCATCTGTGTTGGAGGGCGATTGGAAGAATCCTCTCTACCTTATGAGACAAGACATCCAATGCTTCTCCCATATAATGATACATTGGTCAAATTGTTATTCAAGATGATGCATGATGAAAATAAACATTGTAGTCCACAGGCTTTATTGGGAATAATAAGGCAGAGATTCTGGCCAATAAAAGGCAAAATAACGGCAAGAGCTACAGTGCAGAAATGCTTGAAATGTAACAAAGCTTCACCTAAATTATGCCAACAAATAATGGGGAACCTTCCTCAGACAAGAATCACACCTGCCAGACCGTTCATCAATGCAGGCGTAGATTATTTTGGTCCACTATGGATCCATTATAAAGTCAGAGGAAAACGACCAACAAAGGCGTATGTCGCAGTATTTTGTTGTTTTGCTACGAAAGCAGTTCACTTTGAACTTGTGAGTGACTTATCGACGGATGCGTTCATAGGTGCATTAAAACGCTTTATCAGTCGACGAGGACGTTGTCAGAACATCTACAGTGGCAACGCAACAAACTTTGTTGGAGCCAGCAACAAGTTAGCGGAACTTGCTGATTCAGTGTTTTCAGAAAACGGGAAGGAATCAATAGTATCCACATGCAGCTCAAAAGGAATAAAATTTCATTTTATTCCGCCTAGAGCTCCGCATTTTGGAGGGCTTTGGGAAGCCGCGGTAAAATCAGCAAAACATTTGCTAATCCGAAGTGTGGATACAGCTTCATTAACGTATGAAGAGCTTGAAACTGTTATTGTGGAGATAGAGGCGATATTAAATTCCCGTCCCTTAACACCTATGTCAAACGATCCATCAGATTTATCAGCGTTAACTCCAGGTCATTTATTGATCGGTGAAGCCCCTACAGCTCAAGTAGACAGCGCAGCAACTTCCAAGAAGCTGTCACTATTGTCAAGATGGGAACTAGTATCTCAACTCAAGCACGAATTCTGGAGACGATGGTCCAGTGAATATCTGCACGAGCTACAGCAACGACATAAATGGAAGAAGCCAGCTACCAACATGAAGACAGGAGATTTGGTTATCATTCGGGAAGACAACACGCCAATCATGAAATGGCCGTTAGGACGAATATCAAATGTTTATCCCGGCAATGACGGATCTATACGAGTTGTTGATGTGAAAACGGCATCTGGCACATACAAAAGACCAATACATCGTCTTGCATTACTTCCTGTTGAGGACAGTTCAGAACCTAAACCAGAACAAAGTCTATCTCCGGACGATTCAGAGACAAGTCGTAGCGATAAACCTAAAAGGAAAAGGATACGATTGCTGCGTTACTAGGAATGCTGCTGATCATTCCAATTGCTTTAGGATCTCCGATAACCAATGATAAGTTTGGATCCAAAGTAGGTATCCACTTTGAGGAGATTGGATCAACTGCAGTCTCCACAAGTCAATGGAATCTGTTCGTATATTATGACTTATCCGCATACTGGGTTGATACCAAATTTTTAGTCAATGGCACCAATTCATTGCAACAACTTTGTTACAAAATGGAACCCAATATATCATGCTTTAACATAATAGAACACTTTCAACATCTTGAAACTGATCTCAATCTGGATAATAAGTTGTTATATAAATCACGAAACAGAAGAGGAGACGTTGATTTCGTCGGGAACATCGCCCATTCTTTATTTGGCATACTAGATTCAGATTATGCTAAGGAAATGTCATCAACAATCACAAATCTTCGGAATGATGAATCATTTATCCTCAGATTGTTAAAGGATCAGACCTCAGTCATTAACTCAACAATGAATATTATGAAACAAGGTCTGACATCCACTAAACTCCAGTTTGAAAATCTTCAAAGGAAAATTAATGAGATCAGTAAGAATGAACAGAAGTTGAATGAAGAATTGTACCAAATCAAATTATCTCAAATCTTCAACATAGGCGTGATGCAGCTCTCCCTTATTGCCAACAGCTTACAAAAAATTCAATCATGTATCTTGGAAGCTTTGACTGACACCCATCAAGGAAAAATCAACCCACTGTTACTAACTCCAACACAACTAGAATCCGAAATAAGTCAGATTAAAATGCATATATCTCAATCTTTGGAATTACCGGTTCCTGAGGATGACTTGTTGGAACTATACAAATTAATGAAAATTAAAGGTGGACTTGCCCAAGATCATGTGGTTTTTAGTATAACCCTACCGTTAATCGATCACGAGAAATTTAGGCTTTATAAACTTATTGCTATTCCCAATCGCTTAAATAACTCTATGGCAGTAATAGAAACTTGCAGTCCTGTATTAGCAATCAACATTAATCGAGGACACTATTTCCCGGTTCCATTCTCTCAACTTAAAAGGTGCGATGTCATCAGCCAGGATGTTTTTATATGCTACGGGTTTCAATTGCGATATACATTTGGAGCAGAAGCCTGTTCATGCGAAATCAATCTATTTCAAAACTATACTCAGCCTGTATGTCCTATAACTACGATTCAAACAAATGTAACTTGGATTCCCCTGACACATAAAAATCAATGGATATATTATACTGTATCCACTACTCAAGCAACAGCAGTATGCGAAAAGGAAATCATTCCCTTAACATTACAAGGATCGGGATTATTAACCATCAAACCTGATTGCATCCTCAAACATGACTTCATCCATGTATCAGGTCAACAATCTATATCCTCAAAGTTGTTATCATCATATACAAGTCTCGGAAACATTTCTGAATTATCACACCAGTATTACCCACCAAATAAACCCATAAACAAAGCTAATTTTTCATCAATGAGCGATCAATATGCACTACAATTGAGCGCGTTAACAGAGATGCAAACTAAATTAGACTCAATACACAAATCTGAATTTGAACATCATGTAAACTCCAAACATGGCATCACTGTTGCCTATTCCGCATTAATTATCAACACGGTAGTCATTATCATCATTACATGTAGAACATTGTTACACAAGAATTCAAGAATAGCTCGGATTACTGATATGCCACAACATGAGTCATCCCGTCAGGAATCCCAGCCACACATCTTTGGACCTACCCCAACCCCGCGACAGAGTTTCACAATCCAAGTTTAAGATCGTTGAGATGACCACACTTAGTTGACCGATTGGTCAACGCGGGGGAGAATGTTTAGTTCTAAGCTATATTATAGATATTAGCACACTTTTGTCCTCTACTATATACAAAATGTAACATATTTTATGTGACCCAATTAACACACTGTCACTGACCACAAATCAATGCTTATGTTTATACTTATAAAATGTTTAATATGAACAAAGTTGATTGTACTCACTTATTGTTTACGTCAACATATTTTGCATAGTAGTCATTTTATTCTTGCTAAAATTATACAATAATATGTAAGTTCCGTATTTCTCATGCAAAATTGCTTACTTTACTATTACCGACCTAGTATATTATTGAACTTATGTTGTGCTCATTATTTCAGTATAAATAGATAATAAATTACTGGCATTCGACCAGTTAAAATCTTTAAACCATCATTCACGATTGTTTTATTAACTCACTACCTGCCTTTCAGTTACAAGTGCTGGAAAGGTACTCAGTAAACAAATTGGTGTCAATTCTGATGCAACATCTTAATTGGTAAACACTAATATCAGTGCAATATACAAAACAGGTATCCCAGCGCTATAGAATTTGTACTTTACTTCCGGTCAATACAAAATTCGGCAGAAATAAGTTTCCTTATTTACGAGCGAATAATGCTTAATTTGGGGATAATCAGTTCATTTTTAGATATGAGTCATTCCATACCAAACGGGACGATTTTTTTGATATCACTATTTTTGATTGTTTCGAAATTTTGTGTATGTATTATTTTCTTAAAAATTTCTTATAGGTAGTTCAAAAAAAAAATTAAAAAAAAAAAATTTCAAAGAGTTATGAGCAATTTAAAGTTGACGAATTTTTTTTTAAAAACGTATGATCATTCTTTAGCTTGTATCTCCTGAAATACGTGACCGATTTTATTCTGCTATACCTTGTTTTGAAGGTAATTTCAACTTCTACAATATTTTAGTAATCTACTTGCTAAATATTGTCATGCTGTTAATCTTTTAAAGCACATTCACAGAAATTATGCAAATGGTTTTTTTTATAAAAAAAAATCGTAAAAAATAGTTCCTATCAATTCACCACTTCCAAATTCATACAGTAGCTAATAAAGACTTTTCAGAACACAACATTAAAATTTTAAAAAATCGAAGGCTGTAATCATTTTGAAAATTACAATAGAAAGTATTAAAAGACAAAAATATTAAAAAAAAGTATATTTGTTAGTTAGTTGTAGTAGTTGAAATTACCTTCAAAACAAGGTATAGCACATTAAAATCGGTCACGTATTTCAGGAGATATAAGCTTAAGAATGAACACACCTTTTAGAAAAAACGTGATTTCGCCAACTTTAAATTGATCATAACTCTTAATGAAATTTTTGTAAAAATTGTTCTTCAACTACGTATAAGATATTTCTAGGAAAATAATACATATACAAAATTTCGAAGCAATCAAAAATAATGATGTCAAAAATCGTCCCGTTTGGCATGCTATGACTCATATGCTTAAATATATTTCTTCCTGCCTATTTAAGATTTATAAGCCATTGAAACTGTATTTTAGGTCCGATCTTTATATAATTTTACATAAATTAGGTTTTTGATCCAAAAAAAATATGTTTAGATTATGTATAGTCCTACATATTTGTTACTTCTGAACCTTTATCTATGAAGAATACTGCACATTTAAGGGTTATCGTTTCAGATCTAATTTATTATCTTCTACTCCTTCTTGGAATAAGCCTCGATGAGGAGGTGGAGCTTTGTTAACTAAAACGAAACCAATTATACCAAATTATTATCGCAATGTCCCTATTCGCATTGTTAGGGAGGTGTATAATATAGATGGCCCCTCCCGACTTTCTGTCTTTCCTTACTGGTTTTTATCTACAGCAGTGATAAGCAGATAAAGCAATTTTAAAGTTGTTTTCCCCACATTTTAATCAATCGACTGTGATTTTTCTTGACAGAAAGATTTGCGGGTGAAAATGGTACTGTGTGCGTCAAAATTTAATGCAAATTATTACAACTGGTATGATATTAATGGATATTTATGCAATGCCGTCGAAAAAGGGTTTACAAAAAGTTGCATCTAAAATTAAAGTAAACATCAAGTCATATGCAATAACGCAAAAATATGTGAAAATAAATTTCGCAATTCGCAGCTAGTTGTAAACTCTGGTAATTACCACCTAGGTGACAATTTTCGAACGTTATGAAAGAATAAATAAATTCGAATTTATGAATTTCAGAAAGCAACAACCCTAGTATATGAAGTGTTCCCTATTCTATTGTAACCCAATGCAAAATATGGCCACTCCTCTTGGAATAATATAATTCAATCCATTTGTCATCGTCCTTAAGCCACTTTAACTTCTAAATTCCGTATCTCTCACTCTACCGTACTATACAATCGATAGGAACTACTGTGGGCAAGCAGTTGAAACCAATCACTTTGAACATAATGTATACTCTTTAGTCAATTAAATATCTAACACGATCATATACTTCAGTTTAAAAGTTAGTTATTAATATATTGTGAGTTGTAAATATTTGTATATAGTTAAGTAATACAAAACTCTTTCAGAAAATTGTAGTATAAACATAAACGAGCAAAGTTTAGAATTCCTCATATCTCCTCATTTCAAATAAGATGTCAACTATAAACCGTGTCCCAATCTCACTATGATGTACACTCAGCAAAACAGAACGTAAACGTGTCGACAACGTATGTAAACAATTTGAAAATTTTAAAGTAATTTCACAAATGTTGTATTAGATCAGAATATGCATATATGTATATTGTATATAAGATAGGTATGTATGTATATATCATAGCTTGTATATATCATAGCTTTAATCCAAAACGATTTCCTATTGGAAATTGTGTTGTTTATTGAATAGATTGAATATATTTGGCAGTGTTCTTTAATGAATCTAGAAACTTCTCCCATCCAAATTTAACCAGTAAGAAAAGACAAAAAGTCGGGCGCGCCGATTGTATAATACCCTACACCTCCATAACATTGCGAAAAGAGTCATTGCGATAACAATTTGAAATAATTGGTTTCGTCTCAGTTAACAAAGTTCTTAAATCAAACTTCTCGTCGAAGCTTATTCCATGGAGGAGTTAAAGATTTTGATCATAATAAACTAGATGTGAAAGGATAATCTTAAAATGCGCAGTATTCGTTCATAGATTAAGAATCGGAAGGAACAAATAGGTGGGACTAAACATAATCAAAACAGATTTTCCTCAACTTGGATCACAAACCTGATTTCTGCTACTTTTATATAGATCGGAAGTAAAATGCAGTTTCAACAGCGCTTAAATACTACACAAGCAGAATCATACATATGTGGCTATATCTAAACCTTTACCGATTATCCCCAAGTTAAGCTGTATTCGTGTATTCTGTAGCGCTTTTATACCAAATCGGGTGTAACATATTTCCCCAAATTTGGCTGTGTTCATTTATAAACTGAAAAACCTATCTTTGTCTAATTTCTAATTGATCGGATATAAAATACAGTTTCTACAGCGCTTACATTTCAAATCGATGGTAACATACATATGGGGGCTATACCTAAATCTGAACCGATTTTCCCCAAATTCGGCAGTGTTAATTCATGTAACAATAAAGCTCTTTCTGCCGAATTTTGTACTGATCGGATATTAAATAAAGTTTATACTGCGCTTACTTTATCTAAATCTCAACCGATTTTTCTCAAATTTAGTATTGTCTCTAATTATATCAAGAAACTTCTCTCTGTCAATTTTTATACATATTGGAAAAAAAATTTGATTATACAGTGCATGTATGTCAAATCGGAGGTACATATATATGGAAGCTATACGTCAATTTGAACCGAATTTAGCAAAATTTAGTAGGGTTCGTCCTTGGGCCAAAAGAAAGGTATGTGCAAAGTTTCGTTGAGACCGGAGCATAATAATGACCTGTACTTTGATGACATGAATGTATCTATAGACAGACAGGTGGACATAGCTAAATTCAAATTGGACATAGCAAAGTAAATTGGGTGTTACAAACAAATGCACACAGTCATTATACCCTCTACTACAGTGTGGTGTAGGGTATAATAAATAAAATTTACGAATATTTTTTTGTGAAGTTACAGCTTTAATTCCAGTACGTAATTTAAATCAATTAAATGCTGTTTAAATTGATAATAATTTACAATTTACTTGAAATTTATAATTATGTATTCGCATATACTTCATTTTAATCTGTTGAAATAAATCAAATGTGTCAAAAGTTTATTATCTAAAATGGCGTATCATACATAATATGCACTATTGTTTGAGAAATATTTTTATTCTGAAAATGTGTATACCCCTATGCAATGTGTACATTGTTTTGACAGAAATATTTGCGAGGGAAATATTGTTAGAATGTGAGATATCAGTTCCCATTGAAACTTATTCCATAAAAAAAATGAATTTGCCAAGTCCAAGTGAGTATCTGCTCTCAAATTATGTTCATTAATAGATGCGTATAGATGAATACAACATCAACGGGATGTGCCTTGAAACTCCAAAAAGCATAAGTGTTAAAATTGCTGCAGAGCCTGGCAACAGGCCGGGAGTAGCCGACTTCTCTGTGGGGTCCTGGGATGAAACGATACATGAAATAGATGATAACACAGCTAGACCCACCTTAAAGTATACCGATCGACTCAGAATCACTAGCTGAGTCGATTTAACCATGTCTGTCCGTCCGTCCGTCCGTCTGTCCATGTAAAGTTGTTCGTCGACTACAGGTCGCAATTTCACTCCGATCGTTCTGAAATTTTGCAGTTTAGAGTATTTCGCAGCTGTTAAGATCGCTGTTGAATTTGGTTGAAATCGGTTTAGATTTAGCTATAGCCCCCATATATATGTTTCATCCGATTTGGCTCTTTAGATCCAATCGTTTTTATACCCTACACCACACTGTGGTACAGGGTATTATTTAAGTATAAAATGTCCCAAAAGTAAATTTATGTAAACAATTTATACATGAATTACAAAATTTATATATCAGAGTTATTCAATATTACGAGAGTGGTGTAGGGTATTATATAGTCGGCCCCGCACGACTTTAGCCTTTCCATACTGGTTTTTTAAATTTTATTGTTCAAAAGCAAAAAATGTCGGAAATAACATAAAATTTTAGAAACAGTTTAGATTTGTTCATTGGCCACCTATGGCACGAATTATGGCCTTCAAACGGCCGACAAAGCCATCACACGCTGCACGAAAGTGGGTCTGCGGTATTTTGGACCATTCCCGGCGAAGCGCCGTCTTGAGATGATCGATACTTTGGTATTTTTTAGTGCGAACCTTACTCTCTAAATTGCCCCAGGCGCAAAAGTCCAACGGATTGCGATCCGGAGATCTTGGTGGCCATTGTGCTGTAGAAATGAAGCGAGGAACCTCCTTTTTAAGCCATTCTTGGTTGACGCGTGCTGAGTGCGATGGTGCTGAGTCCTGTTGGAATGTCCATGGTCTGCGGCCGAAATGTTTGTCTGCCCAGGGCTTCATTACTGTCTTTAGGACATTTTCCCGATAATATTCGGCATTTATTTTGACACCATGGTCGATGAATACTAGCGCGGAGCGACCATCGGCCGTTACGGCGACCCACACCATTACCAGCGGCGGCGCTTGAGTTCTGGTGGCCAATCGAAGGTGTAAATTTTCAGTTGCCCTCTTTGGCAAGTAAACCCGATCATTTTGTTTGTTCACAAACTGCTCAATTTGGAATGGCTTCTCATCGGAGAAAACCAAAGTCGGTAACTGGCCACTTTCGTGCAAGCGAAGCAACTCTTTGGCCCTTTCCAGTCTAACTTTCTTTTGTGCATCGGTGAGCTCTCGCACTTTTTGGAACTTCAATGGCTTTAGTCCAAGCTCATTTTTTAATATGTGTTGTATCCGTTCTCGCGATATGTTCAGCTCACGAGCAATTTTTCTACTACTGCGGCGTGGATTTCGATCAAATCTGGCCTTCACTTTTCGGATCATTTTTGGTGTTGTTACCGTTTTTTTCGTCCACTTTTTGGACGCGATGCAACACAGCCAGTATCACGGTAACGAGCAATGATACGAGAAACAAAAGATTTATTCACATTTAAATGCTCTAACGATAGTCACTTGTGTTTTCCCACCCAAATATAAAGCAATCACACTATCACGCTTGAATTCCATCACGAATAACTTTTTTTCTGAATGCAATAGATCAAAATGCTTTTGTAAGCTTGTAAACAATAAAATGAACTGTCACTGAAATAAATCTGTCAGCTATCAGACTAGCGGTTTAGAAATGATAGCAACCTGAAGTTGGTTGCAATACATTTCAGCCACCCTGTAGTATTAGTTTGTTAGTCGCTATCAACTTGAGGAAAATGGGCGAAATTGCCACCCCCCTGTTGGTACCTCCCACACAAATGCACCATTTTGCACTAAAAGTTAAAAGCTTATAACATTAATACCAGTGTATAAAAATACTTGAAATTTTGTACAGCGTAATGTTTTTATAGTGCCTACAGTCCATTGAAAAATGGGCGTTATTGTCACGCCCCTTTTGGTACCTCTCCCACAACGGTACCATTTTGCACCAAAAGTTAACAGTATATAACATTAATATCAGTGTATACAATTACTTGAAATTTTGTACAGTGTAATGCTTTTATATAGACTATAGTCCAGTGAAAAATTAGCGTTATCACCACACCCCTTTTTGTACCTCCCACACAAAATGGCCAAATTATACCACAATTTAATATCTCAACGTTAATATACCAGTCCATATAAACGGTTACAATTCGGCACAGTGCAATGTATTTAAAGTATCCACTGTTCAGCGAAATATAGGTGTATTTCTTAAACCCCTTCTGGTACCTTCCACACAAATTGACAGAATAATTCGAGTAATATTCAATATTACATTACTCACAAAGTGAGGGTATACCTTAGTCGGTTTACCCGACTGAAACTTTCTTACTTGTTTTCTAAATACTTTAAACTTTTTCAGCTTGTGCAATATCTGTCTTCGCCAAGAAAATGTCCCATAGTAAATTTATTGACAAAAGGGGCCGTCATGGACTCCAGAGAAAATCGGTCGATGAAACAGTTACTTATCAAGCTGCACATCGAGTCATTTCCAATCGTAGAAAGCCACTACACCCGTGCAAAGAGTCAAGGACTTTATCTGGCCTCCGACTTAACTATCTCAAAAATATGCTATCTACTCCGAGAGCGTTACCCAGAAGTTGCGTTTAAAGAAAATGTTTTTGGGCGGATACTTTGTAATAACTACAAATTTACGTTTCACCATCCAAAAAAGGACACCTGCATAAAAACGCTGAGGACAAACATTCCATTCAGGAATCATATAATGACACATGACAAATAAGGCGAAGACAGGATTTAATAAGGAATCTGACAAGGAGTCAGCTAAAGGCAAAACCAACTTTAAAGTGTTTCCTTTTAACCTATTGCCCCTGTTAACAACTCCTTGTAGGGACAAAATCACGAAGTATTACTGTCGAAAGATCGCGACATATAAGAACACATTTTATGATATTGCCAATGGAGATGGTTATTGTTTCCTGTGCGGCGAAAATCAGGACCAACGAGGATCAGAGAAATTGGGACCACTATACTGAAAATGCTGACCAAGTTAAACGAATGGGTAACGGACAGGCTATGGACTCGATTGGAGCACTCTAAATGGGTCAAAGTGGGATTTTTCAAAATTTGCCCCTACCCAAAAGTTCGACCCAAATTCCGGGACATCAGAATTCGTTTTAGGGGTATGGTTCCTTCGGCAAAGTTTCTTATTTTGATCCCTAGAATACGATTTTCACTGAGGAATGGCGACTTTTTTGCCTCCCCACAAATCGACCCGGCCTAATGTGTATGTTTAATTTACACAACCATTATTTGATTTTCTTATTTGTAACAAAATTGCAAAGCTATGAATATATGCCTATGAATTACCATATTTGCGTATTAATAAACAGAGTTTGTTATACAGATTACACTGTTTTATGAAATTACAAATTTATAATTATTTAATTAAACATGAAAAATAGCGTATATATACCCTCACTTTAGTGATAAGAGGGTATATATCATTTACTACGGCCAAAACTGTAACACACCGAAGGAGTTATCTAAGACCCTAAGTATGTTCGGTTTATATCCGTTTTGGGTGCGTACGATAACTGTCGAAAGTAGTAACAGATTGTCTTCAAATTTGGTATGCGGTAATATTTTTTTGTCAGGCTAAGTTCGAAGATGGAACATATTGGTCCACTCCTTTTAGTACCTTCCCCACAAAGGGTTAACATTTAGAGAATTGTTCATTCTTTAATAACTTCTTAAATACTTATTAGAACCTTCTTAAATTCTACTCATAGTACTAGTTTATTAGTCGCTAGCATTTTCAGAATAATGGGCGAAGTTGTCACGCCCCTTTTGGCTACATTAATGGACCACTCTGCACCAAAAATTTAACAGCTGTTAGCTTTAATATCACTTCATACAAATACTAGAAATTTTGTACAGTGTAATGCTTTTATAGTACCCAGTATCTAATTTCCAGTGAAAAGTGGGCGTTATTGTTACGCTCCCTTAGTAGTATTTTATATCCGATCATTACGAATTTTAGCAGGAAGAAGATTCTAAACTTAGGAAGGAATACTGCTAAGTTTGGAGAAAATAGGTTCAAATATATATGTTCCTCCTGATTTGGTATCAAAGCACTATAGAAGTGGTTCCTCTCCTCCGATCAGTAAAAAAGTTGTACTGTTTATATTATTTATAGTCCCATCTATTTTTTCCATCCGATTCTTGATCTAAGAAAGAATGCTGTGTGTTTTGCTAAGTACTTTCTTAATTAAATCGCAACAAATTATTTCAGATTATTGCGCATTGTTAGGGTGGTGTAGCGGATTATATAGTCGCCCTCATCCGACTTTCTGTCTTTCTTGAATGGTTTTTGGTTTAGTTTGTGTACGTTGTCACCTTGACTCCACAGCTGTTGATTTATGCCCAAACGTTTTAGATAGAGTTTCATCCGCGTATGGTCTCATGACGTTCATGTTTGGTAATTTTTTTTCTCTGAGTGTAGTGAAGGCTGCGACATGTGAAGATTTTCGCCACCAATTCATCCTGACGCTTAAATGAACAAACGAGCTCCATCATGCATAATCCATAAGCATCATGTCCCATGGCATACTGCGTATATCGCAAGTGTTCTGATAAAGACACATGCTTTAATTTCAATATGACAAACTTTGCTAATTTCCACAAATTTTTGATTAAGTTCTTCGTGTTGCAGTACTCGTTGTAGATATTGTGTTCATGGAACGGCAACGACAATTAAGAATACGAATATTAGGTGTGTTGTTGCGAGGTCTGACCGGAAATTGTGTGCATTTTTGTGAATCTAAAGGAATCGATTAAAAGTTAAGTTTAGACTTTATTCTGAGGAAAATATTTTGCGAACATAAACAATCTGATAAGTTTGTGTGCATTTTCGTTTAAAGTGTAGACTACGTTCTGTTGGTAAAAACGCATTAGGTGTAGTAATTTACTCTTCGCTAAAGTTAGTTTGTTAGTCTAATGACGTATTTAATGGAGAATTAATTAATACAAATTATAACTCAAACAGTAGATTGAGAAGCTATTATCATTAGGAGATTAAATAAGCAGAACTTTTCGATTAAATTTGCAGTTCTGTTATACCCCAATTGACACAGAGAAAAAAGCAGAGGAAATTTTAAATGAAGAACTATATTAAGAATAAACATAATTATTTATTTGGCTAATTTAGCGCAAGAGTGTCACATCTAAAAATATGGCGGTGGAACACTTTTTTATGACCACCTCACAAATTGTGGATGTTAAATGAGACGATCTTGTGCGAGAGTGATAAATATAGTAGCAATGCCCAAAACTATTTCTCACCTAAAATAAATAATGTTTCAATAGCGCTTAAATACTAAGCATCCAGGAACATAAATATGTATATAACGGGTGATCCAAGTAGATATACTTTTTTCAATAGCCATTTTTTAACAGATCACGTGTGAGTCGTGTCATGCTGTCATGTTATTTTTGTTAAGTATTGTTTGGCATTTCATCATGGAAAGACTTACGCCTGAACAACGTTTACAAATCGTTAAACTTTATAACGAAAATTCACGTTCTGTGAGGAATGTGTTTCGTGCACTTCGCTCAACTTATGGTCAACATAATCGACCTACTGAGCGTACTATTCTGGAGACCCAGCATTCATTATTAGATAATATTCGACCGAATGGACCATGTCCAGCACGCAGTGAAGAAAATGTAGCGGCCGTAGCTGAGAGTGTACACGAAGACCGTGGAGAGTCATTGGAGTCATATGGAACGACTTGGCGCATTTTACGTCGAGATCTTAAATTGAAAGCATACAAAATACAGCTTGTGCAAGAACTGAAGCCGCCCGACCTTCCCAAGCGACATCGCTTTGCTCTATGGGCTCTTGAAAAGTTCCAAGAAGATCCGACGTTTTCGAGCCAAATTTTGTTCAGCGATGAGGCCCAGTTCTGGCTCAATGGCTATGTAAACAAGCAAAATTGCCGCATTTGGGACGAAGAGCAACCTGAAGAGATTCAAGAGCTGCCACTTCATTCTGAAAAATCAACGGTTTGGTGTGGTTTGTGGTGGAATCGTCGGCCCATATTTCTTCAAAAATGATGCCGGTGTGAATGTAACCGTCAATGGCGACCGTTATCGTGCCATGATAACCGACTATTTGACACCTGAAATTGAAGATCGTGATCTCGGCGACATTTGGTTTCAACAAGACGGCGCCACTTCCTACACATATCATCAATCAAAGGATTTATTGAGAGAACACTTCGGTGAGCAGATAACTTCACGTTATGGGCCGGTCGATTGGCCACTAAGATCGTGTGATATCACACCGTTAGACTTTTTGCTGTGGGGATATGTAAAGTCTAAAGTTTATGCGGACAGGCATTGGAGCATTCGCCAGTTACCAGTCGAAATGCTCGAACGAGTCGTCGAAAATTGGACTCAACGGATGGACCATCTGAGACGTAGCCGCGGCCAACATTTGATAGACATAATCTTCAAAAAATAAATGCCAAAGAATGTTCTTTCAAATGATAATAAACATTTCCCATTCAATTTAAATTTTCTGTGTTTTTTTCTTTAAAAAAGTAGGGAACCTCGAAATGGATCACCCTTTATATAATTTTTTTTAAAAAGATCGGGGCTGAACGCCATCTTAAAATTTTAAGCGTTTGTTTAGAATTTATGGTGATTCGTAAATATGTTTTTCAGAGAATTTTCAGTTTGAGTCATCGATGGGTAAACTGCTAAATAAATTTGCATCGGATGCATTTAAAATTGATAAGGACGCCAAAATGAATCACTGCTATATAAAGAACAACTAACGAACTTTAAAATGAGCCTTCATTTATAAAAATCCGTCCATCGTTCAGAATATAAATAAATCGAAACATACGTCTTTTGATAACATTTTCTATTTGCTCAGATTTCAGATGCTAAAAAAAAAACTGAAAAAAAAATTTTTTGTGCGAGCTATAAATTTTTTTATTTTGAGCATATGCAAATTTATTTTGAAATGGGGAATAGTGACCCAAAAAAGGTCACCATTCGGTTTGTTCGGTTTGATATGGAATGAATGAACTGAACCGATTTCCCATATTTACAAGTGTTTGTTAAGAAACCTCTTTCTGCAAAATTACAGATAACAAATACATCTTCTAAAGTGCATTAATATCAAATCGGTAGAAACATATATAGGTGCTATAGATAAATTTGAATAGATTTACATTGCTTTCAATGGGCTCATCTTAGAAAAACAAGATATACGTGCTAGATGTTATCTCGATTAGACTATAATTGTGACCTGTATTTGGATTTATAGTACGGACAGACGAACATAGACAACTCAACTGTAAAATTATTTTAAGTCGACCGGAATAATAGGCCTATCTCATAAGTACCCTTTACAATGTTACAAATACTCGTATGAAATGCACAAAGCTATAATTCCTTGTACCACAGTGTGGTGTGGGTTGTAAAAATTATCCATCCATAGAAATTTAAGATTTTCTGCAAATGTTCTATGGCACTTAAATGAGAAATCGGACACCATTTATATCTCAGGGCTATATTTAAATTTGAATCTATTTTCTTTTCCTTAAGGTGAGTTTATTTTTAGATCAAAAGACTTATCTCTGCTAAATTTTACACAGATCAGCTGAAAATGTGGCTACTACTTATATATTGGATTGGATATACGAGTATGTCGATTTGAATCAATATGGATCGTTCTTGAGCTTCAAATGAGCGATATGCTCAATTTTCGTTTTGGCCATTACACACAAATGTACAAAGTCATATAACGCAGTACTACAGTATGGTGTCGGGTTTAAACACATATGATTCCATTTGATATCTGATTTAGAACTACATATTATTACCTTGAAGCAAATTATATACAAAGTTCAAGTGGAAAAATAACAAGTAAAAGCGTTAAGTTCGGCCATGCCGAATCTTATATACCCTCCACCTTGGATAGCATGTGACCTCACAAAATAACTCAAACCTAAAGAAAACCAGTAAGGAAAGGCTAAAGTCGGGCGGTGCCGACTATATAATACCCTACACCACTCTCGTAATATTGAATAACTCTGATATATAAATTTTGTAATTCATGTATAAATTGTTTACATAATTTTACTTTTGGGACATTTTATACATAAATAATACCCTGTACCACAGTGTGGTGTAGGGTATAAAAACGATTGGATCTAAAGAGCCAAATCGGATGAAACATATATATGGGAGCTATAGCTAAATCTTTACCGATTTTCTTCAAATTCGGCAATGTTGGTTCATGAATAAAGAAACTTTACCATTCTACATTTCAAAACGATTGGATGTAAAATACAGCTTTTATAGGACTAAAGGGCCAAATCGGACGAAACATATATATGGGAGCTATAGCTAAATCTTAACCGATTTTCTTCAAATTCGGTAGTGTTGGTTCATGGATCAAGAAACTCTACCATTCTAAATTTCAACACGATTGGATGTAAAATAAAGCTTTTATAGGACTAAAGGGCCAAATCGGAAGAAACATATATATGGGAGCTATAGGTAAATCTTAACCGATTTTCTTCAAATTCGGTAGTGTTGGTTCATGGATCAAGAAACTCTACCATTCTAAATTTCAAAATGATTGGATGTAAAATACAGCTTCTTCAGGACTAAAGAGCAAAATCGGACGAAACATATATATGGGAGCTATGGCTAAATCATAACCGATTTTCTTCAAATTCGGCAATGTTGGTTCATGGATCAAGAAACTCTACCATTCTAAATTTCAAAACGATTGGATGTAAAATACAGCTTTTATAGGACTAAAGGGCCAAATCGGACGAAACATATATATGGGAGCTATAGCTAAATCTTAAAGGACATTCTTCAAATTCGGCAGTGTTGGTTCATGTATCAAGAAACTCTACCATTCTAAATTTCAAATTGATTGGATGTAAAATACAGCTACAGGACTAAATAGCAAAATCGGACGAAACATATATATGGGAGCTATAGCTAAATCTTAACCGATTTTCTTCAAATTCGGCAATGTTGGTTCGTGGATCAAGAAACTCTACCATTCTAAATTTCAAAACGATCGGATGTAAAATACAGCTTCTATAGGACTAAAGGGCCAAATCGGACGAAACATATATATGGGAGCTATAGCTAAATCTTAACCGATTTTCTTCAAGATTGGCAATGTTGGTTCGTGGATCAAGAAACTCTACCATTCTAAATTTCAAAACGATCGGATGTAAAATACAGCTTCTATAGGACTAAAGGGCCAAATCGGACGAAACATATATATGGGAGCTATAGCTAAATCTTAACCGATTTTCTTCAAGATTGGCAATGTTGGTTCATGGATCAAGAAACTTTACCATTCTAAATTTCAAAACGATCGGATGTAAAATACAGCTTCTATAGGACTAAAGGGCCAAATCGGACGAAACATATATATGGGAGCTATAGCTAAATCTTAACCGATTTTCTTCAAATTCGGCAATGTTGGTTAATGGATCAAGAAACTCTACCATTCTAAATTTCAAAACGATCGGATGTAAAATACAGCTTCTATAGGACTAAAGGACCAAATCGGGCGAAAGATATATATGGGAGCTATATCTAAATCTGAACCGATTTTCTTAAAATTCGGCAAAGTTGGTTCATGGATTAAGAAACTCTACCATTCTAAATTTCAAAACGATCGGATGTAAAATACAGCTTCTATAGGACTAAAGGGCAAAATCGGACGAAACATATATATGGGAGCTATAGCTAAATCTTAACCGATTTTCTTCAAATTCAGCAATGTTGGTTCATTGATTAAGAAACTCTACCACTCTAAATTTCAAAACGATCGGATGTAAAATACAGCTTCTGTAGGACTAAAGGGCCAAATCGGACGAAAGATATATATGGGAGCTATATCTAAATCTGAACCGATTTCAACCAAATTCAATAGCGATCTTAACAGCCGCGAAATACTCTAAACTGCAAAATTTCAGAACGATCGGAGTGAAATTGCGACCTGTAGTCGACGAACAACTTTACATGGACAGACGGACGGGCGGACGGACGGACAGACATCGTTAAATCGACTCAGCTAGTGATTCTGAGTCGATCGGTATACTTTAAGGTGGGTCTAGCTGTGTTATTTTCAGGCGTTACAAACATCTGCCGTGAAACAAACTTATAATACCCTGTACCACAGTGTGGTGTAGGGTATAATAACACCGAACAGAACAGTAGGAATCACAACAAGATAGCTGATATATATGGGAGCTATATCTAAATATGGACCGATATCGCCCATCCCAAGTTACCTGCACCTATAGGAAGTATCTATACCAAATTTCAGCCACCTAGCTCAAGTATTATAGATTGTAGCGTGATTACAACAGACGGACGGACGGACATGGCTAAATCGTCTTAGAATTTTACAACGATTAAGAATATATATACTTTATGGGGTCTAAGATCAATATTTAGAGGTGTTACAAACGGAGTGATAAAATTAATATACCCCCCCCCCCCATCCTACGGTTGAGGGTATAAAAATGTAGTATATATATAGTAGATGAGAACAGTAGGAATCACAATAAATATGATGCTATATTTATATGGGAGCTATATCAAAACATTGACCGATATGGCCCATTTGCAATCCCAAATAACCTGCAACTATAACAAGTATTTATACCAAATTTGATCAACCTAGCTCTATTATTGCGGACTGTAGCGTGATTACCACAGACGGAAGGACATGGCTAAATCGTCTTCGCATTTTACGACGATTAGGAATATACTATATACTTTATGGGGTCTCAGATCAATATTTAAAGGTGTTACAAACGGAGTGACAAAATGAATATAACCCCCATCCTATGGTCGGTATAAAAAGGTTATAACAATTTTCATTTCCAAAAACATATGATTTCGTTTTATTTCTGATTTAAAATTACATATTAATCCCTTGGAATCAGTACAAAATAAAGCGTGATCCATTTCGAGGTTCCCTAATTTTTTAAAGAAAAAAACACAAAAAATTCAAGTTGAATGGGGAATGTTTATTATCATTTGAAAGAACATTCTTTAGCATTTATTTTTTGTAGATTATGTCTATCAAATGTTGGCCGCGGCTACGTCTCAGAGTCCAATTTTCGATGACTCGTTCGAGCATTTCGACTGGTAACTGGCGAATGACACGCGTGATGTTTTGCTCCAAGGTCTGAATCGAAGCGGGCTTGTCCGCATAAACCTTAGACTTTACATATCCCCACAGGAAAAAAGTCCAACGGTGTGATATCACACGAGCTTAGTGGCCAATCGACCGGCCCAAAACGTGAAATTATCTGCTCACCGAAGTATTCTCTCAATAAATCCATTGATTGATGCGATGTGTTGGAAGTGGCGCCGTCTTGTTGAAACCAAATGTCGCCGAGATCACGAGCTTCAATTTCAGGCATCAAATAGTCAGTTATCATGGCACGAAAACGGTCCCCATTGACGCTTACGTTCTCACCGGCATCATTTTTAATGAATTATGGACCGATGATTTCACCGGCCCACAAACCATGATGAAATGCCAAATGAAATGCCATGATGAAATGCCAAACAATACTTAACAAAAATAACATGACAGCATGACACGACTCACACGGGATCTGTCAAAGAAAGGCTATTGAAAAAAGTATCTCTACTTGAATCACCCGTTATATATAAAGTTCCAGGTGAAAAATATAAATTTTCATTGCCAATATTTTTAATAAAATGGCCCTGCTTTTATTGACAATAACTAGAGCCATGCCTTGTTAAGCCATGTTAATACCTAAAGTAAATACTTTAAGCAGATTTATATATTCTGAAAATTTGAAAAAATATGAAAAATCACATTTTCTTTTTCTATCGAGGTATTTGGAAAGCTTTCTTTATAATCTCACAACCACTGTGTGTTGAAAAACAAATCCTTTTAAATTGACGAAATAAACAACAACAAAAATTACGTGCGAGTGAGAGTATGTGCACAGAATCCCATTCCCCCGTTTGGAGAGAAAATGTATCCTTAAAATATTTCAGTCTGGTCATATGAAAACAGTGCAAAATACTAACAGAATTTTGTTGTGCTTAGTATTCTGCATTGGTTCGAACAGTAATATTTTAGAACGTGATCAGGTCATATGATTTTTTGCGAAACAAAAAACAGCAGGATAACAATGAATAATTTATTCTAAATAGAGCTCATAAGTCGCATCCTTCCGCTCCTCATTCTTCCGGTCTAACAACCCACATAAATTCGACTTTCCACTCGACAAGCCCAAAAGAAACATGCCAAAGAAGAATTTGAATTGGGGTATCGAAATAAAGGATTTAAGAGCCACGCAATATTTTTGTAAAATTACGACTGTTTGTAGGAAATCATATTAGATTCTCACGCTCCATTTTGGCTACCCCATGGGGGATTATCTCTTACACCCTCCGCTAGCTACTTATTTGACATACATCCGCGCGTGTGTGAAAATGTTGCAACTGTTGTGTTTTTATTAACTTTTAGGTGAGTGGAATGCATGAAATTTATACGGGTGGCATTATGTTAAGTACGAATTTCTTGAAGAACAACAAAGACTTTTATTGTCCTCAACACTCTACAATGTGTCTCAGACTTAAATGGCAGAGCGATTGATGGTGGTTTCGACATATGTGTGTGTATGTATTGCCTGTGAAACAAACGGTTTGCTTTGGATGAGCTTGAATTATTGTACGAGTGCTGATGTGTTGTTGGGGTGGAACTAAATGCTTTTGTGGTTCTTAGGATACAATAAATCAGTGGGGTTTTATGGAGGATTAGGTGAAATTCTTTTGTAAATATTCATCTATTTCCTCTATATCACGAAGTGTTATTTAATTATATGTATCAAGATATGCATTGCTGTTATGGATTTCCACAAGATATATTACTATATGATGAATACAAGAAAATATTGTTTGTTTCAGTTAACAAAGTACTTAGCTGCACCTCCTCATCAAGGTTTATTCCAAAGAGGAGTTGAAGATATTGAAAATAATAAACTAAATAGATATAAAACGATAACCTTAAAATGAACAGCATTCTTTCATATATCAATTATCGAAAGAAACAAATAGATGGGACTATATATCGATACCTCCATTCCAAACTATGCTACAGGGTGGAGCGCGGGCAGTTGCTTTTTTGCACTGCAGGCTGTGGTGGCACTGCTGGTCAAAGAGAGTGGAGAGTATACGTGACTTATTGTGGCTGATGGGAGATTTGTATTCGTCTGCCTTCCTGATGCCATCATGCATTGGACACGTGAGAAAAGGTAATTTTGTGTTGAAGTGTATTTATACCCTACACCACTCTGTGGTACAGGGTATTATAAGTTTGTTTCACGGCAGATGTTTGTAACACCTGAAAACAACACAGCTAGACCCACCTTAAAGTATACCGATCGACTCAGAATCACTAGCTGAGTCGATTTAACGATGTCCGTCCGTCCGTCTGTCCATGTAAAGTTGTTCGTCGACTACAGGTCGCAATTTCACTCCGATCGTTCTGAAATTTTTCAGTTTAGAGTATTTCGCGGCTGTTAAGATCGCTATTGAATTTGGTTGAAATCGGTTCAGATTTAGATATAGCTCCCATATATATGTTTCGTCCGATTTGGCCATTTAGTCCTATAAAAGCTGTATTTTACATCCAATCATTTTGAAATTTAGAATGGTAGAGTTTCTTGATCCATGAACCAACACTACCGAATTTGAAGAAAATCGGTTGAAATTTAGCTATAGCTCCCATATATATGTTTCGTCCGATTTTGTTCTTTAGTCCTGAAGAAGCTGTATTTTACATCCAATCATTTTGAAATTTAGAATGGTAGAGTTTCTTGATCCATGAACCAACACTACCGAATTTGAAGAAAATCGGTTAAGATTTAGCTATAGCTCCAATATATATGTTTCGTCCGATTTGGCCTTTAGTTCTATAGAAGCTGCATTTTACATCCAATCATTTTGAAATTTAGAATGGTAGAGTTTCTTGATCCATGAACCAACACTACCCAATTTGAAGAAAATCGGTTAAGATTTAGCTATAGCTCCCATATATATGTTTCGTCCGATTTGGTTCTTTAGTCTTGTAGAAGTTGTATTTTACATCCAATCGTTTCTAAATTTAGAATGGTAGAGTTTCTTGATCCATGAACCAACATTGCCGAATTTGAAGAAAATCGGTTAAGATTTAGCTATAGCTCCCATACATATGTTTCGTCCGATTTGGCTCTTTAGATCCAATCGTTTTTATACCCTACACCACACTGTGGTACAGGGTATTATTTAAGTATAAAATGTCCCAAAAGTAAATTTATGTAAACATTTTATACATGAATTACAAAATTTATATATCAGAGTTATTCAATATTACGAGAGTGGTGTAGGGTATTATATAGTCGGCACCGCCCGACTTTAGCCTTTCCTTACTGGTTTTCAAATGCGCACTCGATCATTGCAGTGCAGCGTGCTTTTTTTTGAACTGGCCGGCACTCTCACCAGTCTTAGCCCCATGCGATTTTTTCATTTGGGGCTACCTGAAGTCGAAGGTGTATATCAACCATCCCAACACCTTATCTTGTTGGAAACTGCGGACGAGCAATATTTCTTCATATGCATTAACCTACAATATGATATTAAGCATTATTTCTTATATGGATGAATTAGTAATATTTTTTATATGATGTAAAGTTCCTTTTCTATAATAGGAAAAACATTGCTCCAACCATACTGAAGTTTTCTTTCTTTGGCTGTAAATTTCTGACGGCATTTTGCATTAGTTGGTTTACTTTTAAAGGACAAACATTACCTACCTCAAAATAATATAATCCAACTCATCTGAACAAAAAAGTTGCGCCATTTTTGTCATGTCAATTTGCAATAGGTTATATAAAATTATACACAACTACCAACATGAAAGTCTTTAACCGAGTCCATTTTTCTGGGATGGGAGCAATTAATTTGTGTTCCCCCATTTTGGGATCTATTCAAGCCATACTTCAGACATAAAAATCTTTGCGGCTCCTTTATTCATCATACAAAGCTTCACATTGCTGGTCCTGACTAAACCTTTAACCAATAAATGCGGCAAGATAGACTGGATTCTACATTTTCCAGTTTACGAAAAAACCTTTCCAGTATTTTTGAGACTGGATTCTACATTTTTCAACTTTCAGAAGAAAACTTTACAGTATTTTTGATCAGTTTCGCGAACAACTGAAAGATTTTTCATGCTAATCATATTTTCCGAAAAAAAATTATGGAATTAAAATTTCCTGCGGTATAAAGCTCTAGTATTATTAAAAAATATCTTAATAAATGCATTCAATTTTTTCAAGAATAAAATATAAAGCCCTATATTATATTTATTAGGCATTTATGGATGTTCAGAATCACAAAATTGGTAAAACTTTATCAACTTTTTGTCTATGGTGCTATTTTTTTGACTGGGCTGATTCAGAAGTTACTCCAAAGAACCTCTCAAATTACTTCCTTTTACAAAATGTAGATATTTTTGAGGAGAAGGGATTTAAAATAGTGATTCAATATAACAATATTGAGTAAAATTTCTTTATATTTGAGAATTTCCTTGCCACATGGCTGGAGGCGGATGTGGTGCTATTATTTTGACCGCAACGTATCTGGTGGTAGTCTACGTAATTGGTCAAAAAGTGGGCTGAAACGGACCAATGGGCGTGGCAACGCCCATATAAGCCAAATTTTGAAATTTAAATTTTACATATGCATCTGGTAGTAGTCTATGTGATTGTTTCAAAAATAGGCGGGATCGGACCAAAGGGCGTGACCCCGCCCATATAAGCAAAAAATCGAAATTGAAATATCTTACACAATTTGTTAGCGAGAGTTCTGTAATTTGGTGCATATGTATCAGGTGGTGTCTACTCGATTGATCCAAAAATGGGCGGGATCGGAACAATGGGCGTGGCACCGCCCATATAAGCCAAATTTTGAAATTGAGATATTTTACACAATTTGTTAGCGAGAGTGCTGTAATTTTGTGCATATGTATCTGGAAGCAGTCTACGTGATTGGTCTAAAAATGGGCGGGATCGGACCAATGGGCGTGGCCCCGCCCATATAGGCCAAACTTTGAAATTGATATATCTTGCACAATTTATTAGCGAGATCGCTATAATTTTGTGCATATACAAGGTGGCTGATGAATATTGCTACATTAAGAAACTCAAATTGTGTATGGAAACTTTTCAGTGTATGGAATTCAGTTTTCTTTTACTCATGTTAAAGCTCATTAAATTTAATTAAATATAGCTTAATTATGGCGAATTATTTTCTGCAAAAAAGTGCAACATTTTCATTGCCCTTTTTCCGAAAACGGCACTTTTGTGATATTTTTTTGAATTTTGGTAATTAAGTTACTCGAATTTAGCACAACTAAAATTTCAAAATTTCAAAAAAGCGATCTAATAGTGCAGTTTTCGGAAAAGGGGCAATGCAAGTGTTGCACTTTTTTGCAGAAAGGAATTCGCCATTAGTTTTAAAAATAATGGAATCTAAATGCCCCCGTGCTCGTTGATGCATGTGCGGCATCTTACCAAAAAGTTGTTCATTACTGCTTGGAGAATTGAGACGGGAATAGCCGCAATTGTTTCGCGAATAGATTGCTTTAGTTCATTCAAATTTGTTGGTTTTGCTTTGTAAACTTCCTGTTTGCAATAACCCCACAAGAAAAAGTCAGAAAAGTCAGTTTATGTTGCTGTTTAAATCGAAATGGGCCTCGTCAGACATGAAAAGACAGTTCAACATGTTTCCGTCCTCCTCCACCATTTGAAGCATCTTCTGGCAAAATTCCAAGCGAATCGGGAAGTCTGCTGAGTTCACTTTGGTGGCCATTTGAATTTTATATGGGAATAACTCCAAATCTTTGTGCATAATTGACTGCAATGACTGTCTGCTTATGAGCAGATGAGGTTCAAGTCGAAACTCTTGGATTGTTTTGTATGGCATCAGCTACATCAGCGATTGTTTCCTCCGTCCGAACTGAAGGGTTTCGATGGTAGGGTCTTCTGTTGACTGTCCCATTGTTAACAAGTCTCTTTATGGTCCATCTGCTCGGAGGATTGCCGCTAAACGTGCCCTTATACTCTCCTTGAACCGGACACGGACTTCAGTGCGTAATAGCGGCGGACAATCCAAATTCTTGTTTCAGTGTCCCAGTTATCCATTTTTGTTAAATCTAAAAATAAATCTGCAAAATAAAAAAAATTAACCAGATTCATTAAATAGAAAAAAAGTTATTAAATTTTTTTCGTAGCAGCTTTCATCAGCCACCCTGTATATCTAGGTCATTTGTCCAGAAATGGGCGGGATCAGACCAATGGGCGCGGCCCCTCCTATTTATCGGAAATATAAATCTGGGGCAACGAAGTGGACCGCGTCCAGCTAGTTACATATATATGGGGGTTATATTTAAATCTACAACGATTATCCCCAAATTTTTCCAAAAATAATTGTAATGGGAAACCCCTTTCTGCCGAATTTCGTATTGCTGGATATATAATACAGTTTCTACAGCGCTTACATATCAAATTGGAGGTAACGTATATTTGGGCTCTATATCTGAAACGATTTTCCCCAAATTTTGCTGTGTTCATTCATGTAATAATAAACCTCCTTCTGCCAAATTTCGTATTGAGCGGATATAAAATACAGTTTCTGCAGCGCTTGCATGTTAAATCGGGAGTAACGTATACATGGGGCTATATTTAAATCTGAACCGATTATACCCAAATTTAGCTGTGTTCATTCATGTAATAAGAAACCTATTTCTGCCAAATTTCGTACTGATCGGATATAAATTCTACAGCGCTTTAATGCCACATGTATATGGGGCCTATATCAAAATCTAAACCAATTTTCACCAGGTTCAATTGCGGTAGTCCTTTGGCCAAACAATTTATATGCGTTAAATTTCATCGCGAACAGACAATTATTTCGACAGACGGTAGTTCAAATGTAAAACTTTAAATGCCCCCCCCCCCCTTTATTAAGAGATCCAAATACTATTTTGTACTCTATCCCGCACTGGTACAGGATATTATATGTGTGTGCATTTGTTTGTAACACCCAAAAGGAGATGAGATAGAACCATCGTTTATTATACCGATCGACATAGATTCACTTTCTGAGTCCATTTAGCTATGTCCGTCCGTCCATTTGTCCGTCCGTCTCTATGTATGTGCATGTATTCTTGTAATCAAATTAGGTCGTAATTATTGTCAGATCTCAATGAAACTTTGCACATATATTTTTTTTTCTGGCCCAGGGACGATCCCTATTGGATTTTTGGTTGAAATCGGAACATGGCCCCTCCTATTTATATGTTCCTCCCGATTTAGCATCAAAACGCTTAGAAGTATTACTTTACTTGCGATCAACTGTATTGTACTGTAATTTACTGCATTGGCCATAAGGCTTCAAATTATATATAACTAGCTGAACCCGGTCCACTTCGTTGCCCCAGACTTCAGATTTCCTATAGGGACAGTAGGAATCTCGTTAATCTATTCGTAGGTACGGACAGTAGCAATCAAAAATTGGCTTATATGGGCGGACCCACGTCCTCTCAATCAAGAACTTTTAAAGCCTATGTCACGCTCCAGGCTTATCTGAACATTCCCTGAAAATTTCATCAAAACCGATCCAGCCGTTTTGGAGTCTATACGTAACATACACACATCGATGTATATATATATAGCTGGACCCGATCCACTTTGTTGCCCCAGATTTAGATTTCCGATCCCGTCCATTTTTGAACCAATCTCGAATACTGCCACCAAAAACATCTCCATAAAATAAGAGCACTCTCGATAAGAAATTGTGAAGATATCTCAGTTTCAAAATTAGGCTTTGGCCCATTGGTCTGATCCCGCCCATTTTTGCACTAATCACGTAGACTGCCACCAGATACATATAAACAGAATTAAAGTACTATGGCTAACAAATTGTGCAAAATATCTCAATTTCAAAATTGGCTTATGTGGGCGAAGCAACGCCCTTTGATCCGGTACAAACAAACCAACAAACAAACAAACACACATTCTTCTTTATATATATAGATAAAATATTATATATAATTTGGCAGAAATGAAGTTTTTGATCCAAGTTGATGAAAATGCGTTTAGATTATGTGTAGTCCCATCTATTTATGCCTTCCGATTCTTGATATATAAAAAAATACTGCGCATTTTAAGGTTATCATTTCAGATCTAGTTTATTATGATTATCATCTTCAACTTATCCTTGGAAGACGTGATGATGAAATGGAGCTAAGTACTTTGTTAAGTGAAACGAAACGAATTATTCAAAATTATTACCGCAATACGCCTTCTAGCATTGTTAGGGAGGTGTAGGGTATTATATAGTCGGCCCACCCGACTTTCTGTCGGTTATTACTGGTTGTATATATAGATAAACCAGTAAGGAAAGGCTAAAGTCGGGCGGTGCCGACTATATAATACCCTACACCACTCTCGTAATATTGAATAACTCTGATATATAAATCAAGAAACTCTACCATTCTAAATTTCAAAACGATTGGATGTAAAATATAGCTTCTATAGAACTAAAGGGCCAAATCGGACGAGCTATAGCTAAATCTTAACCGATTTTCTTCAAATTCGGTAGTGTTGGTTCATGGATCAAGAAACTCTACATTCTAAATTTCAAAACGATTGGATGTAAAATACAGCTTTTATAGGACTAAAGGGCCAAATCGGACGAAACATATATATGGGAGCTATAGCTAAATCTTAACCGATTTTCTTCAAATTCGGCAATGTTGGTTCATGGATCACGAAACTCTACCATTCTAAATTTCAAAACGATTGGATGTAAAATACAGCTTCTATAGGACTAAAGGGCCAAATCGGACGATAGATATATATGGGAGCTATATCTAAATCTGAACCGATTTCAACCAAATTCAATAGCGATCTTAACAGCCGCGAAATACTCTAAACTGCAAAATTTCAGAACGATGGGAGTGAAATTGCGACCTGTAGTCGACGAACAACTTTACATGGACAGACGGACGGACGGCTCGTCTCGACTCAGCTAGTGATTCTGAGTCGATCGGTATACGAGTACTTTAAGGTGGGTCTAGCTGTGTTATTTTCAGGTGTTACAAACATCTGCCGTGAAACAAACTTATAATACCCTGTACTACAGTGTGGTGTAGGGTATAAAAAAGAAACATATGAGTAAAATTTTCGCGATTAGATGAGGGAAGTAGTTCAAAAGTTGTATTTGTTTCAAAATACGAAACCCATAACATTTGTGTTTTATGTTAATACAACCAGTAAGAAAAGATTAAAGTCGGGCTAGGGCGGCTGTCTAATACCCTCCACCATTGTTTCCCAACAAGTGCACGGAAAAAAACTGGCAAACCAGAAATGGTCGTGCAGATCTGACTGTAAGATCTCTAAATCTCTATGGCCAGCCATATCAAAATTTAGGACCAAAGATCTTCCTAACCTCACAAAGAGGGACATTCGTTTAATGATAGGTACGCAAGGATGAGGAGGAACTGGAAACAATCGAACACTTTCTCTGTCAAAGTCCTACTCTATCAAGACGAAGACATCAGTACCTAGTTGATTACACGATACAAAATCTGTAACCTCTATCATCCCACGATACTGATAGAATCATGGGCTTCATAGGATGCTTTAGATGGATGGTTTGACATCAACTCATCTAAACCTCTCCTAAAAAGCCATCTCTCATCTCTCTTATCTATACTCATCACCTCCTTCATCTTCTTCGACCTCTCCCTCTTCTTTTACTCTTCTTCTCAGGACGAACACAATGGACCAAATGGTCTCCGAGTGAAGGGGTGCACGCCAGTAATGGTTGTGTGCCACGCGTCCTTAACCTAAGCGATTCAATATGCATCCCCTATTACAATATCAAAACTTAGACCGATTTTCCCCTTTTTCACTAGGAACGTTTAAGTGTATAAAGTATAAATTCAGAAATTTCAGCCAGATCAGCGAGAAGTATTTCTGTAGAGCGTCAAGAAGTGACATCGGTGAGGACCTTTATATGGGGGATATATCAAAATATGGACCTATGTACCCCATTTATACTAGAAACAATAAGTTTCATTAAAAAGTATAAATTCCTAAATTTCAGCCAGATCAATTTTAAGAATCTGTTCTCTAGAGAGTCAAGAAGTGGCATCGATCGGGATCTATATACGGGGGCTATATCAAGACATGGGCCGATGTACCCCATTTTTCTAGGGACGATTGGGACCAATATAAAGTATAAATTCATACATTTTTTTATAAATGCATAAATTTTAGCAAATTAAAAAATGTATTCCCTATAGTGTCAAGAAGTGACATTGGTGGGGACATTAACAGGGGGTATACCAAAACATGGACCGATGAGTCCTATTTTTACTAGGAACAATTAGACCCAATATAAAGTGTATTTTTTAATTTCCGCCAGATAAATTGAAAAATGTGTTCTCTAGAGTGTCAAGAAGTGATATCGGTGGGGACCTTTATAATAGGGCTATATCAAGGCATGGACCGATATGCCTCATTTTTAATATGGATCGTTTCTAGTCTAAGAAATGCGTGTGCAGAAACCAATTTTTGAAAAGATCCCTCCATATTTACGATCTGCACTTTGATAACAAGAATACATGGACAGACGGACAGTCAGGCAGACAGACAGACATTCCCATATATACCCTGTACCACAGTATGGTGTCGGGTATAAAAAATCAAATGATGCTTACTCGCTAAATCCTTATCTGAACTGACTCTTCACTAACTCATTCATTCGTTCTTGATCCACTGTGCCAAAGTTCATAAAGATCGGTTAAAACACATAGTTGTTTTCCGATCAAAGACCAAATTGGTATTTGTGCATTTTACATATTGTGGATATACATAACTAAATTTGGGATGTTTAGGATCGTTCATCATTTACATTAATAAATTACTGTCAAACACATTTCGTTTCCATTATTTTTTATAACTTCAATACTATTTCCCACCAAATTTCATGAAGATCTAGTTAAAAATAATGTCTATAAGAAAGTCGGAATACGCGTATATGAGCGGATTACATAAAAAACCCTAACAGATTTTTTCCTGAAATTCATCATCGTTAAGTTAGCTGGTATCACTTATATTTTGTGTGTATTAAACCACACAATAAAATACAAAATCCTAAATGGAAATTCAACTCACTACATCCTTCCCGAATTTCACCCACCTAATATAATTTTGAGGCAGGCTTTTGAAAGCATGAACAAACTATGCATATATAATTTCTTCCTGACATCAAGATGAGCAAAACGGTTGACATACATAATCCACGAACATCATGTCGCGTGACGTATACAAACAATTTTCAATTTTGTCTCTATGTGACAAACTTTACAAATGTTCGCAAAGTTTCTCTTGTTGCGGTAGTCCTGAAGTTTCAGTGTTCGTAGGAGTAAATATAATTAAGAATGCAAATATCAGGTGAGTGTGCTAGGTAAGATCGGGAACTGAGCAGTGTAATTTTGAAAACTTCGCTGTTGAATATACACAGATAATCAAAAAAATTGTAAAACACTCACAGATATGTTCTACATTTCTTTGTAATTGGCTAAAATGTATATATTTGTTATCCATTATATTAGAAAATCTTGCAGTTTCTCTCAGTCGAATTTTCCAATCTTCACTCGTATGTTTTAATTTAGCTGCGAATTTTACTGATATGCAACTTAAAGTTATCGAAAATACGAGTAAGTCATGCGAAACAGCTTCTTTCTATCTGGATAATGCTTCGTAGGGATGCAGGGAATTTTTGTGAAACCTATTCAGATAAAGGTTAAGCCACGACTTTATATTGCTAAAGTTAGTTT
This sequence comes from Eudasyphora cyanicolor, assembly GCA_963930755.1. Taxonomy (NCBI): domain Eukaryota; kingdom Metazoa; phylum Arthropoda; class Insecta; order Diptera; family Muscidae; genus Eudasyphora; species Eudasyphora cyanicolor. The sequence continues at coordinate 178,502,285 of OZ005737.1, forward strand.
ATGAACATCAAAGAGCGGTGGGAGTTAATGATTACACTCTGCTCCAATCGGTGGCTAATGAAGGAGGACACACACTACATATAATAGATTTTAAAGGAGCAGTATAAGCTCCATATCCTATAATTTAAGGACAATAATAAGATGTAAAATCTATTCTTCATCTCTTTGTTCATTTTCATAAAGAAAGGATTTAAAAAAAATGTTTCTGTGTCAATTAGAAGCCAAATGGGGAAGAACATATATATTTATATATGGTCATTTATATGGTCTATATCAAAATCTAAACGAATTTACCTAAAATTAAGTAGTGGTTGTTCAAATGACTTTCCTCTGCAGAATTTCATACATATATCTTCAAATGTGTGGTTTCTAAGCTGTTAAGATATCTTTGGTTTTCTGAAATAGAAGCACATCTCAAAAATTTAAAATGTTTCATTACTGCGGTATACCAGGACAACATTTTTTGAAAATTTGGTCTAATTATTGGCCTGTGACACTTGAGAAAAGAACTCCCCATATATTTCACGCAGTTCCGTTTAACAATGTCTTCTCTATATCACCCTTACAAAATTATTCGACGATTGGTGCAATGGTTCTCCAGATATTTCATTTTCAACAAGAAAGTCATGTTGTTGGGGCCGCGCCAAACCATTTCTGTGGTAACGACGATCGTAACGTCGATAAAATCTGAGAAATAATATTGGACAATCGAATAATGAATTGGGTGACTGAGGCCCCAAGTGTCACGACCGTAGCCAAAAATGGTATAAGTCAACATACAAATTTTGACACAAAATTAAAGAAGTTTAATAGTAACCACTACAATTAGATCAAAAAAAGTTTTATTTCGATACGCCAATCAGTTTTCATGTTATTGTATCTCAAAGTTGTTGTTTTTGGCAATGTCATATTTGCGCTATAAAATGCTGAAATTTAGAGTTTTTGGTGTGAATTCAAACATTTAAACAAACTGTAAGTATAAATTCTAATAGAGTGATAAATTTGGTAAGTATTTAATCTGGCAACACTGTTTTTGGTTTATGAAATTCGGTCATGTAATTACCGTTAGCAAATAACTAAAAAATAGAAGTTTAATAGTAACCACTACAATAAGATATAAGTCAAAATACAAATTTTGACACAAAATTAAAGAAGTTTAATAGTAACCACTACAATTAGATCAAAAAAAGTTTTATTTCGATACGCCAATCAGTTTTCATGTTATTGTATCTCAAAGTTGTTGTTTTTGGCAATGTCATATTTGCGCTATAAAATGCTGAAATTTAGAGTTTTTGGTGTGAATTCAAACATTTAAACAAACTGTAAGTATAAATTCTAATAGAGTGATAAATTTGGTAAGTATTTAATCTGGCAACACTGTTTTTGGTTTATGAAATTCGGTCATGTAATTACCGTTAGCAAATAACTAAAAAATATATCTCAAAAAACCTTCTCAATTTGTTCATATTTTGTTGCCAATAATCTAGGTAACATTTTTTAAAAAAAAATTTTTTTAAACAATTGAAAAAAATTAGTTTTTTAATTTTACGAAACCTTGTTTTAAGGGGACACAATGCGCCATTTTTTGTAAAAAAAAATTGTTTTGAAAATTTTTTAAAAAAATAAAAATAAACTGTTTATTAAGTTTTTGTAAAAAAGTGCAAAGGTCGAATACCAAAAATAGTAACAACTAATAAACTGTTTACACCTAAAAATTATCTTGTGTAGTTACCGAGATATCTGAAGGAAACAGGGTGCATTTTATGCTGGTAAAATTTCAGAAAAATTTAACAACATATTCACGGGTACATTTCACGATATATGGGCACATCATTCCTTCACATACGAGTATAAACCCTAAGGAACAATCGCGTCTCTTGTATACTTTTGAAAAAGAAATAACTTAAAAAAATCTCCAAAAAATAATATTTAAAATGGGATGTTCCAACATTTTTTCGGTATGCAAATATATATAAATATAAACCAGTAAGGAAAGGCAGAAAGTCGGGCGGGGCCGACTATATAATACCCTACACCTCCCTAACAATGCGATAAGGGTCATTGCCATAATAATTTGGAATAATTGGTAAATGGGTAGAAACGTATTCTAATTCTGAAACGATAATCGCTAAATTAAGCAATATTCGTTTCTAAAGTGAGAAACATCTTTCTGGAAAATTTTAATGATCGGAAGTAAAATACAACTTCTATAGCGGTTTGATACCAAATCAGGAGGAACATATATATGGAGCTTTAATGTAAATCTGAACCGATCTTCCCTGAATACTTATTCATGTAAAAAGACCTCCTTCTGTCGAATTTCGTACTGATCGGATATAAAATACAGTCTCTACAGCGCTTACATGTCAAATCGGGCGTAACATATATATGGGGGCTATATCTAAATCTGAACCGATTTCTTCCAAATTTAATAGTGTTCATCCATATAATAAGAAACCTCTTTCTGCCGAATTTCATACTGATCGGATATAAAATAAAGTTTTTACAGCGCTTACATGTAAAATCGGGGCTAACATATATATGGGGGCTATATCTAAATCTGAACCGATTTTCTCCAAATTAGGCAGTATTCCTTCATGTAATAAGAAACCTCTTTCTGCCGAATTTCGGACTGATCGGATATAAAATACAGTTTTTACAGCGCTTACAGGTCAAATCGGGGGTAACGTATATATGGGGGCTATATCTAAATCTGAACCGATTTCTTCCAAATTTAATAGTGTTCATACATATAATAAGAAACCTCTTTCTGTCGAATTTCATACTGATCGGATATAAAATAAAGTTTTTACAGCGCTTACATGTAAAATCGGGGCTAACATATATATGGGGGCTATATCTAAATCTGAACCGATTTTAACCAAATTCAATAGGGATCGTCCTTGGGCCAAAAAAAAGATGTGTGTAAAGTTTCGTCGAGATCGGACCATAATTGCGACCTGTACTTTGATTACAAGAATACATGCACAGACAGACGGACAGACAGACAGACAGACAGACAGACGGACAGACGGACATAGCTAAATCAACTCAGAAAGTGATTCTAAGTCGATCGGTATAATAAACGATGGGTCTATTTCTTCTCCTTTTGGGTGTTACAAACAAATGCACAAAGTTATAATACCCTGTACCACAGTGTGGTGTAGGGTATAAAAAGAGTATAGAAAATTATTTTTGTTATTTTTTTAGTCTGAAACATATTTTGTTTAATTTTTTTCATAATATTTCAAATTTCTTCTTCCTCCTAAAACTAAAAATTAAATTTAAGGATATCTTGGGGGCGAATCCTTTAGGAAATTTTCCTGAGATTCGTCATCCAAAGCTGTACCTCAAATATAGGGTGATCCATTTCAAGGTTTCCTACTTTTTTAAAGAAAACCAGTAAGGAAAGGCAGAAAGTCGGGCGGGGCCGACTATATAATACCCTACACCTCCCTAACAATGCGATAAGGATTATTGCGATAATAATTTAGAATAATTGGTAAATGGGTAAGAACATATATATGCGGATATATCTAATTCTGAACCTATAATCGATAAATTAAGCAATATTCGTTCCTAAATTGAGAAACATCTTTCTGGAGAATTTTGTAATGATCGGAAGTAAAGTACAACTTCTATAGCGCTTTGTAACCAAATCAGGAGGAACATATATATGGAGCTTATATATAAATCTGAATCGATTTTCCCTGAATACTCATTCATGTAAAATAGAAACCTCTTTCTGTCGAATTTCGTACTGATCGGATATAAAATACAGTCTCTACAGCGCTTGAATGTCAAATCGGTGCTAACATATATATGGGGGCTATATCTAAATCTGAACCGATTTTCTCCAAATTTGGCAGTATTCCTTCGTGTAATAAGAAACCTCTTTCTGCCGAATTTCGCTGTGATCGGATATAAAATACAGTTTCTACAGCTACTGAATTTCAGATCGGGGGTAACATATATATGGGGGCTATATCTAAATCTGAACCGATTTTCTCCGAATTTGGCAGTATTCCTTCATGTAATAAGAAACCTCTTTCTGCCGAATTTCGTACTGATTGGATATAAAATACAGTTTCTACAGTGCTTACATATCAAATCGGGGGCAACATATATATGGGTGCTATATATAAATCTGAACCGATTTCCCAAATTTTGTATTGTATCTAAGTGTATCACGAGACTACTCTCTGTCAATTTTTGTACAAATCGGTTACAAAATGTTGCTTATACAGTGCATATATGCCAAATCGGAGGTACATATATATGGGAGCTATATGTAAATCTGAACCGATTTTGACCAAATTCAATAGGGATCGTCCTTGGGCCTAAAAAAAGATATGTGCAAAGTTTCGTTGAGATCGGACCATAATTGCGACCTGTACTTTGATTACAAGAATACGTCTACAGACAGACAGACAGACAGACGGACAGACAGACGGACATAGCTAAATCGACTCAGAAAGTGATTACAAGTCGATCGGTATAATAAACAATGGGTCTATCTCTTCTCCTTTTGGGTGTTACAAACAAATGCACAAAGTCATAATACCCTGTACCACAGTGAGGTGTAGGGTATAAAAACACAGAAAATTCAAATTGAATGGGGACTGTTTATTATCATTTGAAAGAACATTCTTTGGCATTTATTTTTTGAAGATTCTGTCTATCAAATGTTGGCCGCGGCTACGTCTCAGATGGTCCATCCGTTGAGTCCAATTTCCATGACTCGTTCGAGCATTTCGACTGGTAACTGGCCAATGACACGCGTGATGTGTTGCTCCAAGGCCTGAATCGAAGCGGGTTAGTCCGCATAAACTTTAGACTTTACATATCCCCACAGGAAAAAGTCTAACGGTGTGATATCTTGGTGGCCAATCGACCGGCCGAAAACGTGAAATTATCTGCTCACCGATGTGTTCTCTCAATAAACCAATTGATTGATGCGATGTGTGGGAAGTGGCGCCGTCTTGTTGAAACCAAATGTCGCCGATATCACGAGCTTCAATTTCAGGCATCATATAGTCGATTATCATTGCACGATAACGGTCGCCATTGACGGTTACGTTCTCACCAGCATAATTTTTGAATAAATATGCACCGATGATTCCGATACGTCGGATCGGGGATCGGTCAATGGCGAAAATATAGCTCTTAACGAGAGCTAAAATATTGCTCATGGGTGTCAAGGCCGTGGGTCGACTGGAAAGTGTTTTTTTTTTATTTAAAAACCACTAAGGCAAGGCAGAAAGTCGGGTGGGGCCGACTATATAATACCCTACACCTCCCTAACAATGCGATAAGGGTCATTGCCATAATAATTTGGAATAATTGGTAAATGGGTAGAAACATATTATCTAATTCTGAAACGATAATCGCTAAATTAAGCAATATTCGCTAAATTAAGCAAATTGAGAAACATCTTTCTGGAAAATTTTAATGATCGGAATTAAAATACAATTTCTATAGCGGTTTGATACCAAATCAGGAGGAACATATATATGGAGCTTTAATATAAAACTGAACCGATCTTCCCTGAATACGTATTCATGTAAAAAGACCTCCTTCTTTCGAATTTCGTACTGATCGGATATAAAATACAGTCTCTTACATGTCAAATCGGGGGTAACATATATATGGGAGCTATATCTAAATCTGAACCGATTTTCTCCGAATTTGGCAGTATTCCTTCATGTAATAAGAAACCTCTTTCTGCCGAATTTCGCACTGATCGGATATAAAATACAGTTTTTACATCGCTTACAGGTCAAATCGGGGGTAACATATGTATATATGGGTGTTATATCTAAATCTAAACCGAGTTTCTCCGAATTTGGCAGTATTCCTTCATGTAGAAAGAAACCTCTTTTTGCCGACTTTCGCACTGATCGGATATAAAATAACATTTTTACAGCGCTCACATGTCAAATCGGGGGTAACGTATATATGGGGGCTATATCTAAATCTGAACCGATTTCTTCCAAATTTAAACGTGTTCATTCATATAATAGGAAACCTCTTTCTGACGAATTTCATACTGATCGGATATAAAATACAGTTTTTAGAGCGCTTACATGTGAAATCGGGGGTAACATATATATGGGGGCTATATCTAAATCCGAACCGATTTGCTCTGAATTTGGCAGTATTCCTTCATGTAATAAGGAACCTCTTTCTGCCGAATTTCGCACTGATCGGATATAAAATACAGTTTTTACAGCGCTTACATTTCAAATCGGGGGAAACATATATATGGGGGCTATATCTAAATCTAAACCGAGTTTCTCCGAATTTGGCAGTATTCCTTCATGTAATAAGAAACCTCTTTCTGCCGAATTTCGCACTGATCGGATATAAAATACAGTTTTTACAGCGCTTACATTTCAAATCGGGGGAAACATATATACGGGGCTATATCTAAATCTGAACCGATTTCTTCCAAATTTAACAGTGTTCATCCATATAATAAGAAACCTCTTTATGCCGAATTTCATACTGATCGGATATAAAATAAAGTTTTTACAGCGCTTACATGTCAAATCGGGGCTAACATATATATGGGGGCTATATCTAAATCTGAACTGACTTTAACCAAATTCAATAGGGATCGTCCTTGGGCCAAAAAAAAGATATGTGTAAAGTTTCGTCGAGATCGGACCATAATTGCGACCTGTACTTTGATTACAAGAATACATGCACAGACGGACAGACAGACGGACAGACAGACAGACGGACATAGCTAAATCAACTCAGAAAATGACTCTAAGTCGATCGGTATAATAAACGATGGGTCTATTTCTTCTGCTTTTGGGTGTTACAAACAAATGCACAAAGTTATAATACCCTGTACCAAAGTGTGGTGTAGGGTATAAAATAGACTTAGAGCAATTGGCGAACGATTATTTTGATAATAAAACTAAATATGTGGATGATCTATTATGTGTAGTAAAGAGGACAGAAGTAGAAAATACCCTGACAACATTAAATTCCTTCAACAACCAGATACAATTTACTATGGAAAAAGAAGAAAACAGCAAATTACCATACCTGGATACAGTTATACTTAGACGAGGCCCCCTGCTAAAGTTAGACTGGTATCAAAAGAAAACAGCATCCGGACGTTTGATTAATTTTAACTCTAAACATCCCAGACGAATAAAAATAAATACGGCGACCAACTTCATCGACAGGGTACTCAGCATCAGTGACCCCATCTCTCATAAAACTAACGAAGAGAAAATACGACAAATCTTAGAGATGAATGACTTTCCGAAGAAAACTATCGATGGACTCATATGGCATGTAAAGGAGCGACAACGAGAGGATTAAAAAGAGGATATAGCAAAGATGTACAAACCACTGACGTACATTCCAAACTTTTCAGAAAGATTTTGCCATTCAAACATATACAATAGAGACAATTTCCAATTAGCACAAAGGACGTACAATACTGTGAAAAACTTCTTCAGCAACACTAAATCAAAAGTCAAAAAGGAGGACAAATCTAATGTAGTTTATAAGATTAAATGTGAGGGTGACAAGACCAATATATGCCAGAATGTATATATTGGCACGACAAAATCAAAATTAAAGACTAGGATATCCGGACACAGGTCTGATCAGAAAGCTACTGACAAACATATAGAACAAAAGACGGCACTTGCAACACATTGCACTCTGACGGGACATAAGCCAAATTTGAAAGAAGTTGACATTATGACACAGGAGAAAAATTACAAAAGGAGATATACATTAGAAATGTTACACATAATAAATGTACCAAACGATGAGAGAATGAACTATAAAACTGACACGGACCATTGTTCACAGATTTACAGAAATTTAGTAGAAAAATACGGACGAAGGAAATAATTTGTTAGTTAATCGTTAACTCTGTTAAGAAGTAATCGATAGTTTCTGTTATAAATGTAATTATTGTGATATTATTTTTGTATTTTAAACATGTTTGTATAATTTGTAATTTATTTGTATTTTAAAGTGAATTTCCCTGAGGATGACTGTCGAAGACAGTCGAAATATTGGAAACAAATAAAATTGAAACTATTTAAAACAACAAGTCCATCGTTTTTTAAATAATACATGACCTCAAGCCAAATCCATCAATAACTTCATAATATAATAAAGGTCAACAATAAGTAATTAACAAAACTGAATAATTTGTAAACGTTGTTCAGGCGTAAGTCTTTCCATGATGAAATGCCAAACAATACTTAACAAAAATAACATGAGAGCATGACACGACTCACACGTGATCTGTCAAAAAAAGGCTATTGAAAAAAGTATCTCTACTTGGATATACCACCCGCATTCACTAAAATTAAGAAATAATTAATACAAATTTCTACAAACTTTTCACATTTGAATTAAAAAAGTTGACAAATTTTGCGATGTATTTAATTTGTTAAGTTAAATTGAAGTAAACAATTTTGTAACCTGAAAATAGTTTCTTATAGTGGGGGACATGGGGCGAATGATGTTTACAATGCAAAGGGTGTAAGTCATACGCTCCCTAATACAAAGCGCTTAAAACGCAATTTTACTCCAAGTTCTATCTGATTAGAACTGTATATGTGTATTAGGGCGGGTTGATTAGTATGGATGAAAAAAAAATTAAAAATCGTATAGCAAAAACGTAATCTACATTAAATTCTAAGAAAATGCTCCAAAGAAACCCTGGGTCTAAAATCAAAACCTAATCCGCGCCTCTCGACTTGAAAATTTTTTTCCTCTTCTTTCGCTTAAATTATTTTCTTTTACCTCCCCCACCAAGTGTTAATATTACGTGAATTATTGATTGTTTAATAACTTCTATACTACTTGTTTGAATCCTCTGAAATTCCACACATAATAATATTTTATTAGTCACTATCACATCAAGAAAAATGGGCCAAGTTACCTCGCCCCTTTTGGTACCTTCCACACAAATGGACCATTTTGCTCCAAAAGTTAACAGCTTATAACTTGAATACCTATGCACAAAAAGACTTGAAATTTTGCACAGTCTAATTGTTTCATAGTACCTACAATCCAGAAAACAATTTTATACACAATTTTTATTCATATAAATGTTGAAATCGAGAGGCGCGGATTAGGATTTTATTTTAGATACACGGTTTCTTCGGAGAATTTTCTTAGAATTTTATGTAGTTTAAGATTGTGCTATGCGATTTAAAAAAAAAATCAACCCGCCCTAATGTGTATACTATTCGGAGAATTAATATTGTCGTAAACTGTTTTCTTACCTTTTTGTAAAATCTGTGCATTTCCACAAGTTTCACAAACAACTTCTGTAATCAACCGTTCTTATCGAATTCATCTTAACAAAAAATATTAATTAAAGGTTGCCATGCGCTAAGTGTAATTCCCGTTTATACTTACACACAGCGACTACAGTAACTTTATCAACATTCCAATAGTTGTCCCCTAAACTTAATGGTACATTCGTTTATTTTTATAATTTTAATTTGGAAAAATGTCCCATTTAATCCCAAATATTAATTTTAATTAAGAGATTACAGCACAGCAATTTATAATGAAGACATCCATAGCGGAAATGAAAAAGTGAGTGAAACTCAGAATCACATTTCAGGCGAGACAAAATATAAATGTCCCATTTGTGAGTCAAAGTCAATGTCATTACATCACGTTTTCAATTATAACAAATGTGTGGTCCTCCCACATTTACCCCAATCGTCTAAACGAAATCCCAACACACTCGCAATATGTACGGATCCTTGAATAAACAAACAAGCATACACTCATGTATTCAGGGGCTGGCGGCATGTTTGTAGGTTTTAGTGTTGTTCTTTTGCGAGCATTCTTCTTTGTGTGTGCCTTCATTTGTTACAATTATCATTCAGTCTCGTCGGCATTGCCTTTGGATGTAAAATCCGTTTACACTCGCTCACAGCGAAATGGGGTGTCAGCCAGCTTTCGTCTTTCTTTCATTTAATCTTTTGCTGTGTACTGGATGTTCTCATCCGTTTTTCTGTTTGACTTAATAACCTCTTGACATTGTCGCAGATACTTAAAGACAACATTGCCAAAAAAAGAGAAAACAATTGTTGGCAAAACATCGAGGAAACTTGTTAACGTTAATTTGGCTCTTGTTATGCATATTTCGCAATGTTGTTTCCTTCAATACAATTTTATTTGAAAGAAACACAGACATTTTATTAAGGACGAGTACAAAAGTAATGTACCATTAGTGTGGTCCATGATTGTAGTCCACGAAAAAATCACACTATGCAAAAAAAATTTTCTCAGAGCGCTGTGTATAACATTTTCTGGTTTAATAAGGTGTCCTAAAGAAAGCCAGTAAGGAAAGACAGAAAGTCGGTCGAGCCGACTATGAAATACTACACCTCCCTAAAAATACCCAAAAATGGGCATAGCGAGTTAGATGTAGCCCCCATATATATTTTATCCCCGATTCGACATGTAAGCGCTGTAGAAACTGTATTTTATACCTGATCGGTACGCAATTCGGCAAAAGGAAGTTTCTTATTACAGGAATGAACACTGCTAAATTTGGGGAAATCGGTTCAGATTTAGATATACTTGCACTTTACTTCCGATCATTACAACATTTTGCAGAAAAATGTTTCTCAATCTAGGAAAAAATATTGCTTAATTTAGCGACAATCGGTTCTGATTTATAAATAGCCATATATATATGTTCCTAACTAAAGGGTTTTTCAACAGGGACGCTACAAAAGTAGACCGACAGGGACAGCACACGACGCCATATTTTTTGCCGCTCTTTTGACATTTCTCTTCAGTAAGGTTTGCCATTTCATGATGGAAAGATATACGAGTCAACAACGAGTCGAAATTATTAAAATTTACTACCGAAATTCGGAGTCAGTGGCCTCAACGTTAAGAGCGTGAAAAATCGAAAATCATCTTCAGCGATGAGGCTCATTTCTGGCTGAAAGGCTTCGTCAATAAACAAAATATGCGTTATTGGTCAGACAGCAATCTACATGTACTCCATGAGTCATCAGTGCATCCCGAAAAAATTACGGTTTGGTGCGGTTTATGGGCCGGCGGCGTCATTGGGCCGTACTTCTTCCGTGATGATCAAGACCGGCACGTTACTGTGAATGGGAATCGCTACCGTTCAATGATAACCGAATATTTTTCGCCCCAATTGGATGATATGGACTTGGAAGACATGTGGTTCCAACAGGACGGCGCCACAAGCCACACAGCGAATGCCACAATCAATTTATTGGAAACCAAGTTTGGAGAACGTGTTATCAAACGAAATGGTCCAGCCGATTGGCCGCCTCGGTCGTGCGATTTGACGCCGTTAGACTATTTCCTGTGGGGCTACGTCAAGTCTATGGTCTATGCCAACAAGCCAGCGACGATTGATGTACTTCGTACGAATATCGAACGTGAAATTGCAGCAGTATCGGCCGATTTATGCTTGAAAACCGCTGAAAATTGGGTTAAGCGTCTGGACTTCTGCAAGCGTGCCCGTGGTGGCCATGCAAACGAAATCGAGTTCCATACATAATGGCATCGAACGTACTTTCACAGGAATAAAGAATTTCATTGATATCCAAAACCGTTTTTGTTTTATTTAAAAAAACTTTTGTAGCGCTCTTATTGACGGACCCGATGTTTACCAATTATTCCAAATTATTATCGCAATGACCCTTAACGCATTGTTAGGGAGGTGAAGGGTATTATATAGTCGGGCCGCCCTACTTTAAGCATTTCCTTACTTGTTTTAAATGTTTTTCTGGTTATATAACTGGGCTATATATTCGGGCCCGCCTTAACGTATAACCGTTCTTACTTGTTTTATAATACAATTTTTCATATTATTTTCCTTTTAATCCATTTATGATTGAAATTTGGATTAAGACTTCTACTTCATACACTTCAGTCAGAAAAATTTCAATTCCACAAAAACCATCTCTTTTTCATGAGTCATATAGTTTTAATAAAATTTCTTTGTCCTAATATACACTTCAGTCAGAAAAATTTCAATTCCACAAAAACCATCTCTTTTTCATGAGTCATATAGTTTTAATAAAATTTCTTTGTCCTAATCTTCCAGCATATGAAACGCAATTTAATTTCAAATGCATGCATTCGTTCATTTGGAAAACGAGAGTCCATGAATTGAGATAGAACCGTCATGTGAAGATTTCCATTCACTTTCTCTTATTCAGCTGCAGTCCTGCAGTTTTCATGACAAACTTTCGCCTAAGATTTCTTTTTGAGATATGAATAATCTTTGGTTTTCATTCTTTCACAAAAAGGACGAACACTACTACATACATTCATATGAGATGGACGCTTTTCAAAGGAAACTATTTCTAAGTTTTGTAAAATCCATTCAGATGAAGTATGTTTGAGTTTTGGGATTACTGGAAAAGGGGGGAATGAAAACATTTTAGAGGCATTTAGCTATGCATTGGCCGATTATATTGCCAATGCATTTCTGATATGGAAAAAACCCATATAGTTTCCCTAGCTGGCATTTAATTTCCCTTTATGTCGGAAAGCATACTTGTGCATGGTGGAAATACACATTTGCTCCATTAACAAAGAAACCTCAAAATATAAGACAATTTTTTATTTAGCTAGGAAAAAACTATAACTTTCCCTCTTAAGCGCTGCATCATTAAGTTAACTATGTTTGAAATTGTTTAAACCGTTTCAAAAACTCAATGAAACAAAATGGATATCAACAATTTTTCTTACCAAGATTATTAGATTATTATTTCGCTGTAATAAAAATAAATGTTCTTGGAAAGTGTTATCATTCTTAAATTCTCTACACGAAAAGTACATTACTCCAAAGTGCATTAAATGATGGGGCGTCACCCGAAAAAGGAAAAACGGAAGAAAGAAGAAAAGAAACGTTAAACTAATGATTGTTCTTCCCACCGAATTTGATGAAACACTCATCCTCCGTCTAACTTTATTGTTTTCTATTGTATTTGGTAGTTTCATGAAAGGAAATTTCAGCATAAAAGCCACCGTATGTTCTCAGCTTGTTTGTAAGCCAAAAGAAGGAAATATATTTTTTTTTTATTAAGTTGTTATTTTGTTTCTCAACTTAATCCAAACTACAAATGCGAAATCAATATTGTGTACTTTTTCCATTAAAAGTATTTGTACATGCTTAAGCCTATGGCAAATACTTTAAAAAAGTACTTGAGTGTTATTTCATAGAATGAGCAAAAATTGCAGGATAAAGCGACAGTGATGTGGTATTGGAAGTGGTCTGTGCAATAAGTTCATATTAATAAAATATTTCAAAAATTTTCCAATGCCGCCCCATGATGCACATTGGGGGGAATTAAAAAAGGAAATAATTCGGCCATTTCTTAACTAAACAACCGATAGCGTCATGCTTGTAGGAGAAGTATTAGAGAAGTTACGTTTTAACTTTGGGCCCCGTTTGGTACACAAGGGCTGAGCTATAAGGCCTCGACTTTGGCCACCTCGGTTGAACAAAATGTTCAAGCGCGTGAAAATTTCTTCTGATTCATAATATCTTTGTAGTGTGAGTTCTACTAATTGAGGTCTATAAAAGATTTTTTACACCTATAAGTTATCTCTACAAAACATTTTGTACACCTATGAGTTATCTCGTACCAGATAAAATTTATTTTTTTATTTTTCCCAACCCTGTCCTAGTATTTTGTGAATATCAGTGCAAAATGGGAAACAATTTCTCTCACATCCTCTCTTTTAAATTATCAACAAAATTTGCTATACGATGTAAAAAATTTCGGTTAGATGTAGCCACTGAAACAAATGATATTAATTTATAAATTTTGTATTGTATTGCGAAAAGGTATATGTAGTATTTTTAGATATACGAAGGTTGCTATATATATATATCTGGCCTAGGCAATACTAAGTGTTGCATGGCGCCATCGAACATTTCCATTGGAAAGTTTTACATTTTTTAGCATAAACGTACTCAGAACGTTTTGACGTACGACCATAATTTGTGTTGTTTACAGTGACTTGAAAAAATCAATTTGGCAAAAAAAATGGAATTAACTCGTGAACATTTTCGTGCGATCATTATTCACAACTTTCGACGTGGATCATCACGAGTGTGGCGATGAAGCACCATCCTATAGCACTGTGAAAAACTGGTTTAATGAATTCAATCGTGGCCGACGCTCGCTCAAAGACGAAGGTCGTCCAAAAACGCTTGTTGTGCCAGAGAACAATGATACCGTGACATACCTTGGGCATTTCTTCGACCAGCATACATTCGATATTGCATGAACACCTGGCTTTTCGTTGGATCCCGCACAATTTGACAATCGCACAAAAAAAGGCACGTGTCGATTGGTGCAAAGAAATTTTGAAAACAAGTAAGAAAGTTTCAGTCGAGTAAACCGACTAAGGTATACCCTCACTTTGTGAGTAATGTAATATGGAATATAAACGAATTATTCTGTCAATTTGTGTGGGAGGTACCAAAAGGTTTTTAACAAATACACCTATTTTTCGTTGAATAGTAGATACTTTATATACGTTGCACTGCGCCGAATTATAAGCGTTTATTTGCACTGGTATATTAACGTTATGAGATATTAAATTTTGGTATGATTTGGCCATTTTGTGTGGGAGGTATAAAAAGGGGTGTGGTGATAACGGCCAATTTTTACAGGGCTATAGGCACTTCAAAAGCGTTACACTGTGCAAAATGTTGTTGCATTTTCGTGCATTGGTACTCATGCTGTGAGCTCTTAACTTTTTGTGCAAAATGGTACCTTTGTGTGGGAGGTACAAAAAGGGGCGTGGCAATAGCGACCATTTTTCACAGGGCTATAGACACTATAAAAGCATTACACTGTACAAAATTTCAAGTATTTTTATACACTGGTTTTAATGTTATAAGCTGTTAACTTTTGGTGCAAAATGGTACCTTTGTGCGGAAGGTACCAAAAGGGGAGTGAATATAACACCCATTTTTCACTGTACTGTAGGCACTATAAAAGCATTACGCTGTACAAAATTTCAAGTATTTTTATACACTGGTATTAATATTATAAGCTGTTAATTTTTGGTGCAAAATGGTGTATTTGTGTGGGAGGTACCAAAAGGGGCGTAGCAACATGGCCCATTTTTCTCGAGTTGATAGCGACTAATAAACTAATGCTATGTGTGGAATTTCAGAAGATTCGAATAAGTAGTATAGCAGTTATTAAAGATTCAATATTTCACAACATTTTAACACTTTGTGGGGGAGGTACTAGAAGGAGTGGACCAATATGGCCCATCTTCGAACTTAGCCAGAGATAGAAAAAAATATTACCACGTACCAAATTTTAAGTCAATCGGTTACTCCTTTCGAGAGTTATCGTGCGCACCAGCAAGCAGACAGACAGACAGACAGACGGACGGACATTGCTCATTCGACTACTTAAAAATGACCCAAAACGAATATCCGCCGAACATACTTAGGGTCTTAGATCATTCCTTCGATGTGTTACACTTTTTTTCGTAGCAAATGATATATACCCTCGTCACACTAAAGTGAGGGTATAAATACGATCGCGGTGCTTCAATGGACGTTTATAAGATCGTCACAGGTGACGAATCTTAGATCTATGCGTATGGGGGTGTGGGTCTGCGAAGACGAGCCAAATCCAACGAAAGTTGTTCGTAGAAACAATTATTAACAGAAAGTATAACACATTTTTATTCGTCCTATGGCCGTTTTCAAAAAAAAACAAGTAAAAAACGTTATGTTTGGCCATGCCGAATCTTATATACCCTCCACCATAATTCTATTACTGGAAAAATCTTTGGATATGGAGCAAATCTTCAAACCATCCTTTTTGTTGAAGCAACTATTATAAAAAAGAAAGCGGCAATCTTTAGGGCCTGTTTCTGTAACTTATTTTCGTTCGTCTACGGCGAACGATCAAAATTCTTTCAGCTATTACCAGAATTCTATAAAACGAAGGTTAGAAATATTTTAGGAACAAGCTTTTTACATGATTTCCTACAGACACAACGAATTATAAACTTCTGCGATTTATAGATTTCTCGGAATAATTGAGTGATTTTGATGGTTCGCAGTAGACGAACGAAAAAAAGTAACAGAAACAGGCCCTTAGTCAAATTTTAGGTCCCAAATTTTTTAGATACACTCTTCATCTGAAAAATGTGGTATTTATGGCTCACGGGGACTACAACAAAATATAAACCGACTAAATGAATTGAATTTGAGTTGAATTCTTGCCAAAATAAAATACAAACTGCAAAGTTTCAGCCAAATTGCTTAGAAAATGTGGTTTTACGGCTTAAACAAGCGTTTTTGGGAGCGACATCTATAGGTGGACTACAACAAAATATGAACTGATTTAAAAAATGTTTACTGTGGTGATTCTTGCCTAAATTAAGCACAAACTGCAAAGATTCTTTTAAAATTCGTAGAAAATAATGTATTTATGATTTAAATAAGCCCATTTTGGAGCGACCTCTATAGGTTGACTATAACAAAATATGAGCCGATTTGCAAAATTTTTACTGTGATGAATTCTAATCCAAATAGAATACAAACTGCAAAGTTTCAGCAAAATTGCTTTAAAAATGTGAAATTTATGCCTCAAAACCCGTATTTTGGAGCGACCTCTATAGAGAGCTATATCAAAAGCAGGGATGCCAACTTAGTGCTTTTCGCACCAGATTTAGTGCTTTTAAGATCACTCAATACGCGAAAAGTTGTCAGTTAGTGCCAAATGAAAAATGTGCACTAACTGTACGCTCATATTTTTCGTTAGTGCTTTTGACGCTTTTCCTACATTTGTCAGAACAAATCGGTAACATAAAGAAATTAGACTATTTTCCTACACCATATGTAGTACTTCAAGATTTGCCATCATATGCCACAATTTGCATCAAATCTGTAAGAAATTTGGCATAGAAAAGTTGATGGAGTCAATAATAAACTCTGGAAAATTTTATGAAATTTGTGGCAGGTTTAGATATATCCGTCATATATATATATATACCAACTTTGGGTCTAAGCGCAATAGAATACCCGTTTCTCATCAGATCTATAAGTACATACAACCGGTTCCTCCAACCAGAAATGGACACATCAAATTTAAAGAAAATTGGTTCAGATTTAGAAATAGACTCCACAACATATATTGTTGAAAGTAGACGCTTTTAAATTTTCCAACTAACGTTGAAAAATTTGGCGAAAATAGGTACAGATTTAGGTATGTCCCCTGTATATTTCTATATCCTGATTTTAAATCTAAGCGTCATATTCTCATTAAGAAAAACAACTTTGATACAATTGACAAAACATATTTCTATTTATTCTGCTCTGAAGGGGCGGATATAATGTTGTCGTCACTCCCGACAAAAGCAATATAGTTTAGTGCCTTTTTACGCTTTTTAAATTTTTAATACGCTTTTGCTTCGGAAAAAGTTGGCATCACTGATCAAAAGATTGCAATCCTAAACGACCTGTAACTATAAGAAATATTTCTACCAAATTTGATCAGCCTAGCTCTATTATTACGGACTGTAGCGTGATTTCAACAGAAAGACAGACATGGCTAAATCGTCTTAGAATTTCACGACGATCATGAATATACGAGTATATACTTTATTGGGTCGCAGGTCAATATTTCAAGGTGTTGCAAACGGAATGACAAAGTTACTAACTTCCCCATACTTTCGTTAGAGTAACTGTCTAAAGGAGGTACCTGAAACTGGTCGTTAAAGGAATTTTTCTGGAGAATGTCCTCGATGTTCTCGTATTAATAGCGTTGCCATGCTTCTCCAAGTTACAATATTTAACAATAAGGTTGATGAAAATCTGTTTAGATTATGTATAGCCCCATTTGCTTGTTCCTTCCGATTCTTGATCTATGAAGGAATACATACTGTGTATTTCAAGTTTATCGTTTCATATTTAGTTTATTATGGAGGGTATAAAAAGGTTTCAAGGAGCTCCGATAAAATGTAACTGGCTGTTTTAAATGAAAATAAATTTAACTGGAATATTTCCCCCAGTTATTTGCTTTAACCGGGAGTAAACTATGAGTTGTCAAAAAAATTATTTGAAAAATAGTTAAAAATCTTGTTGCAAGAGATATAGAGCCAAAAATAAAAAGGTAATAGTTTAAAATGATGTTGTTTTAATGTGTCTTTATATAATTTCATTCCCAGAAAAATTGCTCTTTCAGCTCTAATATGGTGCTACCTTTGATGATACCTGAAGTTTTTAATTATATTTGCAGATTCTTGTGGATTTATTGCGTCAACAGCATGCCGCGTTGATAAAAGTGTGTCAATCGCAATTACCAAATAGTCAAAGAAGTTCGTATTCATGCATTGCCCCAAAAATGAATTGTTTAAAACATTCTATGAATTTTACGATATAGTTTAAGATAAAGTTTCTCAAAGTTCTCAGTCGAGTTATCCGTCTGGAGGTTGCCCTCAGTTTGTGTCGGGGATTATGGAACAGTTCACAAAATTGTCTCATTCTATATTAGCCATAATCAATAAAGAAGTAATCTAAAACTAATCTAAATTGTGATCAAATGATTCTGACTTCTTGTGTGGGAGTATCAGAAGGTGCCTATTAAATCCATTTCACTACATATATCAAATTATAAACGTTTATGTGCGCTGGTATTAAAGTTATGAGCTATTAACTTTTGGTATATTTTACTATCTTGTGTTGGAGGAAACAAATAACGCACATTTATCGCTGGACAGTAAAGGCATTACACTGCACATAATTTCAAGAATTTTCTGGTATTAAAGTTATAAGCTGTTAAATTTTTGTACAGAAGGATCCTTTTTGTGGGAGGTACCAATAGGAGCGGGGAAACTTAGCATGGAGATACCTGCAGCTAAACTATTACTGTGTGTGTGGAATAACTAAAGATTGTAACCTTTATGGGGGAGATACAAGAAGGAGTGAACCAATATGGCCCAAATTCGAACATAGCCTCAGATAGAAAACAGTTTTACCACATACATACCAATTTTGAAGTCAATCGGTTACTCCATTCGAGAGTTATCGTGTGCCACAGTCAGACAGACATACGGACAGACGGACATCGATATGTTACACTTATGACCCATAGCAAACGATATATTATACTCCCCTCCATTCAAGTGGGGGTATGAAAATGCATCTCCAGAAAAATCTTCGAAATTGCCCAAGTCCTTCTTGTACCACTCACACAAAGGATTCAAATCATGAATAAATTGAATATCTCGAGATTTAAAGAAAAGTAAGCTCTACCAATTAATGTGTTTTTCTTTGATTTTTTAAATTTAAAAATTATGTGAATGATTTTCTGAAATTTAAAAACAAAATGTATAAAAAATGACAAATTATTTTAGAAGTCATTTACAATAGCAATAAACTTCAAGTTAACCAAAGGCACTTTCCTGAAAATGAAAATATTTAACTGGCCGTTAAAATTTTCGCTAGAATAACTGTCTGTTAGCTAACTTTTCCGAGAAAAATAACTAACGGAGTTACCAGAAAATGGCCGTTAAAGGAAACTTCCTGGAGAATGTTCTCGATGTTCTCGTTATTAATAACGTTGCCATGCTTCTCCAAGTTACGATATATTTTGCAATAAAGTTGATGAAAATCTGTTTAGATTATGTATAGCCCCATCTGCATGTTCCTTCTGATACTTGATCTATGAAAGAATACTGTGTATTTCAAGTTTATCGTTTTATATTTAGTTTATTATGGTCAACATTTTCAACTCCTCCTTAAGTACTTTGTTAACCAAAAACCACAGATTCCAAGTTACTATTATCGCAATGCCCTTTGCGTATAGCTAGTGAGGTGTAGGATATTATAAAGTCGGCTCCGTTCGACTTTCGGTCCTTCCTTACTGGTTATATGTGGTAAGGTGTTGCACATTGAAATGCCAGGGGAATTTAGAGACCGGCTTTTAGTATGGTAGATATAGGAAAAAATGCAACAAAAATATATTTTTAGCGCATTTTCCAAATTATTTTGGAATTGTGGGATTGAATTTTGCAAAAATAATGATTCGAGAAAAGCTTCACGTTATACTTTATTTTTTGGAAAATATATCTTCAAATGGCCATAACTTTTGTCTCAACGTTTACATCTAATAGCAATATTCGTTCATCAAATAGAAAATTTAGTTGCCTTTAGTTGGTTCTAATATGTACCGATTCGTAGGAAAGGATCTGGAAATAAGTAAGAAAGTTCAGTCTGGTAAACCGACTTATGAATCCCCTTACCTTGAGTCCCAAAAAAATATTAGAAATGTATTATTTTTTTGTTTTATTTAAATTATTATCAATTTAAATTGCATTTGATAACTTTAATGTATGTACTGGTATTAAAGTTAAAAGCCGTTTACTTTTGGTACAAAATGGTCCATTTGTGTGGTAGGCACCAAAAGGGGAGTGCCAATTACGGCCACTTTTCTCTAGACTCTAGGTAGTATAAAAGCATTGAACTGTACGAAATTTCAAGTATTTGTATGCACTGGTTTTAAAGTTAAAAGCTTTTAACTTTTGTTTTGTACCAAAAGTTAAAGGGTTTTCCATTTGTGTAGGTCTAGAGAAAAGTGGCCGTAATTGGCACGCCGCTTTTGGTACCTCCCACACAAATTGACCATTTTACACCAAAAGTTAACAGCTTATAACTTTAATACCAGACCATATAAATACTTGAAATTTTGTACAGTGTAATGCCTTTACAGTACCAAGAGTCCAAAGAACAAGTAAGAAAGTTTCAGTCGGGTAAAGCGACTAAGGTATACCCTCACTTTGTGAGTAATGTAATATTGAATATTACCCGAATTATTCTGTCAATTTGTGTGGGAGGTACCAGAAGGGGTTTATCAAATACACATTTTTTTGCTGAACATTAGATACTTTAAATTCATTGCACTGTGCCGACTTATCAGCATTTATGTGCACTGGTATAAACGTTATGAGACATTAAATTGTGGTATGATTTGGGCATTTTGTGTGGGAGGTACAAAGAGGGGCGTGGCAATAATGCCTATTTTTCACAGGGCTATAGACACTATAAAAACATTACACTGTACAAAATTTCAAGTATTTTTATACACTGGTTTTAATGTTATAGGCTGTTAACTTTTGGTGCAAAAAGGTACCTTTGTGTGGGAGGTACCAAAAGGGGCGTGACAACAACACCCATTTTTCCCTGGACTGTAGGCAATATAAAAGTATAATACTGTACAAAATTTCAAGTATTTTTATACACTGTTATTAATGTTATAAGCTGTTAACTTTTGGTGCAAAATGGTGCATTTGTGTGGGAGGTACCAAAAGGGACGTGGCGACTTTGCCCATTTTTCTCGAGTTGATAACGACTAATAAGCTAATACTATGTGTGGAATTTCAAAAGATTCGAATAAGTAGTATAGCAGTTATTAAAGAATCAATATTTCACAACATTTTAACCCTTTGTGGGGGAGGTACTAGAAGGAGTGGACCAATATGGCCCATCTTCGAACTTAGCCGGAGATAGAAAAAAATATTACCACATACCAAATTTGAGGTCAATCGGTTACTCCTTTCGAGAGTTATCGTGCGCACCAGCCAGCAGACAGACAGACAGACAGACAGACAGACAGACGGACGGACATTGCTCATTCGACTTAAAATGACCCAAAACGGATTTCCTCCGAACATACTTGGGGTCTTAGGTCACTCCTTCGACGTGTTACACTTTTTTCCGTAGCAAATGATATATACCCTCGTCACACTAAAGTGACCCTTTTGGTACCTCCCACACAAATGGACATTTTTGTACCAAAATACTTGAAAACTCGCACTGTGCAATGCTTTTATAGTACCTAGAGTCTAGAGAAAAGCGGTCGTTATTGGCACGCCCCATTTGGTACCCCCTTACAAATGAACCATTTTACACCAAAAGTTAACAGCTACTATCTTTAATAACAGTACATACTTAAAGTCATTCAATGCAATTTAAATTGATTTAATTAAACAAAACAATAAATAAATTTACTAATATTTGCATTAGTCGGTTTACCCGACTGAACTTTCTTACTTGTTTTTTTTTGTAATTTTCATGTCTTGTCACCAGAAACCAAGGCTAAATCTATCATTATTATATTTGCCAAGGAAAATCCCACAATTCTCAAAATAAATTCGAAAAGCTCAAAATTCCTTTTGAAGTTTAACGTGTAACATATTACTATATATAACTATGGTAAAGGTTTTCATATTTCAGCTTTGCGAATGTCGAAAATGTATCCAAGTAACAAAAATTTCGAAACTTGGCCACATTTTCATTATGTTATTCATTTAGGTGTGACAAAAAAATGCACAAAGTCGTAATACCGTGTACCACAGTGTGGTGTCGGGTAAACATTTTAGTATTTAATATTAATTTGTGTCAAATATATATTCCAGGGTATACCTTGGTCCAAAATATTGAATATAAGATATCCGACCTATGCCGCGTTCAACCTTTCACCATTTTGTGTAGGAAATATAAATTTATATCTTTAGAAATTGAACTCCAATTTTGAAATTTGATTAAAATTAATTTTGTATAATCAAGAATTAAAGTGCCGTGGTAATCATCTTTAAACTAAGGCGTTAATAATTTTCCCGTTTTAGAAACATACATACATTTTGCCCAACTTAAAGTATTGAAACCTTCTTCGTCCTAACTTCAACCTTTAACTATATTGTTTGCCTTTGTCCTTCTATATACTGCCTCTGTATTACTAAAACTTACTAAAAACCCACGTTTATTTGGCCTGGACAGTAAGATCGTCACTCTCGACTATAGATTTTAGTGTAAGTATCCATTCCATACAGCTTTTAACAAATACATAGAAAGATTTTTTTTATTTCAACAAATTGACAACTTTGATGTATCGAGTTGCACAAACATGCAAAAATTTTAAATTGAATATTCACACAGTAAGTTTTTTTTGGAAGAAAAAAATAGTTTTTTCCTACAGTAGCAGTAGCTTAAAGTTGGTGAGGAACAAAGTTCTACTGTCACTACTTTCAGTCACTGTTTGGAAGTTGATAAAGTAGAATTTAGTTTTTTTTTCTGGAGAAAAAAAATCGCTGTGGAAGTATTATTTTTCACAAAAGATTTATGTAAAGTTTGAAGAAACGAAAATCTTTAAAATGATTTAGAGTAAAATTTTATGCGTAGAAAAAATACATTTATTGTTTGCAAACTCTTGTGGAAGATCAGGAAATCGCAAAAAGGCAATAATTTTAAATATTTTGGATTAAAAGTACCAAGCAAGAAAATGTCGCATAAATCGAATACCGTGTACAGTAGGACCGGGTCGATTTAAAAATCGCCCATTGCTCAGTGAAAATCGTATTCTAAAACGAATTCTGATGTCCCGGAAAAAATCCCACTTTGACCCATTTAGAGTGCTCCAATCGAGTCCAAATGTAATGAACCCCCAGGGGGTTCCAGGGGGTGTGTCACTGGCATGGGTGGGTCGGGCCTACAAAGTTAGTGGGGGTCGGTCATACATTTGGACTCGATTGGAGCACTCTAACTGGGTCAAAGTGGGATTTTTCAAAATTTGCCCCTACCCAAAAGTTCGACCCAAATTCCGGGACATCAGAATTCGTTTTAGAGGTATGGTTCCTGCGGCAAAGTTTCTTATTTTGATCCCTAGAATACGATTTTCACTGAGCAATGGCGACTTTTTTGCCTCCCCACAAATCGACCCGGCCTAGTGTACAGATACATTAAAAGGAATAGGTAAGAATTGGTAGCATAATTTCGAATACACTTCGCTGTAAATACATATATTAGAATCTTGAGTCTAAAGGTACATCATTCCCAATGACTGGACAAAGAACGAAAACAATTTTCTCACAATAAGATGGATCATTTGGTACTCCGTTTGTAACACCTCTAGATATTGATCTGAGACCCCATAAATTACGTATTCTTAATCATCGTAAAATTCTAAGACGATTTAGACATATTCAACTGTCCGTCCGTCAGTCTGTTGTAATCACGCTACAGACAACAATAGTTGAGCTATATAAATGACATTTGGTTAGATACTTTTTATAGCTACATGTAACTTGGGACTGAAAATGGGCAATATCGGTGAATTGGACTGAAATTTGGTAAATGAGTTTATTTGTACCCGAAACCATTCACACACGATCCATGGTGGAGGGTATATAAGATTCGGCATGGCCGAAATTTTAAAATGATGGACAAAATATGGGCAGTTTCTTTCCAAATGTGAAAAATTCCGACATGACTGAATGTGATAACGAATCCGTGAATATTGGAATTTCCGAAAAATAATAGAATACTATCAAAAAGAACTTAGAAAAGGCTATGCGAAAATAATTATGACGAACAGAATCTGGCCCGAAACTCGGAAATATTTTGGCCACCTCTACATAGATGAACGAAAGGAACCGAAAAGAATATATGTGATTGTAGCTTCCTGGATGAAAAATATCCTTGAAGGTGGATAATAATGGTTTTCAATACAGAGCGGTCTATTGCTTCTTCCATTTCTTAACATTGGTTTCTATCGCAGCCTTGCCTAATTTAGAAGCAGTAAGGGAAGACAAAAAGTCGGGCGGTGCCGACTATACAATGAGAAAATGGGCACTGTGATAATAACTTCGTATATTTGGTTTCATTTCAGTTAACAAAGTAATTAGTTCCACCTCCTCATCAAGGCTTATTCCAAGGAGGAGTTGAAGATGTTGAACATAATAAATTAGAACTAAAACGATAATCTTAAAATGCTCAGTACTCTTTCATAGAACAAGAATCGGAAGGAACAAATTAATAGGGCTATACATAATCTAAACCAGTTTTCATCAACTTGGATCAAAAACCTCTTCTGTCAAATAATATAAAGATCACCCTTAATACATATCACTATACTTTTTCTTTAATTTTTAGCAATGTTGTTTTCAAATACTGAAAACAACAAAAACGATCTTGAGACTAACTAAGTGCAAAAACAAAATATGTACCATGAAAGCAGATCGAATAAATCAAAAACAAGAAGAAATGGTAGGGCACAACCAAATAGGTTGTTGTTGTTGCATAGGCAACTACAGCAAAGCATTCGTGTGAATTCTTTACATTGTAAAGACACACGAGATTCGAAGTTGGTGCGTGTACGAGGGATGATGTTTACTGATTGAGATATGCACTTTTAGCAAACAGTTCTCGTTCAATGTTACTTGAGCTGTGCGTATATGTTCTAATGATCGACTGTAATCGTTGTAATAAGGACATTGACAATGGGAGTTTGGTGGTGCTGTAGAAACTGTATTTTATATCCGATAAGTACGAAATTCGGCAGAGAGAGTTTTCTTATACAGGAAGAAGCGCGGGAATTTGCTTTTTTGCGCTGCAGGCTTTGGCGGCACTGTTGGTCGTGGCTTATAGTGGCTGACGGGAGATTTGTATTCGTCTGCCTTTCAGTTGCCATCGTGCATTGGACAATTGAGAAGAGGTATTTTTGTGATGAAGCTTATTTTTTATATGCGCACTCGCTCGGGGTGATGTGAATCACTCGAGGTGATGTGAACTGGCCGGCACGGCCACCAGACCTAGCCCCATGCGATTTTTTCCATGCGAAGGTGTATATCAACCGTCCCAACACCTTGGAAGACCTAATTAATAATATTGAGGCTGAAATTGGCAGAATACCAGTCGACATGCTTGTTAGAGTTCATGAAAACTTCAGAAAACGTATACAGCAGTGAGTGGAAAGCGAAAGTCGACATTTGCCAGATACACTATTTAAAACCATGTAATTTAAAAATTCCCTTACTGTTCAATATAATTAAAATATATAATAAATTTTTCTAAGGTTCATAACTTTTTTATTTCATTCCCAAATAAGCAAAATACCGAGCTCCACCTTGTACCTAAATGAACACTGCCAAATTCTGGTAAAATCGGTTCTGATGTAGAAATAGCCCCTATATAATAAAGTCGTTGCCCATATTCTGAAGAAGAGATTATCGGATGTCATTCTACCAGAACTCAGGAAGGAACAAGCTGGATTTCGCCCCAATAAGTCTTGCATCGACACGTGAGTAGCCTAAGAGTGGTAGTAGAACAATCTGTTGAATGGAGATCGCCCCTGTACTTAACATTCATAGACCTTGAGAAAGCCTTTGACACTCTGCACCACAGCGCTATTTGCACTGCTCTGGAATGGATATCTAAAAAGCTGATCGCACTCGTGAAAGGTATACATGAGAATGCCCCATATCGAATATGTTATGCTACATAATACACATAAACGCTGGAGTAAGGCAAGGATGCGTGTTATCACCCCTCCTATTAAACAGCGTTTTAGATCATGTGAAGAATAAAGCAACAGCACATAGAAAGGGTAACCAAACCAAAGCTAATCGTCTTAATGTGGGAAACCACGACCCACTTAGAATACAAAACCAGAAAATCGATGACGTTGACTGCTTCTGCTATCTCGGGAGCACACTTGACATACATATCTGGTGGCTCCACAAAGGACATAAACAGTAGGATTAATAAAGCCCGGAATGCATTTGGTCTACTGTCTAGCTTCATATCACAGAAAACAAAATTGAGGATTTTCAACTATAATGTGAAATCGACTTCGCTCTATGGATGTGAGTCTTGAAATACTGCTGCGCGTCACATTAAATCCGTTCAGACATTCGCAAACAGCTGTCTTCGTAAAATACTCCGAATATATTGGCCCAGAACCATAACATATATTCTTCTATGGTCAGAAACACAGCAGCAGCCCATAAAAGGCGTAAATGGGGATGGTTAGGTCATAACCTAAGAAAACCCACAGACGACATAACGAGACAGACTATTGATTGGAATCCACAAGGCAGCAGACGCAGAAGGTGGCCCTTACACACATGGAAGCGGCAAATGGAAACTGAAGCAGCAACCCTTAACTTAGTTATTAATGAATTAAAATTACGTGCATTAAATAGACATGATTGGAATTTAATTGTTACGGCCCTATGTTCCTTATAGGAGTACCGACCAAAACGTCGAATTGATTGGTCATCCGCCGTACAGCCCTGATTTGACACCCAATGACTTCTTCTTATTCACTCACATCAAGCAAAAACTGCTTGGTCAACGTTTTTCGACGCCTGAAGCAACTGTTGAATCGTTCAAAAACCATGTTTAGGAGGTCAATTTTCAACACACTGTAACCAAAACAATTCGCGCTCAAAAGACAAAACGGTATGGGTGAAGTTATGCTAAAAAATGCCATACTTTCCAATGGATGTTACAAATTTCATCTGGCAACACCAGCATTGCTAGGACAAAATATAAATAGCCACTCTCGTAAAAGGAAAAACAATTATAATATAAATTTAAACTGTATTTAAATTCGATCTTTATATTGCATTCAAACCTCGTTTTATGCGATTGATTGGTTCCGCAAAAATTCCAATAAATCGATACAGCTCCAGAGAATTCGCATAAAACGATGTTTGAGTGTATTTGTCAGAAATTATGTTTTTGAGGTTTTTTATTCCTTCAGATTGTTGTTCTATGAAAAACTGCTGTGCATTTTCAGGTTGTCGTTTATTATGATTAACATCATTAGATCCTTCTTGGAATAAGTCTTGATGAGGTTGTGAAGCTAAGTGTTTTGTTAACTGAAACAAAACAAATTATGACAAATTATAATCGCAATGCCCATTTTCGCATTGTTAGTGAGGTGTAGGGTAATACTTATATATAGACGGCCTGCTCGACTTTTTGTCTTTCCTTAATGGTTTTAATGTCAAATATTTAATATATTTTTTCAAAGCGATGTTTCAAAAATCGTTTGAATATATTTCGTCAATTAGTAATGGTACTTGTTGGAACCCACCCTTTATTATACCACTCGATTTAGAATCAGTTTCTGAGTTGATTTAGCTATGTGCGTCTGGGCATTTATTCTTGTAATCAAAGTACAGGTCGCAAATAGGTTTCGATCTCAACGAAACTTTGCACATACCTTTCTTTTGGCATCCCTATTGAATTTAGGTAAGCTCAAATTTGTATATAGCTCCCATATATATGCACCTCCGATTTGGCGTATATTCATTTTATAAGCAATCTTTTTAAAAAATTACAGGGAGAAGTCTCTTGATACAGTTAGGGACGATACTAAATTTGAGGAAAATCAGTTCAGATTTAGATGTTGCCCCATGTACATACATGTTACCCCCGATTTGACATGAAAGTACCTTAGAAACTGACTCACTGAAAAGTCAGTCTTTGGGTGCAATTCTCATTTGCTCGTGTGAGTAGCCCCGTGATAGGCTTTGAGAGTTTGGTTACCGAATCATCAATCAAAGGCTTTTTTGAAAAGCCGGCCATGTAGATTACTGTGAAGGAGGTCACGCCCCAGAAATCATGATATAATCTGTGGGCACGAAATTAAATACTTGCAATATATTTTGCCAGGTAAAATACTTGCTTTATATCACTGTATAGAAACAGGTTGGTCTTGAGCCGAGAGAGTATCTCAGTTTAAATCATATGTACATAATATTTAGTTGCAGTCGGTTAAACATGACGGACTTATTTAAATGTTTCCAAACCACCTCAAAGCCGCACAAAAGTTCTGTGCTGTCTGAGTATACATAAAACACCACTCTTACGTCCCGGATTTCAATTTTTTATATTCCACCATTGATACAACCCTGCACACTCTATCTTGAACATGTTAGGGCGCACAATTTTATATTTTCATTTTACAACATAAATAATTTATTGTTTTTTACACATTTCGCTTTATGCTTTATTGTCATAAAACCGATGTAAAAATCATATATTATGTACATACATCTTTAATAAAATCACAATGTCAGCTATTTTAAAAGCACAAAAAAAATAAGTATAAGCATCAGGAATGTGGAAAAAACATTGTAAAATCCAAATGTTGATAACAATTTACGATGTGGGTAGTAAATCATTGCGTCAAGGGGTCAGCTTGCAGCAAAACAATTATATATAGATTAGAGTCTGCCACATTTGCTATCTACATAATGTGAGAACGCAGTCTTCATCCATGGGATAAAATGTCTGTATTAAAAATATCTAAAAAGGAATTTAGAATTTATTTTCCATTGGTTTCTTTTCATTTTTATGGATAATGGTGTGCATGCACGAGACATGTATACGAGTACATGTGCTCTAAGTAGATATAAGTGAATCTGAAGTAGTGTAACTGAAGTAGTGCGAAAGTAACGAGAGTTGCTGCTGGAGTCAAAAAATTAAAGTTTAATATCGGAAAATATCACTTATATATTTTCCGATATTTAACAAATTTTATTGACTAAGCTGACCTAATTTTTATCTATCTCCGGTTATGTTCGAAGATGGGCCATATTGGTCCACTCCTTCTAGTACCTCCCATAAAAAGGGTTAACATTTAGTGAAATATTGGTTCTATAATAACATCTTTTTACTTATTAGAATCTTCTGAAATTCCATACATTGCATTATTATATTTTTACTAGCTGACCCGGTCCACTTCGTTGCCCCAGACTTCAGATTTCCGATCCCGTCCATTTATCAAAACATGGCCCATGTATATAGGGACAGTAGGAATCTCGTTAATCTATTCGTAGGTACGGACAGTAGGAATCACTTAAAAAATTGGTATTTGTGGGCGGACCCACCTCCTGATTGATCCATTTCAATCAAGAACTTATAAAGCCTATGTCACACTTATCTGAACATTCCCTGAAAATTTCATTAGAACCGATCCATCCGTTTTGGAGTCCATACGTAACATACACACATCCATTTATATATATATAGCTGGCCCCGGTCCACTTCGTTGCCCCAGATTTAGATTTCTGATCCCGTCCATTTTTTAACCAATCACGAATACTGCCACCAAAAACATCTCCATAAAATAAGAGCACTCTCGCTAAACAATTTTGAAGATATCACAATTTCAAAATTTGGCTTTGGCCCATTGGTCTGATCCCGCCCATTTTTGGACTAATCACGTTGACTGCCAACAGATATATATAAACAGAATTACAGTACTATGACTAACAAATTGTGCAAGATATCTCAATTTCAAAATTGGCTTATATGGGCGGAGCCACGCCCTTTGGCGTTTTTGGACCAATCACATAGACTTCCACCAGACACATATACACGCAAATAGATTGTGCAAGGAACCTCAATTTCAAAAGGTTGCTTACATGGGCTGGGCCACGCCCATTGATCCAATTCCGCCCAGTTTTGGACCAATCACGTTGACTACCACCAGATACATATTCACAAAATTACAGCACTCTCGATAAAAAATTGCGCAAGATATCTTAATTTCAAGATTTGGCTTATATGGGCGGGGCCACGCCTCTTATTCCGATCTCCCTCATGTTTGGACCACTCACGTAGACTACCACCAGATACATATGCACAAAATTTCAGCACTCTCGATAACAAATTGTGCAAGATATCTCAATTTCAAAATGTGGCTTGTATGGGCGGGGCCACGCTCATTGATCCGATCCCAGCCATTTTTGGAACAATCACGTAGACCACCACCAGATACATATAAACAGAATTACAGTACTATCACTACTAAATTGTGCAAGATAGCTCAAATTAGGGTTTTATGGGCGGGGCCACGCCCTTTGGTCTAATCCCGCTCATTTTTAGACCAATCACGTAGTCTTCCACCAGACACATATACACAAAATTACAGCACCCTAGCTAACAAATTGTGCAAGATATCTCAATTTCAAAATTTGGCTTATATGGGCGGGGCCACGCCCTTTGGTCCGATCCCGGCTGTTTTTATAACAATCACGTAGACTAACACCAGATATATATACAAAATTACAGCACTCACGCTAACAAAATTTTCAAGATATCTCAATTTAAAATGTTGACTTATGTGGGCGGGGCCACGCCCATTGGTCCGATCCCGCCCATTTTTGAACCAATAACGTAGACTACCAGCAGATACATATACACAGAATTACAACACTCTCTCTAACATATTGTAAAGAATATCTAAATTTAAAAATTTGGCATATATGGGCGGTGCCACGCCCATTGATCCGTTTCCGCCCATTTTTGGACCAATTACGTAGACTACCACCAGATACAAATGCACAGTATACAGCACTCTCGCTAAAAAATTGTGCAAGATATATGAATTTCAAAATTTGACTTATATGGGCGGGGCCATGCCCATTCGTCCGATTCTGCCCATTTTTGGACCAATCACGTAGACTACCACCAGATACATATAACAGGTGGCGCAAAAGTAACCTTTGGATGTTATGTTAGACGCGATTGGCGGTCAGCAGCTAACAGCTGATGCACCGTCTGGACTTTGTACGGAAACATCTTCAAATCTTGTACCAAAATTCGCTGTAGAGACCGTCGACTGATACCCATTTGCGTGGCACGTCGTCTGGTCGATGTCGACGGCGCTTCCATGACATCCTCGGCTACAGCAGCAATATTCTCTGCAGAACGGCTACTCCGGGGTCTGCCACGCCTGGCAGCATCTCGCGTTGTGCCAGTCTCTTCGAGGCGAGCGGCTAAACGTCGCAGTGTTTCACCAGTAGGCGTTGGACGGCCAGGAAATCTGTGCCAAAGTCACCGACCGATTATTGGTCAAATAAATAGTCAGCAATATTCCGCGTTCTGGAGCAGTGTAGCGTAACATTGTTTATTAACGTGTATTTCGCATGTGTTTACTACACAAATGTCAAAACAGAACTGACATTAGGGGCCAATCGCAAAATTTATAGCATTTTCTGATAGGAGGATTACTTTTGCGCCATCATTATACTTTTGCCAAAATCATTTATACTTTTGTTTGCAACGCATGATCTCCAAAACCAAAAGAGCGAATGGGCTAAAAATTGCACAGTAGGTTCAGTTAGGGGTCATCTGTGTTGTAGAACTATTTTAACCGCGATAAATGGCGGAGTGTTCAAGTTATGTTCAATATCCGCATTTCCAGAGCGATTTAACTGAAATTTAAAATTTATGTGTGGTTTGTCTTGATTATAGTTTGTATGTATGCAGATGGTGCTCTAGTAGACTTATTTCCAACATAATTACATTTCTATGGTGATTTTTTCCTGAAACTTAGAATGTATGAATTTTGAATGAAAGATCAATGAATAACCAAAATATATCTCAAACAGAATGGGCAGGACAACGTCTGCTGGGGTCAGCTAGTAAGTATATAAAATCCTTCGTACGTTTGTTTGCAACGCATGATCTCCAAAACCATAACAGCGAATGGGCTCTTTCCAGGGACTTGATAGCAGCCTGACTTTCAGAGAACATTAATTTTCAGACATTCGGCTACCTCATTAATAGGTAAGATTTCGGCCCTGTAAACACTACAGTGATCAGGCAGTGTTTTTGCAAGTGATTGCTGAAGTTCCTTAGAAAATACACCAAATCCCACTTGGTTATCGAGTTTGGAACCGTCTTTATAGAAGTTAATGAATCCCCTCTGTCCTGGGATATGGCCATTCCATTCTGATCTATAAGGTATAAGAGAGAGATACTTTTTGTCAAAGAGTGGCTCAGTCGTAGTGTAATCAACAATGCATGGGAAATCAGGCATTCTGTCGTCTAGAAAGACTCTATGTCCGTAGCCATTTCTTGACCATAGTGACTGTTCCCTGAGTCTAATCGCAGTATAAGTACATGCGGCATATTAAACTGCTATATATACTATATATATCGGAATTAAATTTTTTTTTTCTCTTCTTTATTTGCAATCTATTATACAATAATAAGCAAATCTGATAACTTAAAAATTAACATGAACATTGCTTCCCATTGGAAACAATATTATAAAATATACATTAATGTATAGTGCTGACTTAATTTACAAGAGTTGAACAAATCAATAATAGTAAACATATTTATAGGACAATAGTTTTATGCAGTAATTTAAATGAAATGCTATGTGAATGGGAGATCAAGAACATGCTTTCGTTTTAGTCTTCTTATTTCATCAGTATCATCTAATAGTGTGATTGCCAATGTGTTAGTATGATTGCTGAGCCTTTGTAAGTAATTACTGCTAAATTTTTTTATTTCGGATTTTATAAATGGAAAGTCAAGGTCTCTGTGTAATGTTACATTGGTTACATAAAATGGAGCGTTTGTAATGCTTCTCAAGGTTTTGCTCTGGAATCTTTGCAGAATTTCAATATTGGAATTACTTGTTGTCCCCCATAACTGTATGCCATAGGTCCAAATGGGTTTTAATATAGTTTTGAGCAGTAGAACTTTGTTTTCGAGGGAGAGTTCAGATTTTGGCCCTAGAAGCCAGTACATTTGTTTATATTTTAGATCGAGTTGCTTTCTTTTAGCAACTACATGGGATCTCCAAGTAAGCCTTCTGTCTAGATGAATACCTAAATATTTGACAACATTTCTGCTAGGAATCTCAGTTTTATTCAAAAATACAGGTGGGCAGTTCATCTTCCTTAATGTAAATGTTATGTTGCTTGATTTTTGAGCATTAACTACAATTTTCCATGTTGTAAACCAAGTTTCAATTTTGTTCAGTTGTAATTGTAATATTCTCGATGCTTCAACTGGGGAATGATCGGAGCATAAAAAAACTGTGTCGTCGGCGTATGTTGCAACTGTAACGTTGTCGTTAATTGGCATATCATATGTGAAAAGTGTGTATAATGCTGGGCCAAGTACGCTGCCTTGCGGGATACCAGCTTTTATTTGACAAATCTGAGATACGTCGTTATTAGTTTTAACATAAAAGAGCCTATCTCTTAGGTAAGATAGAAAGAATACATAAAAAGGAGCAGGAAGAATACTTTTTAGCTTATAAAGCAAACCAATATGCCACACTTTATCAAACGCCTGTTGTATATCTAGGAATACAGCTGAACAGTACTTTTTATCTTCAAGTGAATTTGTTATTTCTTTTACTACGCGATGGCATTGCTCTGGAGTTCCATGTTTACTTCGGAAACCAAATTGATGTTCAGGAATGATATTGTTTTTTTCAAGAAAAGGGTTAAGTCGCTTCATGAGTATTCGTTGAAATATTTTAGAAAATATAGGAAGTAAACTTATAGGTCTGTATGAGGACAATTCATTTTCTGGCTTGCCAGGTTTTAGCACCATAATAATTTCCGCGCACTTCCATTGCGAAGGGAAATGCTGAAGTCGCAAAATCGAATTATACAACAGTGTTAAAAATAATACTCCTTTTTTTGGTAGTGCTCTTATAGCTTTAGCGTCAATGTTATCATATCCTGTTGACTTTTTAATGTTTAAGTTATTTATTTCTTTTATAGTTTCATTAATAGAAATAAACTTAATAGGAAGTTCCATTTGACAAGCAACGTCTAGGGAATGTGAAATATTTCTGTCATTTGAATTAATATCGTGCGGTGTGAAGATTTTCTCCAAGTGTTGGGCAAATGCAGCGGATTTTTGAGCATCTGTTTTGCACCATATGCCACTTGTGTTTCGAATAGGAACGTTTCTTTTAGTGGGACGTTTAAGGTATTTGGAAGCGTTGTAAAGATGATTACCGCTGTTGTGATTATGAGGAGTTAATTTCTTTAGATATTGTCCAACACTGTCGTTTTTTTCCTTTGCCAAAAATTCCGAGCATAGTTTAATTGCCAGGTTCCACTTTGCCTTATCTCTAGGATTTCTGGTACGATTCCAGATTCTTCTTAATCGTCTTGATTGCCTAATCATATCCTTAGCTATAGCCGAAGTTCGAACTTTCAGACCCAACACTTCGTGAGACTCAATAACTGGTGTGGATAGACGTGCAGCTTCGTGAATCAATAAATTGAATTGTTCAACAGCATCATCCAGCTCATCACCTGTCTTAATATCCAAGTTTAAATTAATATTTTCTTCAACTTTTTCACGGTACATGTTCAAATTAGTTTTACGTGTAATTATTTTAAACTCTTTCTTAGATAATTCAACGTTAACATTGCAGTTAATTATTATCGGAGTATGATCAGAGCTTAGGTATTCTTCGTTCAAAATGTCAAGTGAGTACCTAGATATGCCATTATATACAGCGAAATCAAGAACATCTGGTATTTTATTAGGGTCTGACGGCCAGTAAGTTGGCATTCCTCCCGACAGTACATTAAAATTATTTCGGTTTAGGCATTTGGATTCGAAAGTCTGGAACCCCACCAAGGGTGTTTCGCATTGTAATCTCCAGCAGCAATAAAACGAGGACCCAATCTATTAAAAAAGTGTTCATAGTCATCCAATTTGACGTTATGTCTTGGAGGGAAATATATTGAATAAATATTTATTGGCATATTGTTACATGTTATTTTTACTCCTGCAGCCTGTAAAAAGTTTTTACTATATTCTTCAGCAATATCGTATCTAATTGTTGATTTTATGAACAAACCTGCTCCAGCGTGGGCTTTGTCGTCGGGATGGTTGGTATAATTCGTTTCCTTTTATTTTAATGTAAGATCGTGAGGTTAAATGAGTTTCCGAAATAAGAAAAATGTCAATATGCTTAGAATTTAAGAAGAACTCGATCTCATTTCTTTTATTTGATATACCATTCGCATTCCAAATACCTATTCTCAGGTTTATTTGCATAATTTATTAATAAGTAACGACATCATATTCATGAGGGTATTCGTTAATTCTATTTGTTTATGTAGTAAGTTTTCAATATTCTTCATGATATTGTTACTTTCAAATAAATTTCCAACATTGGCATAAGTTTCGCCAGATATATTGTTATATGCGGTATTAAATTTACTGTGAGCATTATTATTGTAATTTGGATTCACCGCTGGAAAATCGCCCTTGTTAATTGAAAATTGTTGGTAAGTTAATGGTCCCTTATCATATGTTCGCTTCCTTAAAAGATTTTGATAGAATTGACATCCTTTATAACTAGCGGTGTGATTTCCTAAGCAATGAATACATTTAGGTGGATCATTCTTTTCTTTTTGGCAGTTTATTGTTGGGTGTGCAAGACCACATTTAACGCATGCAAAAGGCTTCTTACAATATGTTTTTGTGTGACCATATTCTTGACACCGGTGACACTGAACAATATCTTCTGTGCTGTTGGGAGGCTCAATTTTAACTATGCAATGATTTATTTCAAAAATATCAAAAACTTTTTTGTTATTCGGTCCTGGATCGATGTCAACGTAAAACATTGATAATGGTTTTTTATTGAATCTGCTTTTAACGTTAGTGATATATCTAACTAAATGCCCCTTCTCAATGAGATGGGCCTTAATATCGCCGATGTTAGTGGTATGGTGGAGACCCTTAATGACAAATCTGTAGGCACGCTCAGCTTTAAGCTGATAAGTGTGATAACTGATGCTATTGGTATCGAAATGTTTAGTTATTTTTCGATACGAATCAACCGTTTTTACACTAAGTTTGACCTGACCATTATGTAGACCTTTATATTGAAATTCAGTATTGGCAATCACACTACTTACACATTTTATCATTTTCTTAATGTTCGTAACATCATCAATAAATATTGGCGGTGGTTTTGGTGCACTTTCGGCTGGAACATGTTTGTCATCATCTTTTCCATCATCTTCATCATCAGCAAGATCAGCAAATTTGTTAACATTTGAACAGCTTGGGCCATCATAACTTTTTTGTTTTTGTGAACATTTGTTTCTTTAATAATCTTTTTACGTTTTGTTGTTACATTTTGCCAGTTCAGTAAATCATCGTCACTGGAACTGCAATCATCTTCATCACGTGAAGTCATTGCGTAGACTTGCAATGCGTAGACAGACTTCTGTTTTGTTTTTGGAACCAATCACTGGTGCATCAGTTGTACCGTTAATGCAATTTCAAGTGCAGTGGACAATGCACTTGTTTGTTGTTTTTTTTAGGTTTGTTATCGTTGTTGTTGTTAAAGAAAAGTAACAAAATAAGTTACACAGAATACGTCTGCACACTTTGAGTAACTCAACGCGACTGATCGGAATTAAATGAAGTATAACATGTAGTGCCGCCGTTGGTGTCGTTCTCAGCGTATCAGTGATACATATAGCAGCCATTCGCTGAACTTTGTTTACTATCGCACAGATGGTGTATATTTGCAGAGCTGTCCACCAGACGATTCCACCACTGCAGTGTACGAGTCCACCACTGCAGTGTACAAGCAATAAACTATACGCGGGTTCAGACCACAGCGTTTTCTTATTTCCCTTTTACGGGTATGTAGCGCTACCACAGCATTATTTGCCAAATCCAAAATGGTGGGTTTGAAGTGCAACTTCCTGTCTAGTAAAATACTTACGTATTTTGCCCTTTCAGAGAAGGGAATTTCAATACCCCAAGAAAACAGGTATAACTCGTGGTACCTGATTTCTTCTGGTGAAAAGAACTAATTCCGTATTGGTTCCGACCATTACCGGAAGCCCATCTTGCGGTTGTATAAGTTTCTGACACTATCAGGATGTCTCTGAGAGTGTCAAAAACTTCTAACAGCTATTGTCACGTCATCTGCAAAAGCAACACCCATCATCTCCAGAGAAAGCAAAATACTGTTCATGAAGAGATTCCATAGCAGATGAGCAATACATCCCAAACAGGACGGACAGGGCAACGTTTGTTGGGGAAAGCTAGTGTATCATATAAATCTGTTTTGGACATTTAAGAAAATTTGAGTCATGTTAGTCCGTCTGTATGCCTATATACGTCGATAGTGCGCACTTTTACTCAAGAACTTTCGATTTTATGAAGTTATGTCCTATCCGCACTTACTTTAAGTTCGTTAATTGTCCATTTTGGGTTGCTCGTTTGCAAAGTAGTAAACATACTGAAAAATATCCTCCCATCCTGAGAAATAAAATATGGAATATTGTAATTTGTGACCTACTGAAGAATATCCTCCCATTCAGAGAAATATTATCTCGAATATTGTAATTTGTGACAGAAATGGTGTTACAAATTTCGATTATCAGATTAGGACTATTGCAAAAGTAAATACGCCAGTTTTGTACTAAACATCAATCAGTGCTAAGCAAGTAAAAAAGACAAATTTCTTCAACAAACAACTCATTTTTTACACTTTTTTCCACATAACAACTCTCAATTAGGTAAGAGTACTAAAACCTTCTAGTCAACACTAAAGTTGTAAAAATTCCTATTAATAGATTTTCATACACTTTGCTTACCCGCCTCGTTATGATCCATTTTGCTAATATTTACTTATACTTATGTCTGTAGTTTATATGCATGACTGTATGTTAGCCTGATACACACGTGAATCTGGCATTGCATCGCATACGCTCACTTGGGCACGGGTCAAGGCTTATGTCAGAGATTAAGGTACCAAAATGTGGTGCGAATACAGATTTAGTGCAGACAGCAACTGGTGTGGCAGTGCCGAATAATTTCTACCTTAAGAAGTTTTATTGTTATACCCTACACCACACTGTTATACAGGGTGTTATATGTTTCTTTTGGGTCAGATGTTTGTATCGCATAAAAATACTGGAGCTAGCTATACCCACCTTAAAGTATACAGATCGACTAAGAATCACCGGCTGATTCGTTCTATGATGTCTGTCCATCCCTCCGTCTGTTGTCCATTTAAGCATTACAATCAAAGTTCTGGTCACAATTCTGAGTTAATCCTGATGAACTTTTCCACAGGCAAAATTTTCGCATAAAGGACGAGCGATATTGAATTTAGAGCAAATAGGTGCAGATTTAAATATAACCCCCATATACTCTTATATTCATTATAGGATTTGGCATCCCATCGTTATAAAAATCGTATAGGGTGGGTAATTTAACATTTTAAAATCGATAAATATTACGCAAAGCATCCAGAGACAATTTAAGCATTTAGACATGAAATCGAAGTTGCCAATAAGAGATTCGACCCGAAACAATCGAACATTTACTGAAAAATTTGTTTGATCGGATGAGGTACTGCCGAGCCAATCATGGTATGAATGATATTGTGTTTCATTATAAAATGACAAAGTTCAACCTTTCCAATAAAAACAGAAATTTTAAAAATGTATTAGTAACATTTTTTTATAGCCAATTCAAATTTAAAATTTTACGTGGCCCACACTGTAGTTTACATATGAGCATTACCGAATTTGGCAAAAAGGAGTTCATTAACTCATAAATTAACACTGTCAACGTTGAATGAAATCGGTTCTGATTTAAATATAGCCCCCATATATACTTTCCTTTCAATTTAATATCAGAGTACTATAGAAGCTTCATTTTATATCGGATCATTATAAAATTTGGCAGAGAGAAATTTTGAGCATAGAAACAAAGACTGCAAAATTCTCATATATATTTATCTCCGATCTGGAAGTTAAGCGTTTAGAAATCGGATTTTAGATCCGAAGATAACGATATTTGGCATATCGCGATATACGAGTGTAAAGGCGCAAAGTCCAATATTTAAAATTTTACAGGAGAGGCAAAATACATACTGTATATGAGTGTTTTTATAAAGGGTATATGGACTTAGCGCTTTTACGATTCAGCTTTTAATGATAACAAAGCATGATTTTTTGGCTTTTTGTTTTCAAATCGATGTATATATAACTTATCTTACGCTCCACTTCAAAAAATACATTTACAGCCTGTTTCTGTAACTTAAAAATTAGCTTTCGTTCGCCTGCCAGACGACAAACAGCTGATTTGGGTTTCACTAACTACCATCACAACGAGCAGTCGTACTCGTACGAAAACGTAATCATTTCAGTGCAAATTTTGGTTTCTCTATCTCTCTTTGCTGTCATCTCGGCGAACACAAATGTCAAATCGAGTCACATTATTTTATTTGTCGACTGATAGGAACAATGACAAAATAAACATTATTAAAAGCAAAAAATAAGTAGATATTAATATAATTATGGTAAAAACAATTAATAATAAAATTGTGTACATATGGGTACATATGTACAAAAATAATGAATAATAAGATATGTCATCCCGGAGCGAGTAAGTTATCAGATACGAACGAATAGAAATTTCAACGAGTAGGTGTTCAAAGAGTGAGTTTTTCCGCGGATTTCGGACAGATTTTCCCGAATTTTTTGTAATTGTCACAATTAAAAAATTAATATCAATCGATTAGTGCAAAAAAAGTTCAAACTATGTTCGCGGAAACCTGTTTTTTCGCGTGTGACATTTCATTCCTATTCGTTCGTAACTGATAGATTTTGACAGTTCTCGGGATGACTTATCTTCATAATTTATAATTTTTGCATATGTAAGCATAAAGAAGTCAATATTGGTTGCTCGCTAAGATGGAAAAAAATTATCAGTGCACAATGAGAGAGACGGGAGAGAGAGAGAAATAAATGAGAGTCTTGGTGCAGCTCAACTGAGCACCTAGGGTAGCTTTTTTGGCCACGGCTAGTGTAAATAGTACAGAGATGTATTTGCTAAGGTCGACCATACACAAATGTGTGTTTTTTTAGACCGGAAGTTGTGAAATTATTGATCTGACAATTACATTATTTTCCAATTGGTAAATTGCTAACGTCATTGACGTAAGGCCAGGCGAACGAACGATAGAACATTACAGAAACCAAATTCCTGACGAAAGTGAGTGACTGGTTTTCGTTCGGAGAGACTTTCTTTAGAAATACAGAAACAGGCCGTTAGCCAAAAAGTGGACTTTCGCCTTTTCACTCTTAGGTCGCGATATATGATTGTATTGATCCGGGAATAAGGCTTTATTTTACATCCAATCATTTTGAAATTTCGCAAAGTGGAGTCTGTTATAATTTCATAATTTGGAGAAAATCGGTTCACATTTACTTATCGACTTCAATTGCAAAAGTGTTTTAGGTTTATACCAACTACTCGTATGCTCTAAAAAAGTGGTGTATGGTATAATATAGACGGCTTCGCATGACTTCAGCCTTTCCTTACTATTTGCATACCCTCCACAATAAAATGGGGTATACTAACTTTGTCATTCAGTTTGGAACAGCTTGAAATATTGATCTGCGACCCTATAAAGTATATATATTCTTGACCGTCGTGAAATTCTAAGTAGATTTAGCCAAATGCGTCTGTCTGTCCGTGTGTCTATCACGCTACAGTCCGTAATAAAAAATCTAGGTAGACAAAATTTGGGATTGGGTTATATCGATTAATGTTTTTATAGCTCACCAGTAGACGTCGTTCTTAAGCCACAAAAACGAAATTTTTAAAGCAATGTAGCTGAAACTTTGCAGTTTGAATTTTTTTTGGACAATAATTGAGCACAGCAGCAATTTAAGTAATCTGTTTTTATTTGTGGTAGTCCCCCTATAGAGGTCGCTCGCAAATACTCTTATTTAAGCCATTAATACAACAATTTCTATGCAATTTTGCGGGACTTTGTAGTTATTGTTCCCCAAAAGATGTCGCTCCCATATACGATTTTTTAATTCATAAATACCACATTTTCCAGATTATTAGGTTGTAATTTTTTAAGTTTGTGCTTCACATCTTCATAACAAATTTAAATAGATGTATTTGTATACTTATCTATATATATAAATTTTTTGCGTGACTGGCTGA
This sequence comes from Eudasyphora cyanicolor, assembly GCA_963930755.1. Classification (NCBI taxonomy): domain Eukaryota; kingdom Metazoa; phylum Arthropoda; class Insecta; order Diptera; family Muscidae; genus Eudasyphora; species Eudasyphora cyanicolor. The sequence goes on from OZ005737.1 coordinate 178,543,908, forward strand.
CTGATTGACTGACTGATCATCGCCCAGGCCAAACGGCTGAAGCTAGAATCATGAAATTTGGTGGGAGGGTAGTCCTTGGGACGTAGCAATGGCGGGATTTTCGAAATGCGTACTATTAGCCGCACAATGGGGCAAAAAGGGATAAATATGGTACCACAGCCAAATCTTAACGCAATGAGCTAGAATCTTGAAATTTGGTATGAGGGTAGAGGGGGTAGGCAGGATTTTTCGAAATTCGAACATTTACGCACACAGTGAGGTAAAAAGTGATAAATGTGGTACATCACCTAAATCCAAATGGCAAGAGCTAGAATCGTGAAATATTGTGTGATGGTAGCCCTTAGCCTTTGGTGTGAGAGTAGCTCTTGGGACGTAAACAAGAACAAGGAGAGATTTTTTTAAAAATTTAGAGGCACAGTGGGACAGAAAGGTATAAATATGGTACCACCGCCAAATTTAAAGCCTAAAATTAGAATGGTGATACTTGAAGCAAGGGGTGTCTTTATGACAACTAATCGGGATATTAAGTTTTTTTTTGTATTCGTATTTTTCGTATTTACAGTGGCTTAAAAATGCCAAACATGGATCAATGGTTCCAGGGTATCTTTTGGAACATAAACTAGAGATTGGAAGTGATTTTTAGTAATTCTAACTTTAAGAGGCACAGTGGGACACGACTGGTTAATTATGGAGCATGGGGAAAAGGGAACAATCTGCCAAAATTGGAACTTAAACATAGATATGAAGAGTTTATATGGTTTTAGGAGCACTGTGGTCAAAAACGGTTAAATAGTGGAGTGGAGAAAATATGATTAAATATGTTACAGTCGGGGAAAAGGTTTAAGTACGCTAGCGTGGAGTTACATTTTAAATACGAGTACGGTACAGTGGGTAAACATTTTGTACAGTGAGATAAAGAGTTGAATGGGGCACAGTTGTGCAAAAAAGGGTTAACTATGGTACAGTGGGGTACAAATAGATATATGTATATGTTAAAGTGGGACAAATGGGTTAAAAATGGTACAGTGGGGCAAATAGGGATAAATATTGTACAGTGTGACAAAAATGGTTAACTTTACAATAGAGTAGGGCATAACTGTGTTAAATATTGTACAGTGGAGCAAAGAGGGTTAAATATGGTACAGTGGGGCAAAAACTGTTAAATATGGTACAGTGAGACAAAGGGTTTAATATGACACAGTGGGGCGAAAAGGGTTAACTATGGTACAGTGGAGCACAAGTAGTTGAATATGGTAACGTGGGACAAAATAGGTTAAATATGTTACAGTGGGGCAAAAAGCTTTAACTATGGAAAAATGGGAAAAAATGTTTAAGCTATGATGCAGTGGGACACAAATGGTTAAATATGGTACAGTATGACAAAAATTGTTACAGTGGGCACACATAGTAAAATGTGGTAACGTGGAACAAAATGGGTGAAGTATGATACAGTGGGGCAAAAAGCGTTTACTATGGAACAGTGGGGCAAATATGTGTTAACTATGGTACAGTGGGGCAAAAATGGTTAAATATAGTGGACTAAATATAGCAGGACAAAAAGGTGTTAAATTTGATATAGTGGACCCAAAACGGTTAAGTATGGTACAGTGGGTCAAAAAGCGTACATTTAGTACAGTGGGTAAAAATGTGGATGCAGGGAGAGAGCGTAAGTTAAATATGAAAGAAGAATGTTTTTTTCAAAATTTATGCTTTTAGTAGCACTGTGGTGCAAAAAGGTTAAAATTTTGATGCAGTTGGGGCAAGCAAAAATTGCTCAATATGTTACAGATGGGGAAAAATGTGTTAAATATGGTTTAGTGGAGCAAAAAGGGTTAAATATGGTACGGTGAAGCAAAAAAAGTAAATACGGCAAAATGGTTAAATATGGCAAGTGGGTAAAAAGGGAACAAAATAGTCCCAGATATGTATAAAAATTCGTACTTTAGGAGCACAGTGTAATAAAAAGTGTTTAATATGAAACAGTGGTGCAAAATGTGTTGAATGTGGTAGCTCTTACTGCATAAACCAAAGCTAAGAATTTGTATTTCCAAATAGGTTCTTCTACGTAAACCGTGGGGAATACAAGTTAAATAAATGTCACAGCTAGGGGACAAAAATGCTGAAATACGGCCTAAGCTTGCGAATTTGGATCTTGAAATATCAATTATCTTTTAAAAATGTACAATCGTGCAAAATTGGTTAATTATGACACACAAACGGTTAAATGAGGCACAATGGAGCGATTCACTTTAGATTTTTAAATTCGTAACCTTATAGATACGGTGGGATAAACATGGTTTTATATTGCACCAGGGTGTGAATGAAGCTATTGGAATATAGACTTGGGGAAAGTTGCTAACGTATGAACCAAAAAAAAAAGTTTTTCAACGTTCAGAGGTACAGTGGGAAAAGGGATAAATATTGTACCATGATGTAAGGGTAACTCTTGGAACACAAACTAGAAATGAAACGAGGGTTCATATTTTATATATAAAAGTAATCAAATCTTCTACATTTTGCACCATATGTAATAATCATGTCATTTTGAAAGAAAGGGGTATAACTAAGCAAATAAATAAAAGATGGGGGCTGCGAAGCGCACCGGTTTAAAGCTAGTATTTCTCATACAGCTCTCACAATTAATATTTACCATATCAGTCTATGTTTTGATATAGTTTTCATATAGAGGTCGGTCATAAACATCTTTGGTTAAGCCATATAAGGTTTGTTTTCTAAACAATTGGGCTAAACACTTTCTGCGTTCGTTTTTTAATATACATATTTAAAACAAAAAAACTTACCATTCTTACATGTTTTATTATAGCCTCATGCCATAGGATATATTAATTTTGTCACTTCATCTGTAACGCATCTAAACACTGATCTGGGGAAAAAACACGTCAAAAGGCCCAATATTCCCAATTTTATTCCGATCGCGTCGAAACTTTGTGGGGTTGCAGAAGTACTATCGGTATGAGATGTGCCAAAAATACAGCTTTCTAGCGCGACAATTTAGATACAGGGTGTCAAAGTTTGAAATTTTGACCATTGTATCTCACGACTACGTGTACCGATTTGAATGAACCGTGGCTTATATGACACTTATGTGTTCCTCCGAATTTTATTTGTGTTTCGCGTATGGGATTCCATATCTTTAAACGACAAAAATGAAGCCCATTCTGTTTTCATTATCAATACAAATTTTCGCAATGGGATGAGAACCACAACAAAAGCTGTGGAAATTTTAAATGTCAAAACTACTATTTTTTTCATTATTTCTTTCGCATTTTTAAGTGAGTTTATTTTAAGATATGGACCTGGAAAACGATTAATCAAATGTAATGGTGGCATTCTATAGCCAGATATACCAGAACAGCAAAAAAACTTATTTCAGAAAAAATCGACGTCGCATTTTTTACACTGGCCTACAATATTGCACTGGTCAAATCGAAACCTAGCGAGCTGATATCGGACACGATTTCGAAGGATTTTGATGTTCTAAATCCGATAATAAAATCAAAAATTCAATATATATTCGCGGTTTTGAGATATGGTATTAATTATTTGATAAAAATGCAAATTTTACTATTTTTTGAAAACAGAATCGCGATAGACGCACTTTTACCAAAAAAATCAAGTTTTCGCAAAATAATCGATACTTATCGTATTACGTAGAACTTCTGCAACCCCATCAACTTCTAACGCGATCGGAATAAAATTGAAAAAAGTGGGCCCATTGACGTTTATATCCCCATACATATTCTTAATCGTTGCAAAATTCTAAGATGATTTAGCCATGTCCGTCTGCTGTAATCTCGCTACAGTCTACAACAATTGAGCAAGAAAAGTAAAATTTAATATACCTACCTATACTTCTTATAGCTGCAGATAAATTATGCAATATCAGTCGATTTTGTTGATATAGCCCCCATATATAGCATCTCCCCGATTCGACTTCTTTAAAAGCTTTCAGGCTATATCATCGAAATACGCGTATTTAATTGTCACAATATATAAGTATAAGCGCTGCTCAATATACAGCTATTGAAAACTGCTTTTAATACACGTCATATCTCAGTCGTCCATCAAAAAGCAACACCAACACACTCGTGAGTACTTCGCGAAAATTGCAGGGACACACAAATAACCAAACAAGAAATGTGGGGATGTATTAAGGTTAACAACTAACTGCAATGTTTGGAGATATTAGTCGTAATAAAAGCAGTTCTTTGGTTTTCATACCCAAAGCGGGAAAGATATCGCACACTAGGCCAAAAGACTTCAGCCTAATTAGACTGCCATCCTGGTTTGGAAATACTTTTAGATTGTCTCATTAGGCAAAACATGGATACAAAACTCCTGTCGGCGAACCAACATACTCACAATAAGAGAAAGTCTACAGAATCGGCCCTCATGAACTTGTGAGCACTATAGAATCGTCCCTACATTTCAAGGAATTCACCATGGTGGCATTTCTTGACATAGTTAGAATGAGCTTTTAACAACATTGACTCAGATGCAGTAATTGCGGCGCTGTCACATCTAAAAGTGAACTCTAGCTTGATTAGACTAATTCAAAGCCTGCTCAACAGTCTTGGATCGAAAACTCCAATAAGGTTTGTAAACAGAGGGTCCCCCACAAGGAGGAGTACTGTACTGTACGGGGTAGTTTCCACAATTGGTGTCAATAAGAAAGCCTTGTAGGTGCTGAAACGATATCGTCCACCAAACCAGTTTCCAGCCTTAATAGATTTGGTATATTTCTTATCGCTCTAACGAAACTATACAAATTTTTCTATACACTGAATTCTTGGGAGAAGAATTCTGAAAATTTACACCGTTCGCGTAGAAGCAGGGGATACTGTCTGAATATTGAAACAAGTAAAAGCGTTAAGTTAGGCCATGCCGAATCTTATATATTGAATTCAATTGTATTACTGAACAAATCTATGGATATGGAGCAAATCATGAAACGATCCTTTTTGTTTAAGTAACTTATTAATAAAACCGAACGCTGCAATTTTTAGGCCGCAAATTCTTCAGCCAAACTCTTCACTAGCTTTTTTGAGAGCTACATATACACGGGGACTACAACAAAATGCAATTTTATTTGAATACAAACTGCAAAGTTTCAGCTAAATTTCTTAGAAAATGTGGTGTTTAGGGCTTAAACACCACATTTAAGTCTATTTGGGAGCGACATCTATAGGTGGACCATAACAAAATATGAACTGATTTAAAAATTTTTACTGCGATTAATTCTTGTCTTAATTAAATACAAACTGCAAATATTCAGTTAAAATGCTTAGACAATGTGGTATTTATGGCTTAAATACGTATATTTTGGAGCGACCTCTATAGGGTGACTTTAACAGAATATGAGCCGATTTGCAAAATTTTTGCTGTGATGAATTCTTGTCAAAACTTGTCTTGCCTTTGGAGCGACCTCTATAGGGGAGCTATATCAAACCATTGGCCGATATGGCCCATTTGCAATCCCAAACAACCTGCAGCTATAAGAAATATTTCTATCAAATTTGATCAACCTAGCTCTATTATTACGGACTGTAGCGTGATTACAACAGACGGACGGACGTCTTAGATTTTAATATTGTCTTAGAGTTTTACGACGATAATGGGCCATATTGGTCCAAGTTTCGTTATAGTCCTCCCTAGGATTGTCCTATCTGATTTAATTGTTTCACGCAACCTAAAAGACGAACTTCATCGATTGGAATTTGACTTTTAATTGTCCGCATTTTCCCATACAAAGATCCCACCCGATTCCAGTCCTTGGCGTCATAGAACGCACAATACCCTACCTACCAATATTGCCGAAATATGAAATATTTTTGATTAATATTAAATAACACGAAGAAATGGGCGTAATAGGTCATTCTTTTGAATAAATCCTCATGCAAAGGGCATGAATATGGATGCCACAGGAATAAGATATTCCTTGGCTGAAATTGTACTTCTAGTTAATATTAGGATTGTATATAAAATTCAGATGACAAACTTACTACCGATTCTGTTTCCATTAACTTCGAAACGAGTTTACAAAGATATTAATGTTGGTATTTTAATGATATGCCAGATGTTTGTTTTGTTATTGTATTGAATGCTGCCTGGCCGAACTCAAAACCGTTTTTACCCACATAAAATGGCAGAGAACTCTGATATGGCCATCCAGAAAATTTATTAAAAATTTATATAAAAATATTAATTTTTTCTTTAGTTTGAAATGAATTCAACAAATGCAATGACAAGCTTAATATATTATAGTTTCTCAGCACTGAATTGTTGGCAGACCACAAAAGGTATAAGAGAAAAAATTGGCAGTTGTATTATCCAATGGACATAGCGTACAGGTAAACTATGAACAAGAATGCATATTATTTTCATATTAGCATTTTGTTCACTATGTCTTTTTCTTCGTCCTTTGCTTATCTCGAACAGTCAGAAACAAATGTCCAATTTAAAAGTATTTTCTGCTGAAAAATAGAGAAATTTGAATATCCTCAAATTCGATTGTGATCATGCGATATTTCCAGAAGAAATTGAATTTAAAGTGAATCATATTTCTATGCAATTGGGAGGTGAGTTTGAATCGAAAACGTTGATGTCGTTTAAAAGCATTATAAAAACTCACTGTAATAATGATTTTTTTTACATTCATACAAGCTGCCGAGCATTGAGCTGGCAGGCAATACTCAATTGGAACAAATTTTCACGAGTTCAAGTGGCAAACAGTTGAGAGTTAAAATATAGCAGAAGATTTGTGACGTTAATTTTGGGGGTCGAACATGGTGCAACAAATTAAACGCATTAATGTAGCTACGCGATATAACATATATAACTTAAAATATTCCAAATATCCTTCAGTATATTCTGTCAATCCAATCAAAAGATGTGCACAAAACAGCAGAGGTCATTCGATTTACAATGTAAAAAATTCAATAAAAATATAACAAGTAAGGAAAATCTAAAGCCGGGGCCCTCATCTAAAAATGAGGGCTATATCTAAACCTGAACCGATTTTTAATAATTTCATTAGGGATCATTGGGCCAAATGTTGCACTGCGCTAAATTTCATCACCATAAATACGACCTGCCGTACGAGAAAAGTTATATCGGCAAAAAAGTTATACAGGGTGGCGCAGAATAAGCTATATGGTTTAAATGGCTTATAACTGTTTATACCCTACACAACACTGTGGTACAGGGTATTATGACTTTGTGCATTTGTTTGTAACACCCAAAATGAGAAGAGATAGATCCATTGTCTATTATACCGATCGACCTGTAATCACTTTCTGAGTCGATTTAGCTATGTCCGTCTGTCTGTCCGTCTGTCTGTAGATGTATTCTTGTAATCAAAGTACAGGTCGCAAATATGGCCCGATCTTGACGAAACTTTACACATATCTTCTTTTGGCCCAAGGACGATCCCTATTTAATTTGGTTAAAACCGGTTCAGATTTGGATATAGCCCCCATATATACGTTACCCCCGATTTCACATGTAAGCGCCATAAAAAAATTATTTTATAACCGATCATTGTGAAATTCGGCAAAAAGAGGTTTCTTATTACATGAAGGAATACTGCCAAATTGGGAGAAAATCGGATCAGATTTAGATATAGCCCCCATATATATGTTACCTCCAATTTTACATGTAAGCGCTTTAAAAATGTATTTTTAATCCGATCAGTACGAAATTCGGCAGAAAGAGGTTTCTTATTACATGAATTAATACTGCCAAATTTGAGGGAAATCGGTTGAGATTTAGATATAGCCCACATATATATGTTACCCCCGATTTGACATGTAAGCGCTGTAGAAAATGTATTTTATATCCGATCAGTAAACAAATTGGCAGAAAGAGGTTTCTTATTACGTGAATTAACACTGCCAAATTTGAGGGAAATCGGTTCAGATTTAGATATAGCCCCCATATGTATATACGTTACCCACGATTTAACATGTAAGCGCTGTACAATCTGTATTTTATATCCGATCAGTAAAAAAATCTACACAAAGAGGTTTGTTATTATATGAAAGTATACTTCCAAATTCATAGAAAATCGGTTCAGATTTAGATATAGGCCCCATATATATGTTACCCCCGATTTGACATGTAAGTGCTGTAGAGACTGTATTTTATATCCGAAAAAAGTTTATTTTTCAATGAATGAGTATTCAAGGAAAATCCGCTCAGATGTATATATATGTTCCTCCTGATTTGGTACCAAAACGCTATATAAGTTGTACTTTACTTCCGATCAAAATTTTCCAGAAAGATGTTCCTAATTTTTATACCCTACACCACACTATGGTACAGGGTATTATGACGTTGTGCATTTGTTTGTAACACCCAAAAGGAGAAGAGATAAATCCATTGTTTATTATACCGATCGACTTGTAATCACTTTTTGAGTCGATTTAGCTATGTCCGTCTGTCCGTCTGTCTGTCCGTCTGCCTGTAGATGTATTCTTGTAATCAAAGTACAGGTCGCAAATATGGCCCGATCTTGACGAAACTTTACACATATCTTTTTTTTCGCCCAAGGACGATCCCTATTTAATTTGGTTAAAATCGGTTCTGATTTGGATATAGCCCCCATATATATGTTAGCCCCGATTTGACATGTAAGCACTGTAAAAACTTTATTTTATATCCGATCAGTATGAAATTCAGCAGAAAGAGGTCTCTTATTATATGAATGAACACTGTTAAATTTGGAAGAAATCGGTTCAGATTTAGCTATAGCCCCCATATATACGTTACCCCCGATTTCACATGTAAGCGCCATAAAAAATTTATTTTATAACCGATCAGTGTGAAATTCGGCAGAAAGAGGTTTCTTATTACATGAACGTATACTGCCAAATTCGGAGAAAATCGTTTCAGATTTAGATATAGTCCCCATATATGTATATGTTACCCCCGATTTGACATGTAAGCGCTGTAGAACAGTATTTTAAATCCGATCAGTAAAAAAAATTGTCAGAAGAGGTTTCTCATTACATGAATTAACACTGCCAAATTTGAGGGAAATCGGTTCAGATTTAGATATAGCCCCCATATATACGTTACCAACGATTTAACATGTAAGCGCTGTACAATCTGTTATTTATATCAGATCAGTAAATAAATCTACACAAAGAGGTTTCATATTATATGAAAGGATACTTCCAAATTCAGAGAAAATCGGTTCAGATTTAGATATAGGCCCCATATATATGTTACCCCCGATTTGACATGTAACTGATGTAGAGACTGTATTTTATATCCGGTCAGTACGAAATTTGACAGAAAGAAGTTTCTTTTTCAATGAATGAGTATTCAAGGAAAATCCGTTCAGATTTATATATAACCTCTATATATATGTTCCTCCTGATTTGGTACCAAAGCGCTATATAAGTTGTACTTTACTTCCAATCAAAATTTTCCAGATAGATGTTCCTAATTTTTTTATATAAGCGCTATTTTAGAGACCTGAAAGGCTTCAGCGGAAATTAAAATTAAAACATTACTTAAACCAATTATTCCAAGGTAGTACCAATTATTCCAAGGTAGTACCTACCTAACATACCCTGCATATATTACTTATATTGTGTACGACCAAAAATCGGACTATTTATTGTGTTAGGGCTAATAATAACCACAGTAAATGCAAATATGTGGAATATTATTATAAGTTTAATTTTTAATTCCACACATTATAGTAAACTCCTCTTTGGAATTAGCCTTGACGTGGCGGGGCAGCTAAGTACTTCGCAAAAGAAAGGAAACTAATTATTTCAACTATTCAAAAAGAAATTCTTAATGTACATTGCCGAGGTGGTGTAGGGTATTATATAGTCGGCCCCGCCCGACTTTAACCTTTCCTTACTGGTATATTTATGCGATTATTATAATTATTTTTTTAGAAATACAGTATATTATTGGGGAATTATTTGCAATTAACTTTGAAAAATGATATCCTGTATGTGATGTCTTTTTATACCCTACACCACACTGTGGTACAGGGTATTATAACTTTGTGCATTTGTTTGTAACATCCAAAAGGAGAAGAAATAGACCCATCGTTTATTATACCGATCGACTTAGAATCACTTTCTGAGTTGATTTAGATATGTCCGTCTGTCCGTCTGTTCGTCTGTCTGTGCATGTATTCTTGTAATCAAAGTACAGGTCGCAATTATGGTCCGATCTCGACGAAACTTTACACATATCTTTTTTTGGCCCAAGGACGATCCCTATTGAATTTGGTTAAAATCGGTTCAGATTTAGATATAGCCCCCATATATATGTTAGCCCCGATTTGACATGTAAGCGCTGTAAAAACTTTATTTTATATCCGATCAGTATGAAATTCTGGAGAAAGAGGTTTCTTATTATATGAATGAACACTGTTAAATTTGGAAGAAATCGGTTTAGATTTAGATATAGCCCCCATAAATACGTTACCCCCGATTTGACATGTAAGCGCTGTGAAAATGTTATTTTATATCCGATCAGTGCGAAATTCGGCAAAGAGAGGTTTCTTACTACATGAAGGAATACTGCTGAATTCGGAGAAAATCGGTTCAGATTTAGATATAGCCCCCATATATATGTTACCCCCGATTTGACATGTAAGCGCTGTAAAAACTGTAATTTATATCCGATCAGCGCGAAATTCGGCAGAAAGAGGTTTCTTATTACATGAAGGAATACTGCCAAATTCGGAGAAAATCGGTTCTGATTTAGATATAGCCCCCATATATATGTTACCCCGATTTCACATGTAAGCGCTGTAAAAACTGTATTTTATATCCGATCAGTACGCAATTCGACAGAAGGTCTTTTTACATGAATGAGTATTCAGGGAAGATCGGTTCAGATTTATATTAAAACTCTATTAACTCTATATTAAAACTCCTCCTGATTTGGTATCAAACCGCTATAGAAGTTGTATTTTACTTCCGATCATTAAAATTTTCCAGAAAGATGTTTCTCAATTTAGCGATTATCGCTTCAGAATTAGATAATATGTTTCTACCCATTTACCAATTATTCCAAACTATTATGGCAATGACCCTTATCGCATTTTTAGGGAGGTGTAGGGTATTATATAGTCGGCCCCCCGACTTTCTGCCTTTCCTTACTTTTCTGCTTACTTTTGGCAAAATTTCGTGTGTAATGGTCATGATTTCATTTCGAATGTTTTTAGTTGGAGTATGGTTCTTGGTTTGTTAACGTACACTCTTTCTTTCAAAAATCCTAAAAGTAAACTGTCAGGAGCTGTTAAATCTGGTGAGCGTGGAGGCCAGTTTAAATCGCTTGTGCGCGAAATAATGCGTTCGCGGAATATGTCCCTGAACAAAGCCATTGAGGCACCTGCAGTATGTGCTGTGGCTCCATCTTGATGAAACCACAAGTTTGGATGGTTTTCCGCAGCTGGCCTAACAAAATTTTCCAACATGGTCCGATATGCACCACCGCTGACAGAGATTGAGACACCATTTTCAATTTCCAAAAAATATGGTCCAATTATCCTTTCGGAGGATACACCGCACCAAACAGTGCAATAAAGGGTGTGATTTTCGCTGATGAACTGCTCTTGGATTTTCCGTAGCCCAAATCCTGCAGTTTTTCTTGTTGACATACCCATTTAATAGGTAATGGGCTTCATCGCTCATTACCAAATAAATTCTGGATTTTCCTCCGCTTTTAAACGGAAACGAATGGTAATTGTTTTTGTACGTTGTTCGATTGTGAACTGATTCTTAATTAATTCCCCATGTCTCCTTCACAAAATGCTGGAAAAAAACAAAGAAAGAATAATTAAAAAAGATATAAAGAATTCAAACCATATCGCTCATTCTGTGCCACCCTGTACTTGTCCCGGCGTTTCGCTGGGTCACGTCTGGGATTCCAGGTATATCGATTTGATGTTAGTAAGTATCATATAAGGGAATTTGTCACGTTTGTGGGTTTTTTGTTTGACATAACTCGAGAACGACTATTCCGAGTTTGCTGCTCCAAATGTAAAACAAGTAAGAAAATTTCAGTGGGTAAACCGACTAATGTATACCCTCACTTTCTGAGTACTGCAATATGAAATACCAGAGGGGGTTTAAAAAATACTCCTATTTTTCGCTAAACAGTAGATACTTCAAATATATTGCACGGTATATTAAATTTGTGATCTATTCAATTTTGGTATGCTTTGGTAATTTTGTGTGAGAGGTACCAAAAGGACCGTGATGATAACACTCATTTTTGATAGTGCTATATATATTTTAAAAATATTAAACTGTGCAAAATTTTGTTGTAGCGTGGGTGCATTGGCACTCAATTCACCAGACTATAAAACTAAATTGCAGCATTGTATGTTTATGAAATTTCACACGTCGTAGTATTTCATACATCTCAGTTGCGGTGCACAATTTCGACGGGATAGAGCGAGTCCTTTTGGTACCTCCCACACAAAGGGTTCAAAGGAATAAAGAACGCTCAAAAGTGACAATGGATTTCGACCAATGTTTGTAAAGCAAGCCTATGCTGTGACCAAATGTGTGCACAAATTTGGGAGGAATCTTTTCAAGAACCCTCTCGACAGCACCCGAGAAGATCTTGAAAAATGAGGTTTTGGTCCATATATCGTGCGACCCATCTAATTAAAAGAAATTTTGCGTAGATTACAAATATGGTGGGAAAACGTTGAAGACTCACTGGAGAAAATTGCTGTATGTCAAACGCCGGGTACGTGGACCAAAGTTTAAAAAGTTGAATGCACGTATTTGTCAGTTTCCTTCATTGACTTCTAAAATAATATTATCATCTTCGAGGAAAATGTCATCATAAATACAGAATAAATCTTCGTTTAAGTAATACTTGATATATTACTCTTAAAAGTATTGTCAATGCTAAGTTTTTTAAGCCGTTTAGAACTTATAATAGGATCCGAATTTATTGTAAGATACGTCATTAAATCTTTGTTTGTGTTTTTTGGACTATTTCTGGTATGGAACAAGCGAGCTTTTTGGACAACTTTGTGACTGGCTTCCTAAGATTATCAACCTTATATTAAACCAGGAAAGAAAGGCTAAAGTCGGGCGGGGCCAACTATATAATACCCTACACCACTCTCGAAATATTGAATAATTCTGATATATAAATTTTGTAATTCATCTATAAATTGTTTACATAAATTTACTTTTGGGACATTTTATACTTAAATAATACCCTGTACCACAGTGTGGTGTAGGGTATAAAAACGATTGGATCTAAAGAGCCAAATCGGATGAAACATATATATGGGAGATATAGCTAAATCTTTACCGATTTTCTTCAAATTCAACAATGTTGGTTCATGGATCAAGAAACTCTACCATTCTAAATTTCAAAACGATTGGATGTAAAATACAGCTTCTATAGAACTAAAGGGCCAAATCGGACGAAACATATATATGGGAGCTATAGCTAAATCGTAACCGATTTTCTTCAAATTCGGCAGTGTTGGTTCATGGATCAAGAAACTCTACCATTCTAAATTTCAAAATGATTGGATGTAAAATACAGCTTCTTCAGGACTAAAGAGCAAAATAGGACGAAACATATATATGGGAGCTATAGCTAAATCTGAACCGATTTCAAGAAAGATCGGAGTGAAATTACGACCTGTAGTCGACGAACAACTTTACATGGACAGACGGACGGACGGACGGACATGCTTAAATCGACTCAGCTAGTGATTCTGAGTCGATCGGTATACTTTAAGGTGGGTCTAGCTGTGTTATTTTCAGGTGTTACAAACATCTGCCGTGAAACAAACTTATAATACCCTGTACCACAGTGTGGTGTAGGGTATACAAATGGAACGATATACGATTCAACAACGAACTGAAAATATTTAAATCGAAAAATCATCTTGACTAATGAGGCCCATTTCCACCTCGTTGGCTACGTCAACAAGCAAAATTGTCGCATCTGGGGCTCGGAAAACCCAAGAGTTATTGTTGAGAAGCCTCTCCATCCTCAACGTGTGACTGTTTGGTGCGGTTTATGGTCTGGCGGGTCATTGGACCTTACTATTTCGAAAATGAGTTTGGATCCACAGTTACGGTGAATGGATTGCGCTATCGAGAGATGATTAATGATTTTATATGGTCGAAGTTGGATGGTCTTGATCTGGACAACGTTTACTTTCAACACGACGGCGCTACGTGCCACACAAGCAACGAAAGCATTGCTCTGTTATGGGAAAAGTTTCCGGACCGTGTTATCTCTCGAAGAGGTGATCACAATTGGCCACCGAGATCTTGTGATTTAACACCTTGCGACTTCTTCCACGTGAAAGAAAAGGTCTACGCCAAAAGCCCAGCGTCGATTCAAGACCTCAAATATAGAATTCGTGAGGCTATCGAGGAAATAGGGCACCCACTTTGCGATTTGGTTATGGAAAATTTCATGAAAAGGATATGGTCCTGTAAGCGTGGTCGTGGTGGCAATTTGGCTGATGTTGTTTTTCATTATTAACGGCATACCTTCCTCTTTATAATGAAATAAACATCCGATCATTTATCTCAAAAATTGCATTTTTCTTTGAATGCCAAAATAACACCTCTTGTTGGAAAACCCTTTATTTTATAATCCACACATACCAATTGAGACATAACAAAACCATAAACAATTTAACTGCTACAACAAAAAGTCAAACAAATGTTGCAAATAACACATTGCGAAGCTAACAGAAGCTATTAAAAGTTGCATCAAAAGATAAACCATGCATTTTATAATATGCAACAAAAAAGGAAAATTGAAAAATTTGTTTTATTTAAATATTCTAAAAGTACTCAACAAATATTTTTGCTTTGCTCAGTTAAAGTTACTTATGTGAACTATGCAACCAATCCACAAATTGCACTGCGCAACAAAATTATGCAAAATGTCCGAGAGTGTATCTAAAAGACGAATGTATTAAATAAAATGTTGAATCGAGCTCTACATTTGAAAACTAAGGGATGATTTAGGTTGAGCTCTAATGACTGAGTTGCGAAGAAAATTAAATATTCGAGCAAAAGTGGTATACAGCTACCACGAATTTGTGTTTTGTAGTTTTTTCACATTTCTGATACACTAGTTGGCCCGGTCAGACAATGAAGCCGACCAAAATTTTCGGCGGCGGCGGCGCATGGAAAAATATCGATAGGCGGCGGCGGCTGATCGGCTGAGCCGATCAATTTTCAACAATCGGCTGAGCCAGTAAATTTTCCACAATCGAAATCGCACGAATACGAATGTAATTCTCCTGCAAAAGTGGCTTTTTTTTTTGATATTTAGCGTTAGAGGAAAAAACTTAAAATTAACACAAAGTTATGGAAGTTTGATATAATATTGAAAATCGGTTTAATAAATCTTCAATGGTTGATACATTTGTTATTAAGTTGACAATCTTTGGCCAAAAGGAATTGGGTCGTTACGGAGTTTTGATCCGATGGTTTTGGGCCTCAGTATTTTTAAAAGTTATGGACGAAATACTAAGATTGGTCTCTTAATTTTGGCGCTTTTCTTCTATTTCTGCACATATGAATTTTAAACGCCCTTGCGAATATTCTGTGAAAATTTGAAAAAAAAACGAGGGAAACAATTTTTTTGGAACTCAAACTTTTTTAAACGTAGACTTTGAAAAAATCGGTTCAGCTGTAATTTTTGTTTTTTTTTTTAATAAAATATAGCCATATCTTATATTAACATTAGCAACTTTTTATAAACTTTGTACGCTACGCTTTGTACTTAACTCTAAATATTGCAAATTCCGAACCTAAGGTATCACTTAGTAGTCGCTTTCTAAATTTTCATGGTTGCAAAAATAAAATCTTCTTGACTCACCAAATAAAATTCGGCGGCTGAGTTTCAGCCGATATGAGCCGCTAAAATCGGCGGCGGCGCCGGCTTGTAAAAAATCATCGGCGATGGCGCGCCGCCGGTTTGCGCCGCGTCGGCTTCATAGCCTGGGCCCGGTACATTGCGTTGCAGCAATTTTCAGTTTAGTGAAGTAGGAAAATAGCACGTGTTTTGTATAGGACTCTCGATAGCCACAAAAATAAAAATGTGGGCGGTGCTACGCCGAACTTTCTGATATCGCCAATTTTCTATAGGGTCTCACATATCGCTGTCAAATATAAACATAGCACATTTAAAGAACCACGGTCATTGTTCTACTATTGCCTATTTATTGTTTGGGTGGTGAATATTTCTATCTAAACCAAATTGTTCTGAAAATATTTCGTTTTCAATAAGAGTTTCAAGAGACTTCTTTGTGTCAATTTTCATTCGGATTGGTTAAAAACTGTGGCTTATACAGTGGGTATGTGTAAAATCGTAGGTACGTGTATATGGAAGCTATATGTAAATCTAAACCGATTTGACCAATTTCAATAGGGATCGTCCTTTGGTTAAAAAAATGCAGTGTGCTAAATTTCTTCACAATCGGACCATAAATACGATCTTCACTTTGAATACAACGATACATCTACAGACGGACGGACATGGTTAAATCGACTCAGGAAGTGATTTCCAGTCGATCGGTATTATAAACGATGGGTTATCTCTTATCCTATTGTTAAAAACAAATGCACAAACTCATAATACCCTGTGGTGTAGCGAATAACATTGTTTTTTATACCCTACACCACACTTTGGTACAGGGTATTATGACTTTGTGCATTTGTTTGTAACACCCAAATGGAGAAGAGATAGATCCATTGTTTATTATACCGATCGACTTGTAATCACTTTCTGAGTCGATTTAGCTATGTCCGTCTGTCTGTCCGTCTTCTGTAGATGTATTCTTGTAATCAAAGTACAGGTCGCATTTATGGCCCGATCTTGACATTTGAGGGAAATCGGTTGAGATTTAGATATAGCCCCCATATATATGTTACCACCGATTTGACATGTAAGCGCTGTAGAAACTGTATTTTATATCCGATCAGTACGAAATTCTACAGAAAGAGGTATTTTTACATGAATGAGTATTCAGGGAAAATCGGTTCAGATTTATATACAACCTCCATATATATGTTCCTCCTGATTTGGTATCAACGCGCTATAGAAGTTGTACTTTACTTCCGATCATTAATATTTTCTGGAAAGATCAGGGTTGTTGTGTAATCCGATTGCTGTCGGAATTGAAATCGAGAAAAAAAATAACTTTCTGTGACAAAAAATTATTTGTTTTCTCGTCGTGGAATTCGACTGTTGTTCGAATCGGAATTGAAATCGAAAAAAAATAAACTTTTGTGACACCAAAGTTATTTTCTTTCTTGGTTTCAATTCCTATTCCGACAACAATGGGATTCCACAACAACCCTGGATGTTTCTCAATTTAGAAACGAATATTGCTTAATTTAGCGATTATCGGCTCAGAATTGGATAATATGTTCCTGCCTACTTACCAATTATTCCAAATTATTATCGCAATGACCTTTATCGCATTGTTAGGGAGGTGTAGGGTATTATATAGTCGGCCCCGCCCGACTTTCTGCTTTTCCTTACTGGTTCGAATTTGTGTAGTGGGTACCAGAATGGCTTTGACAAATACGCCTCTTCTGCCTAGAATAGGACATTGTTCTGTATAACTGTTCATTTCAAAATTCATACAAAGTAAAGGATTTTCGAAAACAATAAATTGCACTAATTTTAACGCTGCAACAACAAACAACTGCATTCAATTGCAGTATTTTGCTTACTTCCGAGACCTAAACATTTGCTTTTTTGCGTAAATTGATGCATACTGTTCTATAAAATCGAAACCAAAAATGTTGTTATAGTGTAGTTTTTCTTAATTTTTTTTTAATTCCTATTTTCATAGAAGATGCCTTAAGTTTTGAAGTTATATTTTTGAAGTACATGCCCGATAGAGCCTTAAGCTTAAAGCAAATATCTCATTCACGTAGAAACTGTGGTTTACTAACAATCATTATAAACAACTAAGAAAGTTTAGTCGGGTAAACCGACTTAAGAAACCCCTCACCTTCAGTCTCAAAAATGTTCGTAAATTTATTTAGTTTTTTGTTTTAATTAAATTAATTAATTAATTAATTAATTACCCGGTATTTCGGTAGCTGTCACTTTTGAAGCTTTTATTCTTTGACATTTGACAAGTAGAAACAACGCCATTACTAAAAATGGAACGATACACTACTTCGAACGATACAAAACGATCAAAAAACGATAGAACAAAAAAAGATACGAACGATACAAAATCATCTTGACTGATAAGACCCATTTCCACTTCGGTGGCTACGTCAACAAGCAAAGTTGTCGCATCTGGGGTTCGGAAAGCCAAAGAGTTATTGTTGAGAAGCCTCTCCATCCTCAACGTGTGACTGTTTGGTGCGGTTTATGGTCCGGCGGGGTCATTGGACCTTACTTTATCGAAAATGAGATTGGATCAACGGTTACGGTGAATGGATTGCGCTATCGAGAGATGATTAATAATTTTTTTTGGTCGGAGTTGGATGGTATTGATCTGGATAAAGTTTATTTTCAACAAGACGGCGCTACGTGCCACACAAGCAACGAAGCCATTGCTCTGTTTCGGGAAAAGTTTCGGGATCGTGTTATCTATCGAAGAGGTGATCACAATTGGCCACCGAGATCTTGTGATTTAACACCTTGCGACTTCTCTTTTGGGGTCACATGAAAGGTAAGGTGTACGCTAACAGCCCAGCGTCGATTCAATACCTCAAAGATAGAATTCGTGAGGCTATCGAGGACTTAGGGCAGCCACTTTGGTTATGAAAAATTTCATGAAAAGGATATGGTCCTGTAAGCGTGGTCATGGTGGCCATTTGGCTGATGTTGTTTTTCATTATTAACGGAATACCTTCCTCTTTATTATGAAATAAACATCCGATCATTTATCTCCGATCATTTTCTTTGAATACCAAAATAACACCTCTTGTTGTAAAACCCCTTATTATCAATTTAAATTACATTTAATAACTATAAAGTACCCAAAAGGGGCTTGCCAATAACGCCCACTTTTCTCTGGACTCTAGGTACCATACATACCATTACCAAATTTTTGTAAGAATGTTATGTTATGTTGTAATGTTATAATCTGATGTCTTTCGGTGGACTCTAGGTACTATGAAAGCATTGCACTGTACAAAAGTTCAAGTATTTGTATGAACTGATAGTCCATTCGTGCAGGAGGTACCAAAAGAGGCAAGGCAACTTCGCACATTTTTCTTGAGGTGTTAGCGACTAATAAACTAATACTTTGTGTGGAATATCAGATGATTCGAGTAAGTAGTATAGAAGTTATTATAGTTCACTAAATGTTAACCCTTTGTGGGGGATGTACTAAAAGGAGTGGAGATAGAGCAAACTATTACAGCATACCAAATTCGAAAGTTATCGTGCACACCTGCCATCTGACAGACTGACAGACGGACGGACGGACATTGCTCAAATGATTTAAAATGACCCGAAACGAATTTCTGCCAAACATACTTGGGGTCTTAGGTCACTCCTTCGATATGTTACACTTTTGGCTGGTAGTAAATGATAAAAATAGCTGACATGAAAAAAACAACAAATCACAAAAAATTATTTTGTTAAATTTTGTAAACGCCTGCATCCTAATAAAGAAAACAATGCCAACTAGAAAAAAATCTATGGTTGAATCTCAAAATTATAACTCTTTTGGTAGAAGTAAAAGAATTTAAAAAAAATTATGCTTTTATACCCTCACTATTGTGAACGATGTTAATACTCAACATGTGATCGCTTGGACCGATTGTTGGTATGGCGGGGTCAATGGACCCTACTTTTCGGAAATGAGGATAGAGCAACTGTTACGGTGAATGGGTTGCACTATCGAACAATGATAAATGTTTTTTGTGACCGGATCTTTGGTACTGGGCAAAGATAGGAAAGTAAGGAAAGGCACAAAGTAGGGCGGGCCGACTATATAATACCCTACAACTCCCTAAAAATGCGATAAGGGTCATCGCGATAATAATTTGGAATAATTGGTACATAGGTAGGAACAAAATGTTACTATATCTAAATCTGAACCGATTATCACTAAATTAAGCAATATTCGTTCATAAATTGAGAAACACCTTTCTGCCAAATTTTGTAATGACTGGAAGTAAAGTACAACTTCTATAGCACTTTGATCCCAAATCAGGAGGAACATATATAAAGAGGTTATATCTAAATCTGAACCGATACATATAGCTCCCATATATATGTACCTCCGATTTGGCTTATATGCACTGTATAAACAACATTTTTGAACCGATTTGTACAAAAATTGACAGAGAGTAGTCTCGTGATACACTTAGAGACAATACAAAATTTGAGGGAAATTGGTTCAGATTTAGATATAGCCCCCATTTATATGTTACACCCGATTTGATATGTAAGCGCTGTAGAAACTGCATTTTATATCCGATCAGTACGAAATTCGACAGAAAGAGGTTTCTTATTACATGAAGGAATACTGCCAAATGCGGAGAAAATTGGTTCAGATTTAGATATAGCCCCCATATATATGTTAGCCCCGATTTGACATCTAAGCGCTGTAGAGACTGTATTTTATATTCGATCAGTACGAAATTCGACAGAAAGAGGTTTCTATTTTACATGGATGAGTATTCAGGGAAAATCGATTCAGATTAATATATAACCTCCATATATATGTTCCTCCTGATTTGGTTACAAAGCGCTATAGAACTTGTACTTTACTTCCGATCATTACAAAATTCTCCAGAAAGATGTTTCTCAATTTAGGAACGAATATTGCTTAATTTAGCGATTATCGGTTCAGAATTAGATATATCCACATATATATGTTCTTACTCAATTACCTCATCTCCTACAGCTCATTGTTAGGGTGGTGTAGGGTATTGTATAGTCGGCCCCGCCCGACTTTCTGCCTTTCCTTACTGGTTTAATTATATTGTATAGTAAGCGAATTTTTAAACTACATGTTTTTAAGTAGTGTATCTGGCAAATGTCGACATTCGCTATCCACACTCTGCTGCATACGTTTTCTGAAGTTTTCATGAACTCTAACAAGCATGTCGACTGGAATTCTGCCAATTTCAGCCTCAATATTGTGAACTAGGTCTTCCGTCGTGTCAAATAGTCCCGTGCGTGGAATTTCAGTTCATCATAAAGTATCCGGTGGAGAGAACGTCTGAAAATGCCAAGAGCTAGAGATTGCAGTACTGCTGCTCTAACTCTCTCGATGTTTTGTGGTGTTGCAATCCTTCTCTCAGGTCCACTTAGCCATGCACACTCTCCACTCTATTCGACCAACAGTGCCGTCACAGCCTGCAGTGCAAAAAAGCAAATTCCAGCGCTCCACCCTGTATAAGTATGCTTGTAATCAAACTACAGGTCGCAATTACGATCCGATCTCAAAAAACTTTGCACATAGCTTTCTTTTGGCCCAAGGACGATGCCTTTTTATTGTTGTTAAATTCAGATTTACATATAGCTCCCATATATATATCTCCGATTTCGCATATATGCACTGTATAAGCAAAATTGTATAACCGATCTCTATAAACGTTTGCAGAGAGAAGTCTTTTGATACACTTAGAGACAATACTAAATTTGAGAATAATCGGTTCAGATTAACATAAAGCCCCCATATATATGTTACCCCCGATTTTACATGTAAACGCTGTAGAAGCTGTATTTTATATCCGATTAGTAAGAAATTCGGCAAAAATATGATTTTTATTATATTGCCAAATTTTTTAATATTTTTGTTAATATCCTCTAACAATGTTAGCGACAGAATATGCATAACTTAAATCATTCATCAGTCGTCTTTTTCCAATAGGGAAGATATGATTTCGAAGTGACGTTCCGGCCATTCGTAATATGGCATGATCTGTCATTTGTTTTTCATTGTATTCAGTAGTGTTTACAAATTCATCATGGAGAGATATACACAAGAACAACGTTTACAAATTATTCAGTTTTATTAGCAAAATAATCGTTCTCCAATTGCAACTTTTCGTGCGCTAAGTCCATTTTTTTTTAAATCCAAAAACTTTCCAGTCAACCCACGACCGTGACTCCCATTTTAGCTCTCGTTAAGGGCTATCTTTTTGTCATTGACCGATTCCCGATCCGACGTACCGTTAAGGAGCTAGAACAAAACTAAATTTTCCGTTAACATTTGAAAATGATGCCAAGTCCATTTTTTTTTAAATAAAAAAAAATACACTTTCCGGTCGACCTACGACCTTGACACCCATGAGTAATATTTTAGCTCTCATTAAGAGCTATCTTTTTGCCAATGACCGATTGTGGCTACGTGCCACACAGCAAATGAAACAATTGAATTGTTGCGAGAAAAGTTTGGAGATTCGAATATTTCAAGAAATTGTGATTTTGAATGGCCTCCAAGAAGTTCTGATTTAACACCATTAGTCTATTTCTTGTGGTGTTATTTGAAGTCATTGGTCTTTCGAAATAAACCAGACTCTCTTCAAGCTTCACAAGTCAATATTGAGTCATTCATGACAAACGACTTGATTTAGTGGAAAAAGTGCTCGAAAATTGGGTTCATCGAATTCGTTCCTGCAGAAGAAGTCGTGGAGGCCATTTGAATGACGTTTTATTTAGAACTTAATTGTATCGATTGTACTTCAGATTAAATAAAAAACTTTTTAATTTCCTTAACAATAAGTGTGTTTTTTTAAAGAAATCATATCACTCTTGTTGGAAAACCCTGTATGTAAACTTTCAAATTTGTTGTTTACATTTGTATTTTCAGGATCCATGAAAGAATATCGCGAGTTTTAAGGTCATCGTTCCATGTCTTGATGAAGTATACGAGTGTTAATCCATCAAGGTAGTTTAGGGTATCCTATAGTAGTCTCTGTCTGACTTTAGTCTTTTCTCACTAGTTTAAAAATAATAATCTGTGAAGTTTTTGTTCAAAATAATTTTATACGTCGAGATAAAACATTCTGATTCCGTACCTAGAATCTATTTGGTATTGAAGACCCATAAATTGCTTTAAGTTATCAATTTTTTTTTAATTTTGTTGCATAGTGTTGCAACAAAAGTATGAGGACTTGCATAGCTATCTCTCACAAATGTTCTCATTACTAAATCCTTGCATTGGACTAGTTTGTCCTTTTGTAAATATTTATAAAAGTTTCTATATTTATTTTATATACTCGTACATATATTTTTTTAATTCAAATAATTCACATTTGTTTTTTAAAATTGCAAATATACCGTAACTAGGTTACTACAATAAAATGTTTACTTTGTCCAAACCACAAATGTTTTCACAATTTTTATATAAGAATCCTTTATTTAGTATTTGCCAAGCCGGACACATGAACAACATTTCTTATCCCCAGAATTTTGGTAATGCATTTGCAAAGCAGAAACTATATGTGTAGAAAATAAATTGAAAAAATAACTATAGTAAATAAAAATGTAATATAAAGAGAATGGATGACCTCAAAAACGCAAACAGAAACCAGTAAAAAATCTGTGTAGATTAAACCGAATGAAAAATGCCCACAGTTCCCTTCCAATTATCCGATTTGGCAGAAATTTAAACAGTTATACTTTGTTTTGCATTAAATCGTTCCTAATGAATGTGGGGACCATCGGTCCATATTTTGATATATAAGGATTCATTCCGATTTGCCTTCTTGATGCGATAGAAACCCCATTACATATTTAACTGAACAGTTTAAAATGTCAACCTAAAATAGTTCCTAAGGTTTTTATATAAACCTTATTATATTAAGTACCCTTTCGATTGACTTCCTGGCGGGCTAGAGAAAATAACGTATTAACCGATCTGACTGCAATAAAAAATAAAATGTTCCTATAGTATCATGTTTTGATATAACCCCCGTTCGAATATCCGATACGAATTGAAGTCCTGGGCGGCGTAGATTTGAGGGTACATTTCTAACAGATCTGCCTGGAATTTAGAAATTTCCTGTAATAGTGACAATTATTTTATGTGACGAAGTCAGGCTTCTATTGTCAATGACAATTGTTCCTTTAGATTGATAATATTGCTAATATCATAAATCTCTCCATACTCTATTGGCGTACGCTGTGTCTCTGGTATGGCTTATTAATAAAGTGTCCCAGTCCATTACAACTTGCCTGTCGTGTTTATCATCGTCGTTGATTTATGAGTCATAATAAAGTGATGCTCTTTTCACACAACAATTAAGATGTAATAACTCACCGTTACAACAATCACGTTCTGAGCTCTTTAAATTGGTGTATCGTTTAAAAGTTTTGTGAAATTTATTTAAATTTTATTTTGGTTTTATGACATGAAAAGTAAAGAGAACATGAAAGCAAGGTTAATAAAGGGTTATCAAAACAATAACATTTTTGAGGTACAATGTGGTCTTTTTGAGCCATTTAGGGTGCCTAGACACGTTTAGATTGTATTGATATATTCGTAGTTGTTCAGATATACCGTGGCTACAATTTTTCCAAATATTGTTAGTGAAAAACCAGTAAGGAAAGGCAGAAAGTCGGGCGGGGCCGACTATATAATACCCTACACCTCCCTAATAATGCGATAAGGGTCATTGCGATAATAATTTGGAATAATTGGTAAATGGGTATGAACATATTATCTAATTCTGAACCGATAACCGCTAAATTAAGCAATATTCGTTCCTAAATTGAGAAGCATATTTCTGGAAAATTTTAATGATCGGAAGTAAAGTACAACTTCTATAGCGCTTTAATACCAAATCAGGAGGAACATATGTACGGATGTTACATATATAAATCTGAACCGATTTTCCCTGAATACTCATTCATGTAAAAAGACATCTTTCTGCCGAATTTCGTACTGATCGGATATAAAACACAATCTCTACAGCGCTTACATGTCGAATCGGGGGTAACATATATATGGGGCTATATCTAAATCTGAACCGATTTCTTCCAAATTTAACAGTGTTCATTCATATAATAAGAAACCTCTTTCTGCCGAATTTCATACTGATCGGATATAAAATAAAATTTTTACAGTGCTTACACTTCAAATCGGGGGTAACGTATATATGGGGGCTATATCTAAATCTGAACCGATTTATTCCAAATTTAACAGTGTTCATTCAAATAATAGGAAACCTATTTCTGCCGAATTTCATACTGATCGGATATAAAATAACATTTTTACAGCGCTTACACTTCAAATCGGGGGTAACGTATATATGGGGGGCTATATCTAAATCTGAACCGATTTATTCCAAATTTAACAGTGTTCATTCATATGATAAGAAACCTCTTTCTGCCGAATTTCAGACTGATCGGATATAAAATAAAGTTTTTACAGCGCTTACATGTCAAATCTGGGGTAACATATATATGGGGGCTATATCTAAATCTGAACCGATTTTAACCAAATTCAATAGGGATCGTCCTTGGGCCAGATAAAACATACGGGTAAAGTTTCGTCGAGATCGGCCCATAATTGCGACTTGTACTTTGATTACAAGAATACAATGCACAGACAGACAGACGGACAGACAGACGGACAGACGGACATAGTTAAATCAACTCAGAAAGTAATTCTAAGTCGATCGGTATAATAAACGATGGGTCTATTTCTTCTCCTTTTGGGTGTTACAAACAAATGCACAAAGTTATAATACCCTGTACCACAGTGTGGTGTAGGGTATAATTAGGGTTCCCTGTAAGTTAGGTTGAAAAAAATTTGTTCCTACACTTTTTCCCAAAAAAAAAAATGCGAAAACAAATTTTTTTCTGAATTATTACTTACTGAATTACTTGTTGGACAAAAGCTGATGAAACCTTTTTCGAGGGGCCAACTGATTTTCGGAATCTTTTGAGGCCCCTAAAAAATTGGTTACCAATTTCGCCACACTGAGTATAGGGTTATAATACCCTTTGGTAGTTGAATCGAACCCACGCTGTCAAGCCCCTGTATTTTTCAAAAAGTGTTTATTTGTTGCATAGTGTATTGGAAAACTATAATAATCAATTGGCCACCAAGGCTGCTCTTGCAAAACATGATCCGACATTTTATCGAAAATTATCTTCAGCGTAGACAGCGGAATTTTATGCAATTTTAAGATATGATCGGATTCCAACTCCAGCTGTATATTCAAAAAGTTAACTTTTTATTCAAAATATAATAGTTAGGTTTAGTTTAGGTTAAGGTTACGGTGGCAGCCGTATTTTTTTACAAGCTCTCATAGACAAGTCTAGGTCCCTAGTGTTACCACGGGCTGAAATGCCCCTCATCAAAACCAATCTGTTTGATATATAAATTTATCGATAGTACGAATATCGGAACTGGAAATATCTGTAAGGCTGCCTAGGAAGGCCGACCCCAGTATGTCCAGCCGTCGTTTACTCAGAGAGGGGCAGTCGCATAGCAAGTGCTCAATGCTCTCCACTTCTTCCTCATCACCACAGCTTCTGCAGAAGTCATTGTAGTCAATACCCAATCTATTGGCAGAACTGATACTAACGTAGACAATCTTTGCCTCTCTAGTGCGAGGATATATTTTGATCTTCTCAGGTCATACCTTGGCCAGATTAGTCTAGCTACCCTGCAGGTGTCGATTTCTGTCCATATTTCTTTGGACTGCCTGATTGCCTCTTGCCTAAGCCAAAGCTTGCACATGGATAGTGGCGCACCAATATATGTAAATTCTTCAAAATTTTGAAATGTCGTCCCTTTCATCGGCTTTGCAGTTCCCCGGGATATCCCTATGCTCAGGCACCCATATGAGGTGTATATTAAACTACTCAGCAATCTCGATAAGAGATCTGCGGCAGTCGAGGCCTGTTTGTTGTCTCCAGAGAATTGATGGCAGCCTGTCTGTCCGGGTAAATGACAACGCCAGTGTTGGTTACTATGTTGCGACTCAGCCACTTGGCGACTTCCCATATATATCCAAACTGAGAGCTTCACCAACCTTTTCATCAAGCTTCGAACCATCCGTGTAAAAGTGGAGATGGTTTATATTACCTGGTATTCTGCCAACCCGTTAATCTCTGACGGGAATCATAGTGATGTAATTTCTCTCGAAGGTGTACACAGTTGGTATATAGTCCACTCGGTCGGTTACCATAGCACTACACTTTGATATACTCATGTGACCGTAGTTTTTGTACCTGAACATTGATAGGCAGTATAATGTTATTGCCGCTTTGGTTGCAACTTCTCTCGCCAGAATATTAATCGGCAGTATATGAAGTAGGGATTGTAGAGACTCAGTCGCTGTAGTCCTTAAGTTCCTTTGATAGTAGGTTGGTGATGGCAAGTTTGTCAGTTGCCGTCCACCATACCACAATATCGTATAACATAATCGGATGTAATTGTCCATTGGATGTATATAGCAGTAGTTCTATATACATCCAAGAGACGATTTTAGGAGAGAGACCACACCGCGACCTTACAGCCTTCCTCCAAGAATATAAGGCGACGTTGGTCTTCCTTATACGTTTCAGTAGTTTTAGTCAGAACAACATTTTCCTATCTACAATTATTCCTAAAAATTTTGCACTTTCAGAAAAGACTAGATCTTTTCCATTTATCCGAAGAGGAGGGACCACATTTGGGACCTTATTCATCCTAGTAAAGAGAACCATTTCTGTCTTGTTTGGGTTAACGCCCAAACCGTTGCTTTTGGCCCATTTAGCCAACTTGTTCAGAGTCACCTGTAGGATGTCTCTGAGGACGTTTACGAATTTGCCACTCACTGCGATTGCCACGTCGTCCGCATATGCCACGACCTTGCAGCCACAACGTTCTAGATCTAGCAGGATTTCATTCACCGCTAGGTTCCAAATTAGTGGAGGCAGCACTCCTCCTTGTGGGGTACCACTGTTTACAAACCCTGTTAGAGTTCTGGACCCTAGACATGCTGTTATGCGTCTTCCGTTGAACAGACTTTGAACTAGTCTAATCAAACTAGAGTTAACGTTTAGATGTGACGGTGCAGCAATTACCGCACCTGAGTGAATGTTATTAAAAGCCCCCCTGTATCTCATGAAATGCTACCATGATGAATTCCTTGAAATGCAGGGACGATTCGATAGTACTGATAAGTTCGTGCAGGGCTGATTCTTTAGACGTCCCCTTATTGTAAGCATGTTCGTTCCCCGACAGGAGTTTTGTATCCAGGTTTTCCCTAATGAAATAATCTAAAAGTCTTTCCAGACCTTTCAATACGGCGGAGGTTAGGCTAATTGGTCTGAAGTATTTTGGCCTAGTGTGCGATATCTTCCCCACTTTGGATATAATTACCACTTTGGTATCCCTCCATCGATTCGGGATGTATGAAAGCCTGATACAACCTACATAAATTTTCTCCAGCCAGGGGATAATGTACTTTAACATTTTCTGCATTTCTGCTGGAGTGATGCCGTCTGGTCCAGGTGACTTGAAGGGCTCGATGCTGTTAAGAGCCCAGCTTATTCTGGATCTCTCAGTCAACAACCTTGGTACGCTTGAAGTCCACTCGCCCTCTTGTTGGTCCTGCTGATCCTCTGGTTCTGTTAGAGAGTAATACTAACATGGTAGCTGGATAATTCTGTGCATAAAAAGTCCAACACTTTAATATGCAGCCGGATTCAAAGTATACTACAAATTAAGATTGCATATAATTCCGCTGTCTAGTAATGAAGTCCATTTGCACCACGGAGGCTACGTACAGAAGCAGAAAATGGGGCTCGGGAAATCCAAGAATTATTGCTGAGAAGCCTCTTAATACTTAACATGTGATTGCTTGGAGCGGTTTTTGGTTTGGCGGGATTAATGGATATTTTTTTCCATTTTTCGCAAATTAGGCTGGGGCAACTATTACGGTGCATGGGTTACACTATCGAACAATGATAAATGTTTTTTGTAGACTGCTCTTTTCAGTGTAAAGTTTTGTGACGGTGTAGTTTCTCAAAAAGGCGATTATAATTGGCAATAGAGATCTTGTGAATTAACATCTTTTGACTTTTTTCTTTGCGACTACGTAAAATATAAGGTTTACGCCAATGACCCACAATCGATTCAAGATCCCAACGACGGATTTCTTGAAGTTGTCGAGGACATACAGCTGCAAAGTGAGAAATTGTTATGGGAAATTTCATGGTCCAGCAAGCGTAGCCATGTCGGTACTGTTTTGCATTATTAATGACATATCCTCTTTACTCCTCATTGATCTTTCTAATGTACTTGTGTGACAAATTGGTAGGAACACATCGACTGCTTCATTCCATAACATGATAAGTCGGCTTAGCACGTCTTCAGGAATATTGCATTTTCATTGCAAATTCTAAATATTCCAAACTAAATTCAGTCAAAATTTCGAATTTGTCCTTAATTTATGTACAAAATAGTAGAGGTCATTCGATTTACATCATAAAGGAATTTCATAAAGTTTCGATAGCCTCTCCTGAAATATTACCTTTTTCGACTTAACATACCTTGGAATGGAGGTGTCAATATATGCTGGGATTATGATTATCAAGAAACTTCTCTGCAAAATATTATAATAATAATCGGAAAAAACAATTCTAAAACGCTTAGATTGAAAGGGACAATCTCTTATATACTCAGGCTATATCAAAATATTTACTTATGTTCTTCAAATTTGTCAGTATTTTTTCTTGGATCTTCTCTATGTCAATTCTTATATAAATATGATGTAAAATTACAGCTGCTGAGGAATTCAGATTCCATATCGGAAGGAAAATATTTACATAGGAACCGAGTAAAGGATACCCTACACCACATTGTTAAGTCAAAATAACCACACCACACATAATTACTTGATATCTCAGATTGATACCTCGGTGACACATAATGTTCGTACTTAGATTACTCTAATAACTTGCTTATAAAATTCGCTTTTTTTTCTGCAAGGATAAGTTGCAAAATCGGATATATGTAGATGTACCCGTATGTAACTGCGAACCAATTTTTTTAATATTTGGTATTGTTTGTTCCAAGATCTAGAAATTCCTTTCTAATAAATTTCATAATGATCGCATGTAAAATGCTGTTCTATAGCGCTTTGAAGATACACACAGAGTTTGGTAGATCAAAAGTGGCTTTAAACTGCAATTGCTTCCGGTATAATATGTTCGCGTTGAGGATTTTTTATTTCCTTATAGTTTATTTAATAAAATCTGTTAATTCTCCCTGTATCATTCTTTTATCACTTTTAATACAATATGACATCAGAAAGTAATATTTACTTATCAGCTATGTGATAATTACATTTGTTATATACTCGTATGTATGAAAAAATACATTTTAAAAAGTCATTCGTATCTCTGCCAACCAATGCAAAAAAAGCATTGTGCTAAAATGAGAACTTTTTTGCATAATTTATTATCAAAATTAATTTTGTTCGTCTTGTGTCCTTTTAACGATAAATGTACATAA
The DNA here is from genome assembly GCA_963930755.1 of Eudasyphora cyanicolor. Lineage (NCBI taxonomy): Eukaryota > Metazoa > Arthropoda > Insecta > Diptera > Muscidae > Eudasyphora > Eudasyphora cyanicolor. Next base: position 178,574,365 of record OZ005737.1, read on the forward strand.
GTTTGCAGTCCTTTTTCCACATGTCACATGTTAACAGTTTTAAAACATTAAAAGCGATAAAACGTTTAAATGAAATATAATTAAATATATGTCAATAATTACATTTTTAGCCATTACAAAATAATTTAAAAGCTTCATTATTGTTTTTTTTCCTCTCCCTCGCCAACTGATTGTAGAGATACGTACTTATTACATTGTATATTCCTAAAAACCTTAGACCAGGGTGAAAATTATTACTTTGTTGTCAAGAAATATGTATACCATACACCTGGGTACAGTTTATTATAACTTTGTGCATTTGTTTGTAACACCCAAAAGAGAAGAAATAGACCCATCGTTTATTATACCGATCGACTTAGAATCACTTTTTGAGTTGCTTTAGCTATGTCCGTATGCCCGTCCGTCCGTCTGTCTGTGCATGTATTCTTGTAATCAAGGTACAGGTCGCAATTATGATCCGATCTCGACGGAACTTTATACACATTTTGGCCCAAGGACGATCCCTATTGAATTTGGTTAAAATCCGTTCAGATTTATATATAGCTCCCACATATATGTACCTCCGATTTGGCATATATGCATTGTATAAGCAACATTTTTGATTCGATTTGTACAAAAATTGGCACAGAGCAGTCTCGTAATATACTTAGAGACAATACAAAATTTGAAGAAAATCGGTTCAGATTTAGATAAAGCCCCCATGTTACTCCCGATCTGACATGTAAGCGCTGTAAAAACTTTATTTTATATCCGAATTATAGTACGAAATTCGGCTGAAAGGGGTTTCTTATTACACAAATGAACACTGTCAAATTTGGAGGAAATCGGAACAAATATATGTTCCCCCGAATTCATATGTAAGCGCTGTAGAAACTGTATTTTATATCCGATCAGCACTGCCAAATTTGAGGGAAATCGGTTCAGATTTAGATATAGCCCCTATACATTGCTACACACGATTTCACATGTAAGCGTAGAGACTGTATTTAATATCCGATCAGTACAAATTCGACAAAAAGAGGTTTCTTATTACATGAATGAGCATTCAGGGAAAATCGGTTCAGATTTAGATATAACCCCCATATATATTTTCCTCCTGATTTGGTATCAAAGATCTATAGAAGTTGTACTTTATTTCCGATCATTACAAAATTTGGGGCTGAAAGATGTTTTTCAATTTAGGGGCTGAAAGATGTTTTTCGCACGATTAATTGAAATTCCCTAAAATAAGGCGATATTATCCCAAAATTTAGGAATGTGCCCTCTGGCGGCACTCAAAAATAAAAACAAATGTCAAAAATGGATACCAAAAAAATCCTCATTTACAAATTTTTTGTAGAGGAAAAACCATATTTTGTCTCTATTCTTGAGTATTTTGGAAAATAGTTATTTTGAAAAAGTAGGGCCTCGAAATTAGTTTTGACCTATGGTTTCTTGGGCAAAATTTTTTGAAATGACCCAGAGAACAAGAGTCGCGATGCGCCTTTGACACGAAAAAAATTTACCCGCCCTACCACATATATGTATATGTTGCACCCGATTCGGTTTCAAAGCGCTATAGAAGTTGTAGTTTACTTTCGATCATTGCAACAAGTTTCTTAATTTAGCAATTAATATTTAATAATGCTTTAATTGGGGCAAATGTCTTCGGATTTAGATTTAGCCACTTATATACTATGTTTCAGCCTATTTAAGATTTGAGCACTATTCAAATTGTCCGAGTATTTTACGTCCGTTCTTTATATAATTTGGTAGAAATCAGGGATTTGATCCAAGTAGATGAAAATCTGTTTAGATTATGTATAGTCCCATCTATTTGTTCCTTCCGATTCTTGATATACTAATGAAAACCGTGCATTTTATTGTTATCGTTTCAGATATATTTTATTATGACTAGTATAAAAACAAATAACATTTCTTACCGCAGTGTGTTTGAACACACGTTTATCATATCTAGACTTTAAGTTAATATAAAACACATATAAATATATATAATTAAATATGTGGGGTGATTATATTAAGGTTTAATCTATTACCAAAAACAAAAAATATTTTTGGAAAATTTTCCCAAGCTCCCCTTCTTCACAAGGGGTGTTTAAAAAGTGTCCAAAAATAGACTATTTATACCCTACACCACACTGTGGTACAGGGTATTATGACTTTGTGCATTTGTTTGTAACACCCAAAAGGAGAAGAGATAGACCCATTGTTTATTATACCGATCGACTTGTAATCACTTTCTGAGTCGATTTAGCTATGTCCGTCTGTCTGTCCGTCTGTCTGTCTGTCTGTAGACGTATTCTTGTAATCAAACTACAGGTCGCAATTATGTTCCGATCTCAACGAAACTTTGCACATATCTTTTTTTAGGCCCAAGGACGATCCCTATTGGTATTTGGTTAAAATCGATAATTTGGTTAAAATCGGTTCAGATTTACATATAGCTCCTATATATATGTACCTCCGATTTGGCATATATGCACTGTATAAGCAACATTTTGTAACCGATTTGTACAAAAATTGGCAGAGAGTAGTCTCGTGATACACTTAGATACAATACAAAATTTGGGGGAAATCGGTTGAGATTTATATATAGCCCCCATATATATGTTGCACCCGATTTGACATGTAAGCGCTGTAGAAACTGTATTTTATATCCAATCAGTACGAAATTCGGCAGAAAGAGGTTTCTTATTACATGAAGGAATACTATCAAATTCGGAGAAAATCGGTTCAGATTTAGATATAGCCCCCATATATATGTTACCCCCGATTTGAAATTCAATAGCTGTAGAAACTGTATTTTATATCCGATCACAGCGAAATTCGGCAGAAAGAGGTTTCTTATTACACGAAGGAATACTGCCAAATTTGGAGAAAATCGGTTCAGATTTAAATATAGCCCCCATATATATGTTAGCACCGATTTGACATTCAAGCGCTGTAGAGACTGTATTTTATTTCCGATCAGTACGAAATTCGACAGAAAGAGGTTTCTATTTTACATGAATGAGTATTCAGGGAAAATCGATTCAGATTTATATATAAGCTCCATATATATGTTCCTCCCGATTTGGTTACAAAGCGCTATAGAAGTTGTACTTTACTTCCGATCATTACAAAATTCTCCAGAAAGATGTTTCTCAATTTAGGAACGAATATTGCTTAATTTAGCGATTATCGGTTCAGAATTAGATATATCCGCATATATATGTTCTTACCCATTTACCAATTATTCCAAATTATTATCGCAATAACCCATATCGCATTGTTAGGGAGGTGTAGGGTATTATATAGTCGGCCCCGCCCGACTTTCTGCCTTTCCTTACTGGTTTTAAATTAATTATACAATGTATATAAAAACATATAAATTATTTAATATGTATAGGCTTGTGTTCCCAAATGTCAAAATAATAACGTAAAATATTTTACCCACCACATTAGTAGATATACCGGATACTAGGTGGCAGCAAATATTGGCGTGTGTTTCACCACACGCTGGTACTGATAATACTAATTGTTTGCAGCAGCACCAGTATTTTACAGGGATTCGACTCTTTTTTTGGTTTACTACTTTTTATAAAAATAAAAAAATTAGAAATTGAAGTGTAAAATGTCGTGCCGAGGGTATGTATCAAACGCAGAACTACAAAACATCATCGATAACCGGAGCGATGATGAATGTGACCAACCAGATGAGAGAGCGTCCGTAATTGAAACGGTTGTTTGTTTGCCCCTCCCCCCCACCATAATACTGCCGGTGATTCCGATTGTGAGACAACTGATGACGACAAAATTTCAACGAATATTCATTCCGATGAGAACCCGTTGACCGAAGTAGCAGGTATTATTTCTTATACTGTTTATTATGTCTGTGTTTATAGGCTCAATTGAAGTAATTTATACATCCGCTGTTGACGATTTTGGTGGTCCGGAAGTAGAATTGCAACAGAAGGAACCACAACCATCGACATCAAAAGAACTGCCCAAACATATATATATATTTCAAACCGGTTTGGACAAAAACGAAGAGAACTGCCTGCGATATTCACCCTGTACATTAGCCATTGATTAAGGAAAAGCAAGAGCCATTGCTCCAAATCATAAGCGAAAAAAATCCATTTGAATTATTTGAACTATTCTTCGACGATGAAATAATTGATCTGCTTGTAGACGAAACAAATCGATATGCTTCCCAACAAAATATTAGCAAAATGTTCGACAAACATCTAATACAACGATTCATGGGAATTCTTTTATTTTCTGGGTATCACAATATCCCACAAACTACATTGTATTGGAGCTTAGATCCAGCGTTCGGTATTCCCATGAATCGCCAAACAATGTCGCGGAACATATTCATGAAGTTGAAAGCGAACTTTCATATCGCTAACAATGACAATTTAGATATTTCTGATAAGTTCGCGAAGGTTCGGCCATTGTTTGACATGCTCAACAAACGTTTGGTGTTTTTGTGGGGCATTTATCGATCGACTAGACCATGGTTCCCTACTGTGGCCGCCATTCAGCAAAAATGTTTATACGTGGAAACCCATTCGTTTCGGGTATAAATTGTGGGCGCTTTGTTCGGACAATGATTATATGTTCTAGTTTATCCCATATTCCGGTGCATCTGGCAGTTACGATAAGAGTTTGGGACTCGGTGCATCCGTCATAATGGAACTGTTATCACATTGTGAGAATCCAATGCAGCACACCGTCCACTTTGACAATTTTTTTACCTCCGATTACTTGATGTGCTTGTTGAAACAGAGAGGCTTCTGCGCAACCGGCACTGTTCGATCCAATCGTGTTGCCGGCGCCCCTTTGAAAACTGGGAAAAAAGCCTTGAAAAAGCACGAAACCGACTATGCATACGATGTACAAAATGACGGTATGGTAATTCGTTGGATGGATAATTCTGAAGTTACTGTCGCAACCAATTACGACAAAATCGACCCAATGGTAACAGTGCAACGATACAGCAAAGAAAAGAAGAAACAAGTTGGTATTCAACAGCCCCTCGCATTTAACAATTCCAACAGACATATGGGCGGCGTGGACTTACACGACAATGGGGTTGCCAATTACCGTATCGGCATTCGCGGCGAAAAGTGGTGGTGGCCGCTCTGGGTTCAATGTTTGGACAGCGCTGTTGTTAATGCATGGAAACTGCATTGCTTCGTAGCAGCTTCGAAAAAGGTAAAGCCAATGTCACAGCTTGACTTTAAAAATTCGGTGACCAAGTCTCTTCTTCTTTCGTCGGAGGATGCAATGGCTGAAATCGAACCTTCATCTAGTGACGGTTCAGACAATGATTATAGGCAACAAAACCTTCCGAGAGTAGACGGCTTACATGTTCCATTAAAAACCAGTAATCGTCGCCGTTGCATTGTGTGTACACCAAAAGCCACCATGCAACGTCCACCTTAACTCGGAAAATTGCTTCAAATTGTTCCACGAAAACAAATTATTTTATTTGCAACGTCGCAACACACGTCCAAACAAAAAACCAAGAATTGAATAATTCCATGTTATCTTCTTTTTATTCTCAAATAAATACTTAAAACCAAAAAATACCGTTTTTTACTTACCTTAACCTAAATTTTTTTTACCTGAAACTACCTTCAAATAATGCTTGCTATCATACTTACCTAATTACGTACCATAATCAACCTCAATAACTAAAAAAATCGTACCAAACAAAAGTTTCAAAACACCTAACAGTACCAGCGTGTGGTCAAACACACGGCAAATTTCAGAAAAACTGCTTATCGGAGAAAAAAAATTTTGTCTAAAAATATTAAAAATCATAATATAAGACGTTTCTGAAAGTTTCATTAAAAAATTCCAACCTTTAAATTTGCGGTAATTAATGGGTTAAAATCCTCCTTGAAATAAGCCTTGATGTTCATGTTTTGGAACAGCCCCGCATATAAAGATCACCACCGATGTCACTTAATGACGCTCTGGGGAACACATTTTACAATAGATCTGGAAGAATCTTAAGAATTTATACTTTATATTGCACTTAATTATCCCTTGTAAAAATGGGACACATTGGACAATGTTTTGATATATTATTTATTCAGCAAATTCCTTTGGGGAACATAAGCCGTGTACATAGTATCTCCATTGTTATCTGTCCGCTGCTAAACGTTTCAGTTCAATAATATGTTTATTTATTTCCTTGAAGGTGGTCTGTCTCAATGTTGCTTTTAACTCTCATACTTTTAGTTTTATTTGCGTTGATTTGTAAGCCATATTCAGACGCCTTTGCTGCAAGTTCATCGATTTTGTTCTGCTTGTGGTTGATACCAATACGATGTCGTCTGCATAGTCGAGATACTCCAATAGCTGGTTCCAATTCCATTGTATGCCTCTATATCAGGGATGTAACAAATATTCGCATTCGCATATGCGAACGCGGATTATTCGCATCATTTTAGCATTCGCTTTCGCATTCGCAAAAACCATCCATGGATTATTCGCTTTCGCATTAGCTTTCGCAAAAATATATTTCAGTATTCGTTTCCATTTGTTAAAAGTGTTAAATCTCCCTTCACACAATTTGAAGATATTAATACCAATGAAAACCTCTAACACTTCTATTCAAAACAGTTGAAGAAATATGTTTGTCCTTGAGGTAACAGGAGATAAAACTATGGAAATCATTCTTAATACTTGAATATCCTGGAAAAGTATCAATTCAGTTCCTTAAATTTGTTGGTACTAAAGGGTCAAACTATTATTCGCATTCGCAAGAAATATTTTTCAATATTCGCTTTCGCATTCGCTTTCGTTAAAGTCACTTTCATTACATCCCTACTCTATACGTACCGACTGAAGCCGAAAGAATTTCATCAAGTGCCGTTATAAATAGCAAAAGGTATGATTTTTGAATAGCAAAGATGTTGATTTTTGGTCACATTAGGGTATTGGCCTATTGCAGTAGGTATTTGGTGATACGGCTGCTACCTTCTTTGTTGGTTATGCGTTCAGAAAATATTACAGCAAATGCCGTGGACCTGTTTTGGAGAAAGTGCTAAAGCAAATTATGCTTTACCTGTGTGCCATCTTTATGGGACCAAGATTTTATATTTAATAAAGTCAGAAACATCCTCCTTATCTCTAATGGTGTTTTCGTTTCTGAAAAAACGTTGTCCGTCGACGTCAAATACTAGAAAATGTGTACCCCTTTTGAATTTAAGTGGAGCGGTGAGGCCTTATACATAAACTTAAATCCAATTCAAATTTCCAAAATGTGTTATAAGAGTTCAGTTTTCTAAATTATTTTCTTGAGACGAAGGTAGAGTATTGCATCAATTATTATTGTTTATTAAAATAATGTTTTGTATTTTGTTTGTACTTTCGTCTATTATTTTCAGTAGAGTACGAGTTATTGGATTTATTGTGAGGAAGTCGGCGGTAAGATTTTGAATAAGTAGATTTAATACTTATAAACATTCCATCATTTGTTCTTTTATTTATTTTCACTTATAAATGTATCCTTTAATATAAATAAATGTCGTTACAACGATGCGGATAAAGATACTGTTTACCTTTTTTTTTCATAACAAAGATAAACAATTAAAAAATTTCGTTTATTGTGTAGGTAATGGAAGTTAAGTTCCTTAGTTTTTTATTCGAATTTTATTCCTAAATATAAATGTGTACTTTAGTACGAGATCAGTAAAACTTTTTATAATAAAATACGTAAGAGTTAAAAATGTAATCTTCGATTTTTTGAAAGAAATATATCAATTATTTCATCGATTTTTACTTCATCTTTGTATATAGACATCAAAGCCAGATAAGGTAGCCTTCCATTCTGTTGCGGAGATAAGTTTTTATTCTATTATATTTAATTATTTAAAACTTTCCTCAACCAAATCTGATAAATGGCTTTCGAGTTATGCCACTATATGTGGTTTAACCACTAATTTCTTTCCATATCACAGCTTATCGCGAGAATTTAAAGAGACAACCCTTTAGGCTAAGAAAAAAGAGAGGTTGAACCACATATTATGGCATAACTAGAGAACCATTTATCCGAATTGGGTCAGGTAAGCTTTACAAACTTCAGAATTAAGTCAACTTCGCACAATACAATTTTCCATCCGTTCAGCGGTTTCGACGATATCTTACAAAGTATTGCAAAAAATCATATTTTTTGAGAAAATTTTAATAATTTTTAAATAAAAGCCTCATAAAAACATCTAGAAACGCATAATTGTAAACTCTGAAAGGATATGAATAAATTGAGACCATTCCGAAGAAAATCGATGCATAATTTAGAATTTAGTTTTAGCAAGGAAACCATGCACTTTTCTTATTTTTAGTTGTTATTACTTTTACTGTTACCATTTTTCACTGTATAGGAGCAGGTTGGTCTTTAGCCGAGAGAGTATCTCAGTTTAAATCATAATAATTTAATTCAAACAAATAAAATAAATTTACGAATATTTTCTTGCTAGTCAAGGTAAGGGGATTCATAAGTCGGTTTACCTGACTGAACTTTCTTACTTGTTAAACTTAACATTTGTTCGTCACATTGCATAAATTTGTCTGTAGTAAAAAGGGAGTATATTGGTCCATTATAAAGGTCAAATTTTTTACCTATGTGCCTGGAATAAAGAAGTGCACTCTATTAAGCCTGCAGCTTTCAGAGTAATAATGGTTTCTCCATGAATTTCATGGCAAACAATGGTGGGGGTATTATAAAGTCGACCCGAGTTTAGACTTTTCTTACTGGGATAAATTACGTTGCTTCTACCAAAAGGAGTTGTAGTTTCGATATTTATACATAGATTTTTCAAGTTGGCAAGGTTGAATCCAATAGGTTGCTAAGCTTTAAAAATTGCAATAAATATAAGTGTGCATTAAGAGAAAATCATAGTTTATATTCCAAGAGCCAAATTGACAACCTTATGCAGAATTTAACCTGTTTTGTCCACTATCTGTGCCTTGTTTAACTTTTTACCATACCGTACCGTATATAACTTATATTTCCCCGCGGTTTACATAGAAGTACCTATTTCGCAAAATTCTTTCTTAGCTTTGGTTTATGCTCTAAGAGCTACCTTCGCATTCTGGGACTACATTCTACCCTTTATGCACCACTGTATCATATTTAATCCGGTTTGCTTCAGTGTACCTTATTTAACCCCTTTTCCTCATCTCAACCATATTTAAAACCAAGTAGTGAAACAAATCAAATAGCAATGCTAACAAATACAATGCAAAATAACGTAGTGCCTAAAAGTATGCTTTCAAGTTCAGTAGCTAATCCGAATGGAAATAGTGTTGCCACAGCAACAGGAACAATCCCCAAAGTTAAAAATCCAAACAGTACAACGGGCAAAGATGAGAAAATACAAACTGGTATAGATAGATATATTTTAGTGACAAAACGAAAGGCAAGTGCAAGGTCTCCTCATAAGGAACCAGATCCCAAAGTTTCCAAAGGAATGAATGCGGTAAGTTCGAACCGATTTGACCTCCTCAGCTCTGAGGATAGTAATGAAGAAACAAGTGAAACTATAAGAGAACCCAAACCACCTCCGCTTTTCTTGCGGGAACAAACCACTAACGCGTTGGTAAATAAGCAGTCCCAGCTACTAGACAAAGAAAACTTCTATGTTGCTTCACTTCGTAGAGGCAATGTATACGAAACAAAAATTCAGACGCACACCGAAGTGTCTTATAGAAAGGTGGTTGGGTTGCTCGATTTCGAGAAAAAGAATTACTACACTTACCAGCTTAAGAGTTCAAAAGGTCTCGTGGTAGTAATTAAGGGTATTGATAGTACAGTTTCAACAGCTGAAATAATCGATGAACTTGCTAAAGAGGGTTATGAAGTTAAATCCATAATAAACATTATAAATAAAAAGAAAATTCCTCAGCCCATGTTTAAGGTTGAACTAACATTTGATTCTTCAAGAATAAAGAAAAAAGGCGCACCTCATCCTATTTACGACCTAAGATATTTGTGCAACCGTAGAATTCGAGTCGAGGAACCTTTAAAACGAGCCGATCCTCCCCAATGTACAAATTGTCAAGAATTTTGACACACCAAGGCATACTGTAAATTACCGGCCATTTGTGTCAGATGTGGCGATGTGCACAAGTCCGTTGACTGTCCCCATCCTAGAACAGATACCGGCGTAAAAAAATGTAGTAACTGCGGTGAGAACCATACAGCAAACTACAGTGGTTGCCCTGTCTATAAGCACATGAAAAAATCAAACAATGTTAATAAAACTCCAACATATGCAAGCTATATTCCATCGCCTTTCCCAGGCTTAAGAACTGTATCTCCTACAGAAAATGCTAGTTCTAGCGATCCAAACGTAAACCGAATCCCAAAGAATACAATTCATCCAAATATGTCAGCCCGTATGACAAGAAATGGTAATTCGTTACCCCCTCAATTTCCCCTCGAAAACTCAATAGAAAAATTAATAGAAACTATGAATTCATTCATGTTGAATATGCAAAGCATGATGCAAGAAATGATGAGAAATCAAAGTATGCTTAAGCAACTCGTGTTAAATCAAAAAAAATTACCAATGAGAATTTGTTATTGGAATGCAAACGGCCTGAGCCAACACAGAAATGAGGTAGAAAATTTTCTCCGAAACCACTGTATAGATATTTTATTAGTCTCTGAGACACATTTTTCAACCAGAAATTGTTTTAGGATACGTGGTTATTCCACATACGATACTAAACATCCTAGCGGGAGAGCCTGTGGTGGTACAGCTCTTATTGTCCAAAATAAAATCAAACATTATCCTATGCCCGAATATAGGACTGAGCATATACAAGCAACTTCTATCGCTATCACAGGCACGAATCTGGTGATATCGTCGATATATTGTCCCCCTAGGCTCAATATTAACAAAGACCAATTCATGGAGTTCTTCTCCACTCTTGGCACAAAGTTTTTGGTAGCAGGTGACTACAATGCCAAGCACACATTTTGGGGCTCTCGCCTCACTACTCCAAAAGGTAGACAACTACTTAAAGCCATAACATCTGCTAAACTAGATGTAGCTTCGAGCGGTCACCCAACATATTGGCCCTCAGATCTGAACAAAACGCCTGACCTTATTGATTTCGCTATAATAAAAAATATAAGGCGTGAACAATTATCTCTATGTCCATCACTTGATCTATCATCGGATCATTCGCCTACCATTTTGACACTGCTTTACAACAATCATGAAAATGGGTGTGACAGTTTGCCCAATAAGTATACCAACTGGCTAAAATATAAAAAATACGTTAGCTCACACCTATTTGATGGTGTATCGTTACGTACAACGGATGAAATTGAAGCCGCGGTAAACCTATTCACAGACGTTGTAAACAGTGCTGTTAAAGTGGCTACTCAAAAAAGCGCATTCAAAAGAGATAACTCCAATAACCCAATAGGCATCCAAGCGTTAATCAATGAAAAAAGAAGCGTAAGAAGAGAGTGGCAACAATATCGCTCCCCAGCACTGAGAAAAAAACTAAAAAATTGCCAGAAGAGATTGAAATCAGCCCTAAAATCAGCCGAGGAAAGTGATCTAAAAATATATTTGCAATCTCTGGATCCAACCCAGAAAACAGATTATAGTCTCTGGAAGGCCACAAAAAACATGCGAGGTCCTGTTGCGCATGAATCCCCAATTCGCCTTGAAAATGGGAACTGGGCAAAAAGCACAGAAGAGAAAGTAAATGCATTCGCAAACTACCTCGAGTCCGTTTTTACACGCAACAGTGATACATCTGAAATCTATCCGCCCGTGATAGATATAATTCCTCGCCCACACTATCCGCCCGTGATAAACGACACAATTCCTCGCCCAATCTATCCGCCCGTGATAGATGATACAATTTCTCACACAATCTATCCGCCCGGGATAAATGACTCAATTCCTCTCCCAATGTATCAGCCCGTGATAGATGACATAACTTCTCGCCCAATCTATCCGCCCGTGATAGACGATATAACTCCACGCCCAATCTATCCGCCCGTGATAGATGATACAATTTCTCACACAATCTATCCGCCCGGGATAAATGACTCAATTCCTCTCCCAATGTATCAGCCCGTGATAGACGACATAACTTCTCGCCCAATCTATCCGCCCGTGATAGACGATATAACTCCACGCCCAATCTATCAGCCCGTGATAGATGATATAATTCCTGGCCCAATAAAGCTTAGAATAAAGGATGTTGAAAAATCTGTCAAAGCACTAAAATTAAAGAAATCGCCCGGAGGAGATGGTATAATAGCGAAAATGATTAAAGAACTTCCCTTTCAGCCTTGAATTGTGTTCATTTTATTCAATGCAATTCTCCGTGTAGGTTACTTCCCCCTATCTTGGAAGAGGTCTGAAATCGTGATGATACCGAAACCAGGCAAAGATCCAACTCAAGTCAAATCCTATCGCCCTATAAGCTTACTATCGATACTTTCAAAAATGTTTGAGTCCATTCTCATGAAGAAAATCACACCTCACATAATTTCTCACAATATTATACCTGACCACCAATTTGGTTTTAGAAAAAGTCACAATACTATAGAACAGGTACACCGTATCGTAACCTGCATCAGAAGAGCTTTTGAGAATAAAGAATACTGTTCGGCGTTATTCATAGATATTTCCCAAGCAATTGACAAAGTCTGGCACGAAGGACTTTTGTACAAAATATGTGACCTTCTGCCAATCAACACGCATAAACTGTTCAGGAGCTATTTGACTAACCGGTCTTTTCAAGTTAAATCAAATGGCATTTTTTCCGAATCCTAGAAGAATGGTTAAAAAAATGGAGAATAATGGTGAATGCCTCAAAGTGTACTCATATTACTTTTACCCTGCGAAGGGATGCAAGTCCTCCAATTTCTATTTTCAACTCACAGATTCCCCAAAAGGATCATGTAAAATACCTTGGAATCCACTTAGATCGGCGTTTGACGTGGTCGCGCCACATAGACTCTAAAGTAACCCAAATAAAACTCAAAACTAATCAACTTCAGTGGCTTATCAGCCAAAGATCTGCCCTAGATCCAGAGTATAAAGTTCTTTTATACAAAACGGTATTGAAGCCAATTTGGACATATGGTATCCAGCTCTGGGGTACAGCGTGCGCTTCAAATGTATGCAAATTACAAAGAAGACAATCGAATATTCTTCGTTTAATTACAGGTGCTGATATATAAGAAACGCTAACATCCATAAGGATCTCAACATGCCAACAGTAAAAGAGGAAATTGAAAAATATTTCCGGTGTTACGTGGGTAAACTATTCAATCATCCAAACATCCTGGCTCGAGAACTACTAAATTTTGAAGGTCATGACCGCCTTAGAAGGAGAGATACGCTGGACATGATATAAATTAAAACAAATCCTAATCAAAATCTAAAACAAAAAAATGAAATGAAATTATGAATTCCTAAATTTGAAATGTTAACCTTTTGTTTAAGTAAAAAAAATCGTGTAAAGTCTCAATGGTTTGTTCGCAATGGCAACAACCCAGAGAATAGTATTTTAGGTTAAGATTTGTCCACTTATTGTTATTTTCATTGTATAATAATGAAAGATTCAATAAAAAAATGCAATGAATTGGAAAAAAAAATATTTAAAACCTTTTCGCCACTCTGTAACATATTGAACCAATATCGCTTGCCTCCACTGCATCATAATTTTAAACATTTTGCGCCACAGTGCAAAATCACTTCTTGTCTCATATTTATGTTAAAGGAGTTAGTTTAGGTTAGGTTAACGAAGCTCGGCGTGCAACACTTCACTCGGATACCATTTGGTCCATTGTGTTCTGAGAAGATGAGTAAACGAAGAGGGAGAGGTCGAAGAAGATGAAGGAGATGATAAGTATAGATAAGAGAGAGGAGAAATGGCTTTTTAGAAGAGGTCTAAATGAGTTGATGTCAAACCATCCGTCTCAAGCAACCTATGAAGCCCATTATTCTATCAATATCGTGGGATGATAGAGATTCCAGATTTTGTATCGTGTAATCACCTAGGTACTGATGTCTTCATCTTGATAGAGTATGACATTGACAGAGAAGGTGTTCGATTGTTTCCTTTTCTAGTTTACATCCCAAGAGCTAAACTCACACCAAATTGCACGATTCTAGCTCTTGCCATTTGGATTTGGCTGTGGCATTACCCCAATGTTGGAATTTTGAAAAATCCTGTCAATTTCTGAGTATACCTCATAGAGCTAAATTTTACGATTCTAGCTCTTTCCGTTAAGATTTGGCGATGGTACCATATTTATACAGGGTTGCCCATATTCGACGGACCCATGTTTTTTTAAAAAAAATCAAAGAAAAAAATAAAAATTTGGCGGTTGGCAATCTTAATCATTTAATTTGTTCCAAGTAGATTTGTTTACATCAATTTTTGAATATGATATCTCTCAAATGGACGCCTCTGGCGTTGATGGCGTATTGTGCCCTTTTTGCAGCATTTTCCATCTTTTTCGCCAACATTTCGGCCGGAATAGCGGCTATTTCTTCACGAATGTTGTCCTTGAGCTCTTCTACGGTCCTTGGCTTGTTAACGTAAACCTTTGACTTCAAATATCCCCACAAGAAGAAGTCAGGCGGCGTAAAATCGGGCGAACGCGGTGGCCAGTCCAAATCACCACTTTTCGACATCAAACGGCCCGGAATTTTGTACGGGAACAAATGCAAATCAACGCGAATAATCCGTTGTAAAGTGGACCGAGCCATGCCCAACTGCTGAGAACGGCGTTTTTGGGATGTTCTTGGGGACCTCTCAACACTGTCTCGTACGGCAGCGATATTCTCGGCCGATCGCCTTGGTCGACTTTTATTTGGCCTCTTCGGATTAGAAGTCGAACATTTTTCTCACCAGTCTTAGAAGGCGCACTTCTCACATTTTTTAATATTTTAAAAGCACGTTGAGTTTTCACAACTTCTTCTGTTCTTCTGTTGAATGTAAATTTCAACTATTTCAGAGCGCTCGCGTGGCGTGTATTGTTCCATGGTAAAAATCTGCTTGGACTGACGTTTCAAACTCGGTATGTCATTAAGCGATCTGACATCTCTGTCAAAAGTTATGGCGTTGCCAGATGGGTCCGTCGAGTATGGGCAACCCTGTACCTTGTGCGCCCAAAAGTACGAATTTAAAAACATCCCGCCTCATTACACTTCTACGGCTCAAGTAACGCAACAATTTTATATATATAAGTAGATGGATAGTTACATAAAATATTCAATAATATTTTACTTTATGACATCTAGAAAATATGTTAATACAGCTCACCAGGCATAATCAACCACAACAGACTGGGTGAATATTTTTTATTCCGATTTGTTTGCAGTATCCAAATTTTCGTTTGGACAAAAAACCATTCATTTTTGTTTAATCAACATTACTATTTTTTGAGAACAACCTACTCGGCCTAATACATGTGACATGTGCATACTGTGTTGTAGTTGATGGCGAAAGTACATTGTGTTCTGAATTTTTACATACATATGAAGTGTGATGCAACAACAAAACAGTATGAAAACTGTACATACATATGTACATGTACATATCGCTTATTTCGTTCAAGAGAGTCACATTTAAAAATTTTAATAATATATAAATATTCGTTTTCACGAAAAATGTGCTTCTCTGGAAAATCTACAAACCACTTCGGGAAATTATTGTTTCGGTAGGATAACTACATATATCTCTGATAATTTAAATTTTAATTCTTCCAATTCTTTTTACTGATTCGTTTTGTATAAAACATTCAAAACGCTCTCAGGTGACAATTCAGATTTTGAAGTATGACACTATTGCACGAAATGAGCGATATGTACATACATACAAATATACGTACACTACATTGCATTACATTGTAGCTGGCAATTGCACATTGCAGTGTCAGCTACAGCCACAGCTCTAGGAGCACAACCATTCACGAGCATCATTGCTTCGCATTGTCAGCATCCACAACAAATTTATCGCTTTTTCAATTTATCACAGTTCACCGTCCCATATTTAATTATCTTCTCTTTTCAACGGGAAGTGTTAATGCCATTTCCGTGAGATTCGGAAAAAATTAGCGTCCGTTTTTTTACGAACGCTATGCACAGAGTGAGATGCGTTCATAGACATACATACATATGTACATATATTATACATGCAGTAACTTTCACAATTTGTGTTATTATTGACAGCCAAAATGTCAATATTTTTTTTTAATTTTAATTCGTTATGATGAAATTTGGTTGCATAAACCATATTTTATTTTTCGTGTTGGTCTTGTCGAGGATTACATAAGTTTAGCTTCTGACACAAGTACACTAGAGTGGTCCACCATTTTATATAATATGAATTAGTATAAAACATCATATAGCACCAATTCAATGTATTGTATTGCCGAGCTTAGCTCTGTTCCTTTACCTACTACAAGTTACTACTTTTTACCATTTTTACAACAACAACATAGAAAAAATGGTACAAATTGTTGAAATATTAAATGTAGTTGAAATATTAAAATGTAGTAGGTAAAGAAACAGACATCATGAAACATATATTCCAACAGTCTTATACCAGAATATATGTTTGAAGAAATACCTCTGCTTTGGCGAGTTTAGCAGCTGCTTCATTACTGAACCCTACACAGGGTTATATTATGAAGTTCTGGAAGAACCTTATATTCCTTTAAGCCTTTAAGGCGGCTTGGCTATCAATTTAATAAAAATAAAATATATAATCAACTCATCAACAAGATGAGTTCAGCCTCTTTAGCAATCGCATATAATTCCGCCTGAAAGTTGTTACAATCACTATGTAAGCGTAGAGAGACTTCCATAACGATTTCATGACAGAATATACTACTGCCAGTACCCTCCCCATTTTAGAACAATCTGCGAAAAGCTTAGTTTTATAGAAACTCACGTTCCCTTTCAGTCATTCCGTCAAGGTAGGGATTTTAGTAAGAAAACGGTTACAAACTATGTCATAACTAATCATGTAATATGTCGTGTGTCTGTGTAACAGAAGGTTGGTTGTGCTGGGTCACTGTAAGGTTGAAAAGATTGAATTTTTTTGACATTTTACTGACAAGCCGAGGCAGAAGTGGTTCAAATCGAGGAACCATGGCTGAAAGAAGATATGGTTTGCTGCTTTAGGACATTTGAATTTAATGTGCTTCTAGGTACATGGAATGGAACATGTATGGCCTGCATACTTGCCAAGAGCAACCTTAATATTTATCTTCTTCCTTCCACCAGTAGTGAAGACAGCCTGGAATTAGAAAATTCCCATATTTGGTTGGCTTTAGTTTATATGGGACACGACTCTGCGACTCCATCCTGTCCACTAAAATCAATGGTAGGATCGGTAAATGCAAAAAACAAAGACCGAGATATCAATGCCCATCAACATATAGGTATACCGATATGGTGTATCGGTATATATACACCATATATAATACTATCGATATGTGGGGAAGTACCGATATCAACGAAAGGAACGAATTATTTATTGAACATGCTACTATAAGTATAAATCTTGTGATTTGTAACAGAAGGGATGAACCTATCTTCGTTACTACAAACAGAGCTGCTCGATGTAACTCTAATTTTGGAGAATTGAAGCGATAACATTTCTGATTGGAAATGTCTAATTGTACATAGAGGGTGGCCCAAATTGACGAAAGGTGTTTGAATTCATTATCATTATCGTTATTTCGTGCAAAAAAGGCACATTTTTGCGACGACACAGTTAAAAGAAGAGTCTCGGAAAAAAGTTGATTTGCGGTGTCCATCATAACTCGGTGATGGATCATCTGAAATCAAAAAACCAAAATTATTTCGTTAGATAACCGTTTTCCACAGGGTGGGTTTTTCGAAATTTATATTTTTTAATTTTTGGGAACCATCTGAAATAGAAAACGTGTTCAATATTTCAAAACGATAGGTGCAGTAATTTTGGAGTTATAATGGACACCGACTTTGAAAACGTGGGTTGTGGAAAAAACGCTTTAAAGTTTTTCTGATGTACTCGTACTGAGTCACGTATAAGGAGCGTTTGCTTAGGCAGCTGTATCTTCGATAGTTTTGCTCCGATTCATCTCAAATTATCACACAATATTTTTAAAAGGTTCTCGATTCAAAAATCAAAATAAAAAAATTTTAAAAAAAAGTTTACAGAAAAGGCAGATTTGGGCAATTTTAGAGACACATTCAGAAAGTCTCTTCGAGAAATACCTGAAATTAAGGTGCGTACTATCGGGGATACAGCAGAAACGGTTTAACGAGTCACTGCAATACTGTGCTGAGGAGTGCTATGGGGCAATCTTTAATGAGATAAACGCCACAAGAATTCCACAGGACTGGGCCATACATAGAAAACAGATCTCAAGCGGCAAAAAAGAAAGTTGTCCTGGATTAAATTTTGCAATGACGAAGAAAGCTCACCCGATACCTCAAGGCTGCGGAAAATTTTGGACTCGATAATTGCACTATTTTGTACATCAGTGAAAGTGATGTAGCCAATTATCGCACATTTCTCGTGCAACTCTAAGGAGGAGATGAAAGCCTCAACTGTGAATTCCGTTGAGGTGGATCCACAAGACGACGCCAGCGATATTGTTGTCGAATCTAGAAATATTTGGGCTATCAAAACATTCAAACCTCTTAAGTCAGCAGAACCAGACAATATCTCACCGGCGGAGCTACTGACAATGGCTGATACAACTGCTCACTGGCTGAGAGAGATCTGTACATGCTGCATCAGTCAGCCAAGGAATAGGTGCAATGAGTTTGAGGATCTTGCGTCTCCACAACTTTTGTAGGTTATATTTTATCTACATCAAACCTTTAACCGATATGGTTCCTTTTTATTAGGAATACTTTATGCAAAAACGAAAAATCATACCGTGGTAGTTCTGTGTAAAATATAACTGGGAGTCCAATCTTTTATTTATACCTCTAACAAAGATTCACTACGATTATTAAAAAACACAATGTTTTGAAAAGAAAAAATGTAGGTTTTCAATTCCACTTAAGTGGAAAATACTTAATTTCCATCTGGTGATTGACATTATGAATGCACTAAAAAGTCTTATTAACTGCATAGATATGAAAAAATTAATATCTTGGTATCATTGTAAATTAAGATATTAAGTGATTTCAATTATGCCAAGTTAATTACTTGTAATAAACATTTGCAAAATTTTAATGAACCTCAAAGCTATGAGTATTTTTGCTCTCGAAAAAAAACAAAGAAATTCACAAAAATATTTCAAACGAAACGCTTCACTGTCGACCGAATAAAAAGGTTTTTTACATAGCGGACAAACCTCAAAGCATTGCCAAAGTTTAAGGCACTAAAAAGTGGCAACCAAATTGAATTCAGCCAACAGTGCAACATGAAAATGATCATCACATCCTGGTGTTGCTACAGGACCAACTGCCTTAACTAGAGTATTAACAGTACAGGCCACAGACAATGGGGGATTTTTTCAACTGTGTTAGAAATTTGAATGTATTTCATGGCGATTGAAATTGTTTCCTAAAACAGGCACAAGTTCTGGGATTATGAAATCGTTAATAGTTATGAGTGATTTTTGCTACCAGTGATACTTTTCAGGCAATTTCTTAAATTCTAGTTTGGCCATTATTTCTAAGAATTGTTACAGGTAGACTTTTCTAAATTTAAACAAGTAAGAAAGTTTCAGTCGGGTGAACCGACTAAGGTATACCCTCACTTTGTGAGTAATGTAATATTGAATATTACTCTAATTATTTTGTCAATTTGTGGGGGAGGTCCCAGAAGGGGTTTATCAAATACACCTATTTTCGCTGAAAATTAGACACTTTAAATTCATTGCTCTGTGCTGGTAAAAACGTTATGAGATATTAAATTGTGGTATGATTTGGGCATTTTGTGTGGGAGGTACAAAAAGGGGCGTGGCGATAACGTCCATTTTTCACAGGGCTATAGACACTATAAAAACATTGCACTGTACAAAATTGCAAGTATTTTTATACATTGGTTTTAATGTTATAAGCTGCTAACTTTTGGTGCAAAAAAGGTACCTTTGTGTGGGAAGTACCAAAAAGGGCGTGGCAACAACGCCAATTTTTCCCTGGACTGTAGGCAATATAAAAGCATAATACTTTACAAAATTTCAAGTTTTTTTATACACTGTTATTAATGTTATAAGCTGTTAACTTTTGGTGCAAAACGGTGCATTTGTGTGGGAGGTACCAAGAGGGACTTGGCAACTTCGCCCATTTTTCTCGAGTTGATAGCGACTAATAAGCTGGAATTTCAGAAGATTCGAATAAGTAGTATAACAGTTATTAAAGAATCAATTTTTCACAACATTTTAACCCTTTGTGGGGGAGGTACTAGAAGGAGTGGACCAATATGGCCCATCTTCGAACTTAGCCGGAGATAGAAAAAAATATTACCACATACCAAATTTGAAGTCAATCGTTTACTCCTTTCGAGAGTTATCGTGCGCACCAGCCAGCAGACAGACAGACAGACAGACGGACGGACGGACATTGCTCATTCGACTTAAAATGACCCAAAACGGTTTTCCTCCGAACATTCTTGGGGTCTTAGGTCACTCCTTTGATATGTTACACTTTTTTCCGTAGCAAATGATATATACCCTCGTCACACTAAAGTGAGGGTATAAAAACGATGCGCTCACATCTTCAAGCTTACAGCTCGCAAGATTTTAATAGCAGGACGTCCACCGAAGTGGGACATTTTTATAAATTTTGGTATGGACAAACGTATGATCGGTTGAAAATGCCACAAAGTCTAATCGGAAGGGACCTTTGTATGAAGATATATCAAAATATGGACAGATGTGGTCAATTGTAAATAGGGATCGTCCATAGTGCCTCTGTACCACTTTTCATAAAAATCGCTTCATATTAGCGACCTGCACTTTGATCACAATAATGTGTGGACAGACTGGCGGAAATAGGGCTAAATCTACTCAAAAATCTTTATATTACGATCGGTACATAAACTATCGCATAACTCTCACAAATGTACAAAGTCATAACACCAGTCATAAAAATATTAGTAAATTTATTTATTTTTTTGGTTTCTAACTAGGATACTCTCCCGGCTTTTTTGGTTTATTTAAATTATTATCAATTTAAATTGCATATAATAACCTTAAAGTATGCACTGGTATTTAAGTTACTCGTAAAAGCTGTTAACTTTTGGTACGAAAAGGTCCATTTGTGTGGGAGGTACCAAAATGGTCGTGCCAATTACGGCCACTTTTCTCTAGACTCAAGGTTCTATAAACTTGTACTGTACGAAATTTCAAGTATTTGTATGCACTGGTATTAAAGTTAAAAGCTGTTAACTTTTGGTACAAAAAGTTCCATTTGTGTGGGAGGTATCACAAGGGGACCAATATGGCCCATCTTCGAACTTAGCCGGAGATAGAAGAAAATATTACCACATACCAAATTTGAAGTCAATCGGTTACTCCTTTTAAGAGTTATCGTGCGCACCAACCAGCAGACAGACGGACGGATATTGCTCATTCGACTTAAAATTACTCAAAACGGATATCCGCTCCGAACATCCTTAGGGTCTTAGGTCACTCCTTCGTTGTGTTACACTTTTGGTTCGTAGCAAATGAAATAAACCCTCCTCTCTAAGGTGAGGGTATAATAATTGTATCCAAAATGTTATCATTCCCTAAATTTAAAACAACACACGTCTCCCAAGTTTTCGTTTCTAAACCCCAATCCAATATGAAATTCCGAAATAAACCGATCCAAAATATACAATTTAAATATTTGACCCTTTCGATTTCAATGAAATTTTACACGCGTATACTAGAAGACCATACAGACTTACTACCTTATACCGATTGTCCAAGTTCATAACGGTTTTGATTTTATAGGGTGGCCAAGTTGGTCACCTACAACATTTTTTTACCAATTTAGTCTTTTTGAAGTCTACTTAACTTTTGAACGGAATATCAGATTTGGATGATATAAGTACCATTTGAAAGTATTCAACATTCTCTCTAAGAATTATGTAAATATTAAGTAATTAATTTTTGTCTATTAAGGACGTCAAAAGGACTAAAATGTATAAGTACCATGATATAAGTACCATTTGAAAGAATTCAACATTCTCTCTAAGAATTATATAAGTATTAAGTAATTATTTTTTGTCTGTTAAGGACGTCAAAAGGACTAAAATGTCCTTAATCCTTGATTATCCTGAAAAGCATTTCATCAATTCGTTTTATTTTAAAAAATTAAGTTATTTACTTATTTCGTCTATGGAAATACAATTCCTTACAGACTATTGCTTAATAATAAATTAATTTAGAAGTATACTACTAAATTCAGAGATATTCATAGAAAAATTTAGATTATACATTTGACATATTTTGTTCAATTCCCCAAGGGACAATAGGCTCATGAAGACCATAATTAGTTCTATGTAGTGGTACATTAAACAATTCAAAGTTTCTTAACCTCCTAAAGGGAACGTTAAAAGGAATTAAATTTAGTAAATATGGACAATCAATAATACCACAAATAACTTCATATAAAAACATTAAAGATTGTAAACATCTACGGTTAGATAATATAGGAAGGTTAATAAGTTTACCCCTGGATTCATACGAAGGAAATGGATGAACAAAGGTCAACTCTGTCAACCTGTGTAGAAGATGAAGGGTTCCAAACAATTTGCGCGTATTTAACAAATTTCCTTTGTATCCTCTCAACTCTGTCAACCTGTGCAGAAGATGAAGGGTTATAAACAATTTGCGCGTATTCTATCGTAGAGCGGACAAAAGTCATGTACAGAATTTTTCGAGTATATGGAATGCAAGATGTGTATATGCTTTTGAAATAATATAGTCAATATGAGAATAAAAGCTAAGTTTCGTATCAAACAAAGTGCCCAGATCAAGAATTTCATGAACTTGCTCGACCCTCTCACCATTTGCATAAAATTCCATGAATATAGGACAGTGTAAACATGTAAAACAAACGTAGAAGCTTTTTCCAACATTAAGGGACAGTTTATTAAAAACACACCAATCTGTAACAAGTAGCATCTAATAAATTATTTATACGTTTAAACAATTTCACATTATCTGCATAAAGCAAGCATTGAGAGTAGAATATACATTTTGAAATATCATTTATAAACAAATTAAAATGAAGTGCCCCAAAACACTGCCCTGAGGTACACCAGATGTGGCAACGTAGGGCAAAGAACTGGGACCATCGATATGGACCATATAAACTCTGTTGGTTAAGTATGATCGTAGCCAATCAAGAGATTTTGATTAAAAACCAAATTTGGTCAACTTTGAAATCAAAATATAAAGTGATACCTTATTAAATGCTTTAGAAAAATCCAAGTAAATTGATCCTACTTGGCTTCCTCTTTCGAAGCTTCAGATACAGAAGTTTGTAAACATCAATAAATTAGTTGTAGTTGAATGACCTTCAATAAAGCCATGCTGACATTCGGATAGATGCGGCTTACGATACATAGAACATCTTACGATATATTATATGCTCGAACATTTTTGAAATGTTGGATAGTTTGGCAATAGGCCTGTAATGGCAGACATTGGATTTATCGACAGACTTGAAGACTGGGGTTATAAATGCTATTTTCCATTGATCAATAAATTATGCAGTTGGCAACGATTTATTGAAAATTTTCATTAATGGCTCGCATATAGAAGCAGATAAATTTTTTAAGAGAAATGCGGAAAAACCTTCTTTTTCTAATTTCTGAGAACTTTTAAGATCAGCAATACCAAGAGAAATGTCTTCGATATCAAGCTGAATAAGACCAAAATCAACACAAGGATCTACCAGATCCAAAAACCTAGAATAATCGAAGGGTCCGTCATTATCAAAATTCGATTTAAAAAAATTGGCAAATAAATTTACAATCTCAGAAGTGGTGTTAACAGAAACATTACCTAAATGTATAGCAGAAGGGAAATGCTAGATGATTTTTGATTGAACAAAGTCCCAGAAAGATTTCCGGTTACTGATAATTCTTTCTTGGAAACTCTATTTTCTCTAAACCTGATGTATACCACGGTAACTTATGAATTTTGCCACTTTTAGAGTGAATATAATTGCTTGTAAGATCACTTTAGTCTTAACAAATTTACAATAAAACTCCGTTACAGTTAAATCTGAAAAACAATTCGATCACTTAATGCTTAAAATAGAAGTGTTTAGCAAATTTAAATTATAGTTTTTATATTCAAAATAACTTTCAAACTCAATTTCTAAAGCTATGTGATGCTCATTAGTTAAGGATAAAGGATGGTCACAAGAAAACAATTTTAAATTTTAAGTTCTCTCTAATAAATATTAGATCTAGAACATGATTTAATGCATGGAAAAAGCAATTAATCTGGCCTAAGTCTATGGCTGAAAAGCTATCAATTAAATTAATTTGATATCAGAATTTACATTTGTTGCACACATATATAAACTATCCGGAAAATTTGTCCATATCAGCTTGCCCAAATTAAAGATACCAAACACGACCAGCTTATTTGTGTCATTGTCAGCAGCAACAGTTAGAACATTCGGGTCTGTTCTGTAGCAAGGTGATTTGAAATCACGGTGATTTTAAAATCACCGGCGACTTACAATCGCTGTTGGAGTTCGAAATCGCCCGGTTTATTATATATATAGCCTCCCAAAAAAGATTGTTCGAAATATGTTCGGGTGATTTCGAACTCCAAAAGTGATGTTAAGTCGCCGGTGATTTTAAAATCACCGTGATATCAAATCGCCGTGATTACAGAACAGACCCGATTGTTAATATGCTCATCATACAATGAAAAACAGCTATTTGGAGGGATATATGCTACCATGACTAATAACGAAGACTGATCAACAATATGAACACATAGTTGAACAAGAATTGTGTCAGAATTGGGCAAATTAATTTTAATAGCTCGGAAATTACGACGAACAGCAACAAGAACATCTCTATCTCTAGACAGGGTTTCCATACGTCCTCCTTTCGGAGCACATGTCCTCCTATTTTTACCATTGTCCTCCCTCCTTTTTAAAAAATGTGGGATTTGTCCTCCTTTTGTTACTGCTTCAAATATATTTTTATAGTTCCACCCAGTTTTGGGTGGACTTTTTCACCAATAATGAACCTTAAGCTGAAGTATACATTCAACTACTGACAATTTTTTACACATTTGCAAAATTTACTGTTAAAATTTGCAATATATACTACATGTATATCTTTAGGACTATGACCTTTTTTAAAAAAATAATTTTTGATCAAACAACATGTTGTTTTTCCAATTACAGCTAGTTTTTTTTTTAAGAAATGTCCTCCGAAGGTTCCTTGGGATCTTTGTAAATGTCACAAATGTCCTCCTTTTCTGGAACAAATGTCCTCCTTTCCGAAAAATGTTTATGGTCTCTAGAGCAATTTGTTTTTACAAAATTTCAATCTTTACGAAAAATTTGAAATATTCTCGTGTCAAAGAACTCTTCATCACAAAAATCGGCATTCAGCCACGTTTAAACAAGGACAACAACATCGTATGCGGATTGGCTAGTTTCAAAATGTAATTGCTGGGTCTTAGCACGCATTCCAGACATGTTTTGGTAATAAACACGTAAATAATTATTAGAAGAAGTAGCAGTTCTCATGTTCTCTCGGACGTCTTTTGACTCCTTTTAAAAAATTTAAACGGACGAACCTTTACGTCAGCAGGCCACATCATCGGCTCAAAAAAGGACACCCTTGTCATTTCATCAACATTCGCATCTTTTTTCACAAGTTTCCGACAAAGCAAGTGATACCTGCTAATGTCTGCACGTTTTTCCACGTATGATAAGATTTGATTCTCAGTAACAGTTGGTTTAAACGAAGATACATGAACCCATTTTCTGCGAGCAACAACTTCAACTTCTTTGTTTTCGTTCTGACCAATAACAAACATATTCAGTTTCTTTTTGCAACGCGTTACATAAACCCAATCAGACATGTGCGGTGGGTTGTTGTTACCATCCGCCTGTGAGACATGCAAAGAACAAGCATCATGCATATCTGTATCTTCCGAGCACATACTTGCATGATCAACAGCAGCAGAATTCACATTATTTACGGCTCGAACACCATCAACAGCAAACTCAGCTCACGAACAGCAACAACAGTAGTTTTCGCTTCGGCCTTTTTCACAACACCAGACTTTGGTTTGATTCACTTCACTGTTTATTTTAGAAACGTCATTAGAAGGTATTTTACCACAAATGTAAAAATTTCAGCATGGGTTCTCCATAGCTTCAAAAAATATGAATTAATTAGTGTCCGTCCATCTGTCAGTTCGACTAAGTGGTGCTAACGATAACTCTGAAAAGGAGTGATCGAATGACTTAAAATTTCGTACGTTATAATATTTTATTCAAACACAGATTATGTTTGATGGACAACCATTTCAGCCTACCCTTGCGGTACCACAAATGGTAAAAATTTTGTGACATATTAACCCTTCGTTGGGCACATGTTTCAATAGTCATATACGTGCCTCATGAGTCTGGCCAGACCCATATACATTTTCATGTAATTGTATGAAAATATCGTGTTTTTGGTGGTTTAATGAAACGTATTTATATAAAATATTGGTATACAATTTATATTTGGTTTTGACTTCAGTTGTTTTTCTATGTATTAGGGTTCTTAAACATATAAAAATAATTTTAAAAAATATCGTAGAATGTGAAAAAAATACATTTTATATTTTCGAGCAGAATAAGAGAAATATTGTCAAGATTTATCAAAATTGTTTGTCTAATGGTTCTGATCTGTCCAAAAAAACTTATTTGATAACGTTTAGATTCAAAATCGGATATATATTTATATATATATGCGGTGCTATATATAAATCTGGACAGATTTCTTGATATTTGACGGCGGTTTTTTGGTTCAACAATCTGTAAAACTTTATAAAGAACTGTTGAGAAGTGAGGACTTTATAGCGCTTATATGCAAATATATACCAATATAGGTATGTATGTATATATGGGGCCTATATCGATATATGGGGGATATACCTGAATCTGATATAGCCTTCAAGGTGGGTCTAGCTCCACTATTTTAGCATGAGACAAACATTACGGCAACAAGAACTTATAGTACCCTTTACCACAGAGTCGTGTAGGTTACAATGACCGATAGAAACAAAAAAAGCATATGTGCATGAGGGTGTATTTAAAAATACACTCTCATAATACGTACAGCTGTGTATAAGAACAATATTGGGAATATACAAATGGCAATTTAAATGGAAAGTTTTCAATTACATGAAAATAAAATAAAACAATTGTACAAACTTTCGTATGAAGTCAGTGTGGGTCCAGCCAGACTCATGAGGCACGTAAACGATGTGTACCTCACAAAATCCTTATAATTTTTTTTGTGAGGTGTTTTTCTTCCTGATTTCTTCAAATATCGATAAAATACAAAATATTTTTGAGGAAGCTACCTGAAGTTTCAAGTCGCTAGCGCGTTTGGAAATATCTTTAAACTTCAATTAAATTCAAAATGGTCTGGCCAGACTCATGTGCCCAACGGAGGGTTAAAACTCTTATAACTTTTATACTACAGATGGGTATCCTGTAAAATTACATACATAGTAATCATTTTACCGCCTCTATTAGCTGCACAAAAATGTGCGAAAATGCCATGCACCTTTTGGTAGCTCCCACACAAAGGGACCAATATGTACCGAAAACAGCTTATAACATTAATACCAGCGCATAAAATTACTTGCAATTTTGTGCAGTATAATGTTTTTATAGTAACCTACAGTCCAGCACAAAGTGGGCGTTACTGGCACGCCCCTTCTAGTACCTCTCACACAAATGGTAACAATTGTGTGAAATGTTAAACTCTTTATTAATATATTTACTTCAATTACATCCTCCATGTTAAATTCTTTCAAATGGTACTTTTATCATCCAAATCTGATATTCCGTTCAAAAGTTATGTAGACTTCAAAAGAGCTTAAATGGTAATAAAATGTTGTAGGTGACCAACTTGGGCACCCTATTTAATCAAAATGTTGTCGCTATTACAAAATCGCTTTACATTGAGATTAAGATTAACTTAGTTTTTCCTGTTTAATATTGCAAATATTTTCCCTCAGAATCTCCCAATGTACATTAAGGTTTTAGTTTGAATGTCCCCAACATACGGTACATAATTAAATCAACATAATTTTCGGATTAAATTAATTAAGTGCTTGTTTCGCTGTCGTCTTTAATAAGCTGCGTTTTAGGGACAAGTGCGGTCATTAAACGAAATGCAACCAAAAAATACAAAGTGTACGATAAAGTCATTTAAAGAATTCCAGTGGAACCATACCAAGCAGCAACTTGGTCGTAGTGTAAGCATACTTTAATAATTTTTTTAAATAGCAATCACCAGAAGAAAGCAAAGTACACAGAATCTAGGATAGAGAAAATACAATTTTTATAAGAGTTTTAATTTTATTTTTTTTTTATTTTATTTTTTAACAATTTACGTATAGCAACAGATTCAGTATCACACAAAATGCAGTAGGATCCTTCAAAAGCGCCTTCCATGACCACCATGTATACCGTGGCCCTTACGATGACCTCCAAAACCGCCACGAGGTCTACCATGATAACCGCCATGCCGAGGAGGGTGACCACCATATCCGCCAATGACATGACCACCGCCATATTGATTATGACCATGATGTTGGCACATGGTGCATGCAATCAATGCTAGGAAAACAATGAACTAAATTATTGGATAAACCAAAGAATTATTTCAAAAATTTAAACAATTTGTTGTTAATAAATATATACTTACAATAAATTTAACCATATCTGTAGCAAACAATATTTTAGAATATATTTCGCTTCACGTTAAGGATGTTCCTGACTTGAATTCCAATCTCGAACTATACTCATTTTCACAAAACACATCAACTTTTATATTATTCTACAGCTATGACTAATACGATATGGCTTAAACGATAACAGATTAAGAAATCCCTCAACATTTACTAATTATTGTTTAAGTACCTGATCGGTGTGTCTAGCATCAACTACCAGTTACCTGGATAAAATTCGTGGAATCCTTATAAGAGGTTTTAACATTTGGAGAGTATACCCATTAGATAACATATGCCACGAAAATGTTTGAAATGTTTGGTTTACATGTTTGTATTGAGATTAGAGACATTTTTTCCAAGATGAGTGTTAAATTTTTTAAGACTAGGTGCAATAACAGTTACTACCTAGTATTCTGATACAATACAGTACTCTATCATATCGAGAATAGAAAACAATCAGGTAAGCAAATTTTAGTAGACTAAATCGAATGATGTATAAAGTAATCTAACGTTGTGAGTAATGCAATATGGCACGAGTACTTTGTATTAAAGATGCCAGAACTGTGGACAATTTTTGCTCATCCTTTGTCAGTCTTTGGAAAAGATGTATAAAATACAGAACTGCAGAAAATATGAGAATTTTTTTCCGAATGAATCCTTCTTTTTGATTTGTTCGGAGCAGTGCAAACAGTGCATACTACAAATACTTATACTCGTACATTTTACTCTACCGAATTGTAAGTTTTTAATATAAAAGTTGAAAAAGAGCTTATATTTTTTACGATATGAACATTTTGTGTTGAATGGACCAAAGCGGCCGTGGCAATTATGCGAAATTTTCACCGAACTGTAGGCACTGCGGTAGTATTACGTAATTTCAAGTATTTGCATTCACTAGTATTAAATGAGCTACTTACTATTAACTTTTTATACAAAATACTCGCTTTGTGTCGGAAGAGTCAAAAGCGAGCATTGCAGTTTGCACATTTTTAAGAATACAAATACTTATTTAAGGATGAAGCTAAGACGAAGCTATTATTCTGTATGAAATTACAGATGATTCGGCTGAGTACTATAGAAGTTATTACAGATTCAATTAAAGGCGCCATTTGTCGTGATCTACCAGAAAGACTGTACCAATGTTACCCATCCTGAACGGCGGCCGGAAGTTGAGCCCCAAGAAAATGCACCCTAAACCGGACAAAAATGAAATGAAGCCCCCCAAAAATTATTGTTGTTTGACATGTCATTTTTTGGGGCCCATATTCATAAAAATATTGGGGAGTATTTTCCTGGGGCCCAAGCTGAGATTAACCAAAAAATAGATGGACGGACAATGCCCAAATGCTGAAAATGTCCCATAACTTTCATGTGCTGTATGTTAAGACCGTATAAATTATATCGCCCATTTAGAAAAGGAACGTCACAACTCTAAATATATATTTATACCCTACACCACACTGTGGTACAGGGTATTATGACTTTGTGCATTTGTTTGTAACACCCAAAAGGAGAAGAGATAGATCCATTGTTTATTATACCGATCGACTTGTAATCACTTTCTGAGTCGATTTAGCTATGTCCGTCTGTTTGTATATGTATTCTTGTAATCAAAGTACAGGTCGCAAATATGGCCCGATCTTGACGAAACTTTACACATATCTTTTTTTTGGCCTAAGGACGATCCCTATTTAATTTGGTTAAAATCGGTTCAGATTTGGATATAGCCCCCATATATATGTTATCCCCGATTTGAAATGTAAGCGCTGTAAAAACTTTATTTTATATCCGATCAGTATGAAATTCAGCAGAAACGAATGAACACTGTTAAATTTGGAAGAAATCGGTTCAGATTTAGATATAGCCCCCATATATACGTTACCCCCGATTTCACATGTAAGCGCCATAAAAAAATAAAAAAAATTTATAACCGATCAGTGTGAAATTCGGCAGAAAGAGGTTTCTTATTACATGAAGGAATACTGCCAAATTCGGAGAAAATCGGTTCAGATTTAGATATAGCCCCCATATATATGTTACCCCCGATTTTACATGTAAGCGCTGTAAAACGTGTATTTTTAATCCGATCAGTACGAAATTCGGCAGAAAGAGGTTTCATATTACATGAATTAATACTGCCAAATTTGAGGGAAATCGGTTGAGATTTAGATACAGCCCACATATATATGTTACCCCCGATTTGACATGTAAGCGCTGTAGAAACTGTATTTTATATCCGATCAGTAAAAAAATTGGCAGAAAGAGGTTTCTCATTACGTGAATTAACACTGCCAAATTTGAGGGAAATCGGTTCAGATTTCGATATGGCCCTCATATATACGTTATTCACGATTTAACATGTAAGCGCTGTACAATCTGCATTTTATATCCGATCAGTAAAAAAATCTACACAAAGAGTTTTCTTATTATATAAGGGTACTTCCAAATTCTGAGAAAATCGGGTTAGATTTAGATATAGGCCCCATATATATGTTACCCCCGATTTGACATGTAAGTGCTGTAGAGACTGTATTTTATATCCGGTCAGTACGAAATTTGACAGAAAGAAGTTTCTTTTTCAATGAATGAGTATTCAAGGAAAAACCGTTCAGATTTATATATAACCTCCATATATATTTATTTATTTATATGAATTACAATACAAAGTAAATTTATATTCTAATTATAAGGTCCAGGGAAAGGCCGGGTTACAAAGACCATGTGGCTAGATTTTGCAGCGACAGACCAGAGCCTCTGGTGGGAATCGAACCCACGACCCCCAAACTCATAGGCGAGTACGCTCCCAACTCACCTACTGGGGCGCTCTAAACCTCCATATATATGTTCCTCCTGATTTGGTACCAAAGCGCTATATAAGTTGTACTTTACTTCCGATAAACATTTTCCAGAAAGATGTTCCTAATTTTTTTATATAAGCGCTATTTTAGAGACCTGTAAGGCTTCAGCGGAAATGAAAATTAAAACATTATTTAAACCAATTATTCCAAGGTAGTACCTACCTAACATACCCTGCATATATTACTTATATTGTGTACGACCAAAAATCGGACTATTTATTGTGTTAAGGCTAATAATAACCTCAGTAAATGCAAATATGTGGAATATTATTATTAGTTCAATTTTTAATTCCACACATTATATTAAACTCCTCTTTGGAATAAGCCTTGATGTGGCGGGGGAGCTAAGTACTTTCGTAAAAGAAAGGAAACTTATTATTCCAACTATTCAAAAAGAAATTCTTAATGTACATTGCCGAGGTGGTGTAGGGTATTATATAGTCGGCCCCGCCCGACTTTAACCTTTCCTTACTGGTTTTTTTTTTGAGGACATCGTAATAAATTGTCCTACAATTAAATATCTACAAGCTAATCGATAATAGTTCTGATTCCTGAGGAAAACAACAATATTTGGGTCACTTCAGAAGTTAAGTCATTTCTTTCTGTCAAATACTTATTTTTGTATATATAATATAAATCACACTTTAGTGAAATGTCAACTCGAAATGTGACGTTCTTTCTTTAAATGAGCGATATGTACCCTCCTTCATAGGGTAAATATCGCTGGTTGTAGTGTGAAATAAAATAGTTCAAACTACAAGGCACTGTCATTGTAGGTGCGGTGACATAAATCCCAAAGGGCATAACGCCCAAAACGATTTTGGGGTTTATGTCCGCATATAATCTAGGACATAACACCCACAATTTTTAGGACTCATGTACGAAGTTATAACACCCATTGGGCGTTATGTCCATTTTATTAATTTGCATAAATTTTTTTTAGGGAAATACAATTTTATTCCGAATATATAATTTAGTTCAAGTAAAGGAGCAAATATTTAAAATATGAAATATAATACATTTGATAATATATATTGCTCTTTACGAGTATCATCATAAATTAATTTAAATGACAAATACCTTAGCACTTCCTACAAACTGCCTGCAAAATGGATATAATGTGAGTGTATGTATCACTTTCTAAACATTTTTATACCCTACACCACACTGTGGTACAGGGTATTATAAGTTTGTTTCATGGCAGATGTTTGTAACACCTGAAAATAACACAGCTAGACCCACTAGCTGAGTCGATTTAAGCATGTCTGCCCGTCCGTCAGTCTGTCCATGTAAAGTTGTTCGTCGACTACAGGTCGCAATTTCACTCCGATCGTTCTGAAATTTTGCAGTTTAGAGTATTTCGCAGCTCTTAAGATCGCTATTGAATTTGGAGCACAATCGGACGAAACATATATATGGGAGCTATAGCTAAATCTTAACCGATTTTCTTCAAATTCGGCAATGTTGGTTCATGGATCAAGAAACTCTACCAGTCTAAATTTCAAAACGATCGGATGTAAAATACAGCTTCTATAGGACTAAAGGGCCAAATCGGACGAAACATATATATGGGAGCTATAGCTAAATCTTAACCGATTTTCTTCAATTTCGGCAATGTTGGTTCATGGATCAAGAAACTCTACCATTCTAAATTTCAAAACGATTGGATGTAAAATACAGCTTCTATAGGACTAAAGGGCCAAATCGGACGAAAGATATATATGGGAGCTATATCTAAATCTGAACCGATTTCAACCAAATTCAATAGCGATCTTAACAGCCGCGAAATACTCTAAACTGCAAAATTTCATGGACAGACGGACGGACATCGTTAAATCGACTCAGCTAGTGTTTCTGAGTCGATCGGTATACTTTAAGGTGGGTCTAGCTGTGTTATTATAAGGTGTTACAAACATCTGCCGTGAAACAAACTTATAATGCCCTGTACCACAGTGTGGTGTAGGGTATAATTACAAAATGTATATATCAGAGTTATTCAATATTACGAGAGTGGTGTAGGGTATTATATAGTCGGCCCCGCCCGACTTTAGCCTTTCCTTACTGGTTTTTATTAATTTCGTCAAAACATTGACGACACAATTTTCCATGTCTGTAAAAATCGAGCGATTTTTAAAAAATCTTGTTCGTTCCTACGCTCAATGATTTTTTAAATCGCGCGATCTAAGAAAATCATTGAACTTAAGACCGATGTCGAACCTTTTTTTTAAAAAAAAAAGCGTACAAATATGTAATTAACCTAAATGTAATTATCAAAGATAAAACGATTTGTTGACGATATTAAATTTTAAAAACATTCAAAGCGACGCAGGAGATTTTTTTAATCGCGCGGTTTGAAAAAATATTCATCGATTTTTTTAAAAAACGTTTCGCTTTCGGTGCTAATTTCAATGAATATTTTTGTAAATCGTGCGATGTTAGAAATTTGTATACTTACATGTCTATCTCGAGAAATATAGAGTTTTAAAAATTTCTTGTGTCCACAACTTGGGACCACCGAAATAGTCGCATCCATCATATAGTATAGTATACCTTTAGATTCATTTGGTGATGGATGGTGACAAAAATCTATCTTCTTTTTCGAAGATAGATATCTTCTTCGATATTGTTTGATAATATTTGACAGTTCTGTTATTTTGGCACATCTAAAGTCTGTCATAAATGAGACATTTATTTTCGAAATCTCGCGGACTTCGAGGAGACCTGTTTATATAAAACCAGGGAACGATGTGCCCGATTTTCTTCTATCACAACATGAAGTGTAAGCATAAAGTATAAATTCTCAAATTTCAGGCAGATCTATGGAAAATTATGTTCTATGGAGTGTCAAAAACAAAAGTAAATTATAAATGCATAAATTTTAGCTTTATGGCTTAAAAATGGGTTATCCAGAGCGTCAAGAAACAAAATCGGAAGTGATATTATGGGTAGTTTCGACATTACGGGCCAATTTCGAAATTCTTTTTGGCATTGAAGTTTTCTGCAAAATTCAATATTTCAGATAAGTAGATATAATCCATTTGCGAATAGCTAGCCTTTTTTAATTTTTAGCCGAATTATACGATTTTTTTCAAATATAGCCCCCAGGCTTATGACGGTAAAGTACAATATCCGAGACCCTTCGATCTGATGATATTTTTGGATAGAGCTCCTAAAAATACTACACGTAGGAAAATCGTAATTTTTGATATGTTTGAATTGAAAGAAAATATACTTGGAAAAGATTTGTTTAAATATTATATATTTGTTAATAAATACATTTTATTTGAAAATCGAGAAATTTAGTTTGGAACGCATATATTAATATATAAGAACATAATTTATTTGCAAACTGAATTTCATAAATAAAATATGTGCTTACACAGAAACAAAGTTATTGTTAAATAAGTTTTTCAAATATATATTTTTTAAAAAATTTTTAAAACTTTGCTGACTTCTTCGAATTTTAGTTAGTTTTTCCTAGATTTCGTGTTAAACTAAATAGCCAAAAATTTCTTTTAATTTATAAATATTCCAATTCATCACTTTTTGTCAATCCATCAGTGCAATATACAGTTACAAAAGATTATTCGATTTAAGTTTTAATTTAATAATTTTTTTTGAAAAATCTGTTCTCTAAAAAGTTGAAAAATGTAATCAAAGTGACCTTTATATGGGGCTACCTCAAAAAACATAAACCGATGTAACCCATTTTTTCTAGCCACAATTTCGCGATATATAAAAAAATACTTAAATATCAGGCTGATCAATGGAAAACTTGTTCTCTAGAGCATAAATAAATGAAAACGAGAGGTATGCTTATATCAGGCCCTAGTTACCTGTACTTTGATCACAAAATTATATTACTCAAAAAATTATTCTATGCCGATCAGTATAACGAACAATACATATATCTATATTTTTGAGCGTAACATACAAAACACACGGGGTGGTGTGATTCTTTATGACCATAGTTCTTTTAGCTCTACCGAACGTTATTACTAAGTACAATTCTGAAATGCGTTTTGTCCGTACATATGTATATTGTTCTAAGAAAAAACGGTTAAGGTTTCCCTATGCTGCCTACACTATGTGCGACTTAATGAAGCAGGTAACAATATTTGGCTACATTTTGTCACACAATTTTTTGGAAATTCCCTACATTGTAATATGTGTGATTACCTAAATAATTTTTCATAAAATATACTAATCTCCGTCACTTTTCTGGACAGCCTTTTTTAAGTATTGGTAGTAGCATGTATAGCTTGAAAATCATATAAAAGCTGAGATCAGGTGTGACAATGAGTTTAGTTTAAAGATCATACTGAAGTCATCCACATCGTATATGAAACATTTTTTTCGTGAGCCAAAATGGTCAAATTACTTGTAAGTCGAAATATTTTTAAATTCAATTAGCTAAAGATATAACATACTTTGCACATATTTCCGTTCATTGTTTTATTCGCTTTCAATGCATCCGGAATGTGCCAACATCGTGGTCGTAACCATCAACATGCCGGACACGGTCATATCGGCGGCGGAGATTTTGGTGGTCCTTCTCCACAACATGGCGGACACCATGCCGGACAGCCAGGTGATGGTTTCGGTAGTCCCTCAAGTGGACATCATGATCAACATGGAGGTTTTGATGGCCATGGGCCTCATTGCTATTATGGAAAACACCATTAAACATGACTCCAATATTCACATTGTTATTATTATTATAATTAAAAAAACTCTAATAAAATTACTAATTTATGTTCACCGAATTATTCATTTACTCTAGAATCAAATATTTATAGAACGTTTTTTAGCTTAGTTAGAACTTATGAAATGGTTAGATGTCAAACGAAATGTCAAAATGCGCCCACGTTTCGTCAAATCACATTTTACGAATTCATACATATGAGTCATTCCATGCCAAACCGTACGATATCCGAAAACATTTTTCGAAGCGGTTCCGAAAACCAGTATGTAATGTATGTTCCGAAAAAAATCCTAAAATGTTGGTTTTCGAGATATTGATACTTACAGCCTGTTCAGCTAAATGTAACAAAACGCAGACGTGCGATAGCTACCCAAGCAATAATTATCCCCTCACCTTAGAGAGGAGGGTATATATCATTTGCTACGAGCCAAAAGTGTAACACATCGAAGGAGTGACCTAAGACCCTAAGTAACTCTCGAAAGGAGTAACCGATTGACTTCAAATTTGGTATGCGGGAATATTTTTGTCTATCTCCGGCTAAGTTCGAAGATGGGCCATATTGGTCCACTCCTTCTAGTACCTCCCCACAAAGGGTTAACTTTTAGTGAAATATTGATTCTTTAATAACTTCTATACTACGTACTCTAATTTTCTGAAATTTCACACATAGTATTAGTTTGTTAATCACTAACACGTCAAGGAAAATGGGCGAATTGGCCACTCCCTATTTGGTACATCCCACACAAATGGACCATTTTGCACCAAAAGTTAACTGCTTATGGCTTTAATATCAGTTCATACAAATACTTGAAATTTTGTACAGTGTAATGCTTTTATAGTACCTAGCGTCCAGAGAAAAGTGGGCTTAAGTGGCACGTCCCTTTTGGTACCTCCCACACAAATGGACCATTTTGTACCAAATGTTACCAGCTTATAACTTTAATACCATTGCATACAAATACTTGAAATTTTGTACAGTATACTGCTTTTATAGTACCTATAGTCCAGAAAAAAATGGGCGTTATTGGGACTCCCCTTTTGGTACCTCGCACACAAATGGACGTTTATGTACCAAAAGTTAACAGCTTATGGCTTTTATCAGTTCATATAAATACTTTTAGTACCTATCACACAAATTTAAATTGATAATAATCAACAATAATAATCAAATAATTAAAACATAAAAAATACATTTATCATTTTTTTGGGACTCAAGGTGAGGGGATTCATAAGTCGGTTTAACCGACTGAACTTTCTTACTTGTTTTCTTCCTCTTATTCTCACCCAAGCGATCATGTTTTTAATTTGGTTTATTGTCACTTATCGTTCGGGTAAGAAAGCTCTCTTCTTCATCGTCTTCCTGTCAAATACCAATATTACCTTAATGTTGTTATTGACATTTCTTAAAGCTTTTTCCACACGAAAATATCAGAAGGGGGCAACCCTATCCAACAGCTGTAAAAGTAGCAACAGCTGATTCTGGACAATGAGAAATAATCAAGCAACCGAAAATAAGTACAATTGTTTGCTTGATTGATCATAAATGTATATAAGGGCTATATCTAAACCGGAAATCTTCTGTACCCATTTCAGTAAGTCATAAAGTTAAAAAGAAAATTATTTGCTAAATTTGATAGTGATCTGAGCATAATTATACCCTCACTTTAGTGTGACGAGGGTATATATCATTGTGACCTGTATTTGGTAACAAGAATACATTTACAAACAAATGGACGGACAAAACCAAACCAATTCCGAAAGAGATTATAGGTCGATAGGTATAATAAACGATTGTTTGGGTCACCTAATTTAAGGTATTATGAAACAATTTAAAAAGCAATATTGTAGTTGTAGGATTTCAATACATTTTGTAATTTGAAATTATATGGCTAAAGATACATGGTTCATTTATCCATTTTGTATTCATCCATTTTTTATTAATTTTCCCAACAATTTTCACTTTATCTTTCAAAAGGGACGGCAAACATAACCGACACGAATGAATTTATCTGATCGTCTGATTTAACATTTCATTGCGTTCGTTGTTGTCTTATAAGAACCAAAATGTTGGTGATAATTGAAAGCTTCTTTGTTTAAATCCAAAACAAAGTGTGCAAAAACTAAAAATTTCATTCGCTTGCCATTTGACGTGCGAAGTGGCAGAAAAGAAGTTACAAACACAGGCCCTTAAAATGTTCACATACCGAATAATTTCAGTAAATGTAAATTTGTTCCTTCTCAAGTGTAACATGTCAAAAATTAGATCAGAAGTTACTTTACGAGTATAATAACTGACAATCTTCACCGAATTACAAAAAAAATTGTATGTGTTTTCAACTCTATTTTGTTTGTTGATTTTTTTCAATAATTTTTCTTTGTAATTTGGTGAGGATTTTCAGTTATAATAATGTAACTTCTGCCAACGAACGAAGCCAACTGTATAATACCGTGTTAGACCAGAATAAGCTCAGATATTGTAAATATTAATATAAGATAATTACCTTATAAATCTTAATCTAAAAAGAATTTTTTGAAATTCGACAATATGCGTTCTTGGATAAATAAATTCTACCCTTCTAAATTTCAAAATGATTGAATATGAAATACAGCTTCTAAATTTCAAAATGATTGAATATGAAATACAGCTTCCATAGCGTTACAAGGCCAAATCTAAAGAAACATTTATATCGGGGGGCAATATCGATCTAAACCGATTTTCACCAATTCCAAAAGGTTTCCTCCCTAGTGAGAAAGAGTTCTTATTGCCTAATTTCAGTAGGATCGTAGTGACCTGTATTTAACGAACAACTTAAGATAGATAGCTAGTGATTCTGTAGTATTCTTTACAAATCTGCCAAAAAAAAAAAACTATTTATAACACCCTGTACCAACAGTGTGCTGTAGCGTATAATAAATAACCAATAAAATGGTTGCCTGAAGCGAACATAATTTCAAAAAATTGCGGTACATTAAAACAGAGACAGTTGAAAGAATTGTCATATTAGTTGCAACTTGCAAGTCAAGCGTCGATAAATAAATAATACAATTTTATTTAATTACTGGTATTGAAAACCTACTTTTTTGTTTTTTTTTTTTTAACAGAGATATATCTTATTTAATTTCAACATGAACTCACGTCTTAGTAGAAATATAATTTCAGAAAATTTAGGTTTTGTATAACAGTACTAATTTCTGATTTATAAATATTCCAATTCAATAATTTTTGGAAATCCACCAATGCATTTTATAGTTACGAAAGATAATACGACTTAAACTTTAATCGAATTTTACAAACATATTAAATTTCTAAAAAATTGCACTTTGAACTTCTGAAAATTAGAAAACGTGGTTTTAAATAAAGGCATTGAAACATTGCCAAAATACTTAAATTCAATAAAATTTTTGTTTTGGAAATTTTAGTTCCAAATAACAAATATTAGCATGGTGTGTCAAATATTATATATTTGGAGTGTACCCTAAACATAAGTACAGGGTTTTCCAATAAGAGTGGTATGATTTCTTTAAAAAACACACACTTATTGTTAAGGAAATTTAAAAGTTTTTTATTTAATGTAAAGTACAATCGATACAATTAAGTTC
The DNA here is from genome assembly GCA_963930755.1 of Eudasyphora cyanicolor. Taxonomy (NCBI): domain Eukaryota; kingdom Metazoa; phylum Arthropoda; class Insecta; order Diptera; family Muscidae; genus Eudasyphora; species Eudasyphora cyanicolor. The sequence goes on from OZ005737.1 coordinate 178,614,461, forward strand.
TAAATACAGGGTGGAGCGCGGTAATTTGCTTATTTGGGAATTAAATAAAAAAGTTATGAACCTTAAAAAATTTTATTTTATATTTTAATTATATTTAACAGTAAAGGAATTTTTAAATTACATAGTTTTATATACAGGGTTGCCCATATTCGACGGACCCATCTGGCAACGCCATAACTTTTGACAGAGATGTCAGATCGCTTAATGACATACCGCGTTTGAAGCGTCAGTCCAAGCAGATTTTTACCATGGAACAATACACGCCACGCGAGCGCTCTGAAATAGTTGAAATTTACATTCAACAGAAGAAGTCAATTGTGAAAAAACAAAAAAAAAAAAACAAAATTATCATGTCCGATGAAGCCCATTTCACATTGAATGGGACCGTAAATAAGCAAAATTGCCGTATTTACGCCACTGAAAATCCTCAGGAGATTCAAGAATTGCCTCTTCATGACGAAAAAGTCACAGTTTGGTGCGGCGTTAGTGCGAAAACGGTCATTGGGCCGTTTTTCTTCCAAAACGAAAATGGCCATGCTGTTACCATCAACCAGGAGCGTTATCGCGACATGATGACCAATTTTGTGATGCCAATTATTCGTCGAAAGCGTATGAGGCAGTTCTGGTTTCAACAAGACGGCGCTCCACCGCACACAAGTCGCATAACAATCGATTTTCTGAAGAATTTGTTTCCGGGCCGTTTGATGTCGAAAAGTGGTGATTTGGACTGGCCACCGCGTTCGCCCGATTTGACGCCGCCTGACTTCTTCTTGTAGGGATATTTGAAGTCAAAGGTTTACGTTAACAAGCCAAGGACCGTAGAAGAGCTCAAGGACAACATTCGTGAAGAAAGAGCCGCTATTCCGGCCGAAATGTTGGCGAAAACGATGGAAAATGCTGCAAAAAGGGCACAATACGCCATCAACGCCAGAGGCGGCCATTTGAGAGATATCATATTCAAAAATTGATGTAAACAAATCTACTTGGAACAAATTAAATGATTAAGCATACGTTTTCTGAAGTTTTCATGAACTTTAACAAGCATGTCGACCGGTATTCTACCAATTTCAGCCTCAATATTGTTAATTAAGTCTCCCAAGGTATTGGGACGGTTGATATACCTCTTCGCATGGAAAAAATCGCGATGGGGCTAAGTCTGGTGAGCGTGCCGGCCAGTTCACAACAAAAATACGCTTCAACACAAAATGACCTCTCCTCACGTGACCACTGCATGATGGCAACTGAAAGGCAGACAAATACAAATCTCCCGCCAGCCACTATAAGCCACGCACACTCTCTTCGACCAACAGTGCTGCCACAGCCTGCAGTGCAAAAAAGCAAATTCCCGCGCTCCACCCTGTAAAACGTCGTTCAAATGCGAACGAATTCGATGAACCCAATTTTCGAGCACTTTTTCCACTAAATCAAGTCGTGTCATGAATAGCACGTTCAATATTGACTTGTAAAGCTTGAAGAGAGTCTGGTTTATTTCGAAAGACCAATAACTTCAAATAACCCTACGAGAAATAGTATAATGGTGTTAAATCACAACTTCTTGGAGGACATTCAATATAACAATTTCTTGAAATAATGGAATCGCCAAACTTTTCTCGCAACCATTCAATTGTTTCATCTGCTGTGTGGCACGTAGCCACAATCGGTCAATGGAAAAAAGATAGATCTTAACGAGAGCTAAAATATTGCTCACGGGTGTCAAGATCGTAGGTCGACCGGAAAGTTTTTTTAATTTAAAAAAAAATTTACTTAGCATCATTTTCAAATGTAAACGAAAAGTTTATGTTATTGCTCTAGCTCCTTAACTGTACGTCGTATTGGGAATCGGTCAACGGCAAAAAGATAGCTCTTAACGAGAGCTAAAATATTGATAATAATATTGATAGACCGTAGGTCGACAGGAAATTGTTTTTTTTTTTTGATTTTAAAAAAATGGAATAAGCGAAATGGCCGAAACGTCACTTCAAAATCATATCATCCCTATTGGAAAACATGCTATTTTTCGGGCAGAACATGTTTGGGAGAATATACTACAGAACGATTTTTTCAGCGTTTAATTACTAGAATCTTCTGAAATTCCATACATAGTATTAGTTTATTAGCCGTTAATACCTCAAGAAAAATTGACGAAGTTGCCACGCCCCTTTTGGTACCTCCCCACAAATGAATCATTTTGAACCATAAGTTAACGGCTTATAGCAGTTCGTACAAATTCTTGAAATTGTACAGTGTAATGCTTTTGTAGTACCTAGAGTACATAAAAAAGTAGGCGTTATTGGCACGCCCCTTTTGGTAACTGTCACACAAACGGACTATTTTTCACCAAAAGTTAAAAGCGTTTAACTTTAATTCCAGTACATACTTTAAAGTTATAAAATGCAATTTAAATTGGTAATTGAATTAAAACAAAAATCTTAAATAAATTTATGAATACTTTCAAAATAAACAGTTCATTTGTTCTTTATGGTTTAAAAAACATATTTGTCAGCAACCTATGTAGGGGAGATATACTAACCCATTGACCGATATGGCACAATTCACTATCCCAAACCTAGCTATATTATTGCGGACTATAATGTGATTTCAAAAGACAGACTGATATGTCTAAATCTAAGTCTTAGAATTCCACGATGATCAAGAATATACACACTTTATAAGGTCGCAGGTAGGGTGATCAAAAAACCGGTTATTTTGAAAATACGGTTTTCGGTTTCTTTGAAAATTAAGTTAACTCTAAAACCGGTTTTCGGTTTAACCGAAAATAAAAAACCGGTGAACCGGTTGTTTTCGGTTTTTTCTTTTTTTTAATAAAAATGCATAAATAATGCTCAAAATTTTGTTAGATGACGTAAAATAAGCGTAGTGCAAATTCAGTACGCAGTTATATTTCAATTAAATTAAGATTTATTTGAAAATTGTATTTTAAACACTTCATATTTTTACGAGTGTTTATAATAGGTAATTGTTTCAATTTCATTTATGATATAATATTATAATATTTATGTATAAAATTTATGTTCAATTTATAAAAAGATTTCTTTACAAAAAAATTGATTATGATTTTAATAAAACTTGACTAATAGTGAAGATCGGCAAAATCTTAGGTTTTAGCATCATATGAATGGTGCAAATGGCAAACCGATTATATACATATATTATCAGTAGTTGCGGATTCTGACTTGAGCATACTATAGAGATGAAAACTTGTCGAAATGTGAAACTGGACAAATGTATTTTTATTTATACCTACATTTCAATTAGAAAGGATTGTTAATTAATTTCTATACCCCAATAATCACCTAGACCCTTGATAAAATATTCAGTATAAATACATATAAAACTGCATTTTGAAATCGATGGATATGCACAAATGAAGTCAACGGTTTTTATACTGATGATTTGAAATTGAAATAAAATGAAATTTTAGGTAGGTTCCTATTTCAGAAATAATATTTTCTTTATCATTTTAAAATGGTTTCAAAAAACCGAACCGGCGGTTCGAGTTATTTGAAAATGCAGAAAAACCGAAAACCGATAGGCGGTTTTTAAAGAGAAACCGATTAACCGGTTAACCGGTGCGGTTTTTGATTACCTTAGTCGCAGGTCTATATTTCTGTGTTATGCAAACGGATTGACAAAGAGAGTACACTCTCATCCTATGGTACAAACAACAATAATTTAGCTTGATGACTAAAATTAGGTACAAATAATTATTATAGCTGCCCGTAACTTGGTATAGATAATGGACAATATCGATACATTATATATGTTCAAAAAATATAATAATTTTGTATTTTTTCAAAAAGTATTTATTTATTCATGAATATCTATTTTGTCCCCTTCAAAGTAATTCCCCTCGGATATAATACACTTCTGCCAACGTTTTTTCCAATCCTCGAAGCACTTCAAATAATCATTTTTTGTGATCTTTTTCAGCTCCTCCTTCGATGCCGTCTTTATCTCCTCAATCGTGGCGTAGCGTCGTCCTTTCATGGGCCTTTTCAGTTTTCGGAACATAAAATAGTCACAGGGGGCTAGGTCAGGGGAATACCACGGCTGCGGCACCATTACTGTGTTGTTTTTGGCCAAATATTCGCGCACAAGCAACGATGTGTGTGCAGGGGCGTTATCGTGGTGCAAAAGCCAGTTTTTGTTCTTCCACAAATCCGGGCGTTTTTGGCGGATTTGTGATGAACGCTAGTCAGTTTTTTACTTCATCTTTAACATTTCATAAATTCTTTATATGTCTCTCAAAATGTTAACTGGGATGCTTCATGTTTTTTGTCTTTGCAAAAAAAAAACATTGTCTGCATTCTTCCCAGATGCAATCTATTTTTATAACACTCATGCATGTCTAGCATGATTCACTGACATAATGACATAACTTTAACTTTATTTTTTATAAGTTTTTTTTTTACTCTTTCTACCCATTTTCTATAAAATAAATGAGAACATAAGGTATTAGTATGTAGGAGGACGTGTTAGTTGAGGAGACAAGGGAGAACGGGTTTCCTTCTGGCGATATATATGTTGCGACCAATCAGAAGCAAGATACCAGTTTTATTATACCCTACACCACACTGTGGTACAGGGTATTATAAGTTTGTTTCACGGCAGATGTTTGTAACACCTGAAAATAACACAGCTAGACCCACCTTAAAGTATACCGATCGACTCAGAATCACTAGCTGAGTCGATTTAACGATGTCCGTCGCAATTTCACTCCGATCGTTCTGAAATTTCGCAGTTTAGAGTATTTCGCGGCTGTTAAGATCGCTATTGAATTTGGTTGAAATCGGTTCAGATTTTGATATAGCTCCCATATATATCTTTCGTCCGATTTGGCCCTTTAGTCCTATAGAAGCTGTATTTTACATCCAATCGTTTTGAAATTTAGAATGGTAGAGTTTCTTGATCCATGAACCAATATTGCCGAATTTGAAGAAAATCGGTTAAGATTTAACTATAGCTCCCATATATATGTTTCGTCCGATTTGGCCCTTTAGTCTTATAGAAGCTGTATTTTACAACCGATCGTTTTGAAATTTAGAATGGTAGAGTTTCTTGATCCATGAACCAACATTGCCGAATTTGAAGAAAATCGGTTAAGATTTAGCTATAGCTCCCATATATATGTTTCGTCCGATTTTGCTCTTTAGTCCTGTAGAAGCTGTATTTTACATCCAATCATTTTGAAATTTAGAATGGTAGAGTTTCTTGATCCATGAACCAACATTGCCGAATTTGAAGAAAATCTGTTAAGATTTAGCTATAGCTCCCATATATATGTTTCGTCCGATTTGGCCATTTAGTCCTATAAAAGCTGTATTTTACATCCAATAGTTTTGACATTTAGAATGGTAGGGTTTCTTGATCCATGAACCAACATTGCCGAATTTGAAGAAAATCGGTTAAGATTTAGCTATAGCTCCCATATATATGTTTCGTCCGATTTTGCTCTTTAGTCCTGAAGAAGCTGTATTTTACATCCAATCATTTTGAAATTTAGAATGGTAGAGTTTCTTGATCCATGAACCAACACTACCGAATTTGAAAAAAATCGGTTAAGATTTAGCTATAGCTCCCATATATATGTTTCGTCCGATTTGGCCCTTTAGTTCTATAGAAGCTGTATTTTACATCCAATCGTTTTGAAATTTAGAATGGTAGAGTTTATTGATCCATGAATCAACACTACCGAAGTTTAAGAAAATCGGTTAAGATTTAGCTATAGCTCCCATATATATGTTTCGTCCGATTTGGCCCTTTAGTTCTATAGAAGCTATATTTTACATCCAATCGTTTTGAAATTTAGAATGGTAGAGTTTCTTGATTCATGAATCAACATTGCCGAATTTGAAGAAAATCGGTAAAGATTTAGCTATAGCTCCCATATATATGTTTCATCAGATTTGTCTCTTTAGATCCAATCGTTTTTGTACCCTACACCACACTGTGGTACAGGGTATTATTTAAGTATAAAATGTCCCAAAAGTAAATTTTTGTAAACAATTTATACATGAATTACAAAATTTATATATCAGAGTTATTCAATATTACGAGAGTGGTGTAGGGTATTATATAGTCGGCACCGCCCGACTTTAGCCTTTCCTTACTGGTTTTTAGAATATAGTATTGGCTGCTCAATTTATTACAATTGTTATCTCTATATCATTCCGATTGTTCCTAGTAGTATCCTTAGTGGTGAGAAATGCCTTTAATTATGAGCGCAGCTTAGCTGCTATTGCTTCAGACAATGTTCCTTCTTTTGGTTTTGCAACTTGGAGAAGATCACACCAATATCGCTAATGGATACAAAGAAAAAGAAGTGAAGTCGACGCACAGTATCCAAATTTGACATGTAAGCCTGTTCCAAATGTATTAAGTAATCAATCGACCACTTCCAAATGTGTTAAAGCAATCAAAGTCAAACTAAGTGCATAACTATCGAAATTGTGTTAAAATCACCATTGAAGTGTTCTTTAGAAGGTAAATTTTTGTGAAGTAGTTTCAAATTGTACGCGAAAGTAGTCGAATGTTCCTTAGAAAATATCAAAGCTGCCAAAAGTACAATTTTAAGGGAGAAATTTGCATTGAGATTCGCTTAGGAATACATTTGACAAACATTTTTTAAGGTAAGAACTATTTTCTAATAGAATAGAACACAACTCTTCATAAATTTTGTATTACGCAATAGATATCGCATCCAGTGTAAAAACTGTCTCTTAAGCTTTCATTATAAGGATTCCCTCATTTGCGGGAAGTTTTCGGACACCCGTGAATGAGGAAGATTTATTAATCAATTTTCTTGATACAATTAAATCGAGCTTGACGTGGATCATTGCTTCCTCCGAAGTCAACAACCCAAATCTTCTCGTTCTCTACCAATTGCGACCAGTGATAATCTGTGAAGACAATAACCTAAACGATTTTTCGGGACTGTGGGAATTCCATTAAGCAGTGCGCAGCCCAATAACGACGCTTACGCATACGCGAATACATTCATCTCTATTGTGTCCGCACTACTCTCCCTTTAGCGTGGGAGTTACCCTCATTTTTGGCGTTTGGAGACTGACGAAAATAACTCTCGTCTAAGTGACCTGACCAAATCAAGAACAACAAAACCTGCAGCAAAGCCCTGTATGTGATACGATGGGCATCAGCCGATTCGACAACATGACTGGCGGTAGATCGGAGTGCTAGCTGCGCTCATACATTCACCAAACTTGATCGACCCCGGTTCAAATCCCGGTCCGGCCCTAAATTGTAAAATTTGTTAAGATTAAGCCAGCTACGTGTAATTTGGGTTAACATAACATATCATCATCATCATCATATGCAATCGATTTATTACTACTTTTCTTTCCTTCGTTATAAAATCATCTAGATTCATCCAACAAAACAACAACACGAATGCACTGCTGCACCATATGTTCATCGAGGCCTCGGCGATCATCATTCAAATGTGGCAAAAGCAAAAGTGGCTTTTGAATTAATAACCAGACCAACAGTAAGTTTTATTTATAATTGGTAAAAGAAATTTAGTATTTCGAATTGGTATTGCATATGATCGGTAGCCTTAAGGATGCAAAAGTTAACCCCCTGGTAGATACTTAGTTAAAAAAAGTAATAATTTATTTACATTCTTTAATTTCAAATAATATCCTTTGCAAAAAAGACAAGTAAGAAAGTTTCAGTCGGGTAAACCGACTAAGGTATACCCTCACTTTGTGAGTAATGTAATATTGAATATTACTCGAATTATTCTTTCAATTTGTGTGGGAGGTGCCAGAAGGGGTTTATCAAATACACCTATTTTTCGCTGAACATTAGATACTTTAAATTCATTGCACTGTGCCGAATTATAAGCATTTATATGCACTGGTAAAAACGTTATGAGATATTAAATTGTGGTATGATTTGGGCATTTTGTGTGGGAGGTACCAAAAGGGGCGTGGCAACAACACCCATTTTTCCCTGGACTGTAGGCAATATAAAAGCATAATACTGTACACAATTTCAAGTATTTTTATACACTGTTATTAATGTTATAAACTGTTGACTTTTTGTGCAAAATGGTGCCTTTGTGTGGGAGGTACCAAAAGGGACGTGGCGACTTCGCCCATTTTTCTCGAGTTGATAGCGACTAATAAGCTAATACTATGTGTGGAATTTCAAAAGATTCGAATAAGTAGTATAGCAGTTATTAAAGAATCAATATTTCACAACATTTTAACCATTTGTGGGGGAGGTACTAGAAGGAGTGGACCAATATGGCCCATCTTCGAACTTAGCCGGAGATAGAAAAAAATATTACCACATACCAAATTTGAGGTCAATCGGTTACTCCTTTCGAGAGTTATCGTGCGCACCAGCCAGCAGACACACAGACAGACAGACAGACAGACAGACAGACAGACGGACGGACATTGCTCATTCGACTTAAAATGACCCAAAACGGATTTCCTCCGAACATACTTGGGGTCTTAGGTCACTCCTTCGACGTGTTACACTTTTTTCCGTAGCAAATGATATATACCCTCGTCACACTAAAGTGAGGGTATAAAAATATCCTCCCAATGGAATTTCAACTGTTTGAAAGAATTAATCTTTACTTACTTATTTTGTGAAATTATCCACTGTCGAAAAGTTCAAATGCAATTGAAATTCCACCGAGAGTAGATTCTTAGATTTACACTTCTTTGATTATAAGTTTTTTTTTAATAGTATGATTATCCTCAAATGTTTGTTTAAAGAAAATATAAGGTCATATTATCTAGTTAACCTGTAAGAGATCATTCTGTCTATACGAATATGAGTTTTGTTAAATACAGCTGAATTTTGAAAAGAATGTGCTACTAAACTGTATTAGTTTTCTTACGGTGGTGATTTAGAGATAGAGTAAGATCTGTGTAGGGGTATTAGGAAACCACAGGCCACTAATACCATGGCTGGGAATAGGGTTATGAGGCAAAGGATTCCAACAACACCAGGAAATCCAACATTAGCTGTTGACGGTTAAAATCTTTAATTTTTGTTCATCTATTTTTTTTCCTTCAAATTAACAATAAAGGGGTAATTTATGTTTATGGTTAGATCGGTCCATATAACTACATTAATTTCATATTCATCATCCGCAATAGGGAGTCTATAATAATTTTGTTTATGTCCCGGATTTAGGGAATTGAGTTCATGGTGGAACGGAACCCCCCACCCGACTGTTAGCTAGTTCTTAATGGCTCCCCCTCTACTATGTTCTCTCCAAAATCGCTTAGGCCAACAATTACATCCTTCCCTTTCTTCCCCGTTCAATGGATTCACTTTTGGACATTACAGATTGCTTCGCGCAATTTGCGCATAACTTGCAGGTAATATTCTTTATTGGCCGTACTACCCTATGGCAAGAACTCATAATGCACCACGCCTGCAATCAAAGAAAACTGTGAGAAAAACCTTTACGTTCGACCGAACTTGGTGCGCTTTTTTCGGTCTTGGTTCATGCGGCAGCTTTCGTTGGGATGATTGAGCTTTAGTTTCCACGTCGTAACCATAAACCCATGATTCGTCACCAGTTATGACCCTCTGGAGCAAATTTGGGCCGTCACGGACCGAGTTCAACACCTCCTGAGCAATGTTAACGCGATGCTGTTTTTGGTCCAAATTGAGCAATTTTGGCACGAATTTAGCGGCGACCCGATTCATGCCCAAATCATTGGTTAAAATCGAATGGCAAGAGCCAATCGATATGTTAAGATCCTCAGCAACTTCTCTAATGGTAATTAGTCGATTGGCCAATATTACTTTATTCACTTTATCAATGTTTTCGTCTGTTGTTGACGTGCTCGGGCGTCCGGCACGCTGTTCGTCCTGCGCATCTTCTCGGCCCTCTAAGAACATTTTGTACCACCGATAAACGTTGCTTTGGTCCAAGGTAGCTTCACCATGACACAGTCAACATTCGGAATGCGTCAGCGCACTTTATTTTGTTTTTCACACAAAATTTAATGCAGATTCTTTGATCCATTGTCTGAAATAGATAAAAATCAAAGGCTTACATATCCAAGCACCACAGCTGTACAAAATTAACTAAACATTAAAAATGGCCGACCTTGTCAGCATAAGTAAGGGACATGAGTACCAACATAACGCTACAATAATATGAAAAAATAAATAAACGTAGCCGGCGGAAATTAAAGCATATCTCCCGATTTGAATACTTAACCCAAAGAGTCCACAAATTTTAACTGATCGCGCTGAAAATTTATACTTTTTCTCACGAACAACGGTCGCTATAAATCCATGTAATGATTTTCTCTAGATTTAATTTCTTAGCGCAACAAAAACCACAAATTTCTACGAATCGGTCTGAAGTTTGGTAATATGAGTTTATCTGTACCCGAAACCATTCACATGCGATCCATGGTGGAGGGTACATACGATTATTAGGATTATAGCTATTATATTCATATTTTAGCAGCACAAATCGTTTTATAAAGTTATCATTCAAACCATTAAGCCTATTCGACTTCTTGACGCTATAGAATCACACATTTCCGAAAATTGATCCGAAATTCAGCAGCATGGGTTTAGTGTATCCTCTTTTTACAAAATATAACTCCTAGACGTCTAAAAAGCCACACCTTTCAACTCGAAATTTTGTCCAAATTTATTCACCATCCATTTACCACTAAACATTGTTCTGTATGCTCGAATTTTGATATAGCTCTCACACAAAAATCCCAGCTTTTTAGAATTATTTTTATGATTTCAAACATGTGTTATAATTTCAAACTATGGAATGCGACCGAGCTTAACGCTGTTTTTATTTGTTTTTGGACTAGAATAGCCAGTTATGAACACTTTTATAATCGTATTCTTGTGATTTTATCGGTAAAAATATTAATTACACGGGGGAAAATCGTCATTTTTGATATGTTTGAATTGAAAGAAAATATATTTGGAATCGATTTTTTCAAATACTATATATTTGTTAACAAATACATTTTATTTGAAAATCAAGAAATCTTGTTTGGAACGCATATATTAATATATTAGAACATAATATATTTGCTAACTGACTTTCACAAATAAAATATGTGTGTACCCACAAACAATGTTATTGTTTAAGAAGTTTTCCAAACATATTTTATTTAAAAAAAAAATTTTAAAACTTTGCTGATTTTTTTCGAATTTTAGTTAGTTTTTCCTAGTTTTCGTTTTAAACTTTATAGCTAAAAATGTCTTTTAATTTATACATATTCCAATTCATCACTTTTTGCCAATCGATCAATGCAATGTATATTCACGAAAGATTATACGATTTAAGTTTTAATTAAATTTTAAAAACATTTAAAATTTATAAAAAAATTATCTTTGAGCACCTGAAAAACAGAAAACTTGTCTTTAAATCAAGGCATTGATACATTGCCAAAATAATTAAATACAAATTAATCTTTATACTAGTTCCAAATAAAAAAATATTAGAATGTGAACATATTTTTGTTTAGAACAATATTCTCCTAAACATATAATATTTATGTGTGTAAAATATTATATATTTGGAGTGTACTCTAAACATATGTATATTTCAAGCCGAATATGTTTGGGACAATATACTACAGAAGCGATTTTTTCTCAGCGTGTATATATAGATAACATAAATTCTAAATTATTTTGCCCGTTTTTCATAATTTTACGCCGATTATCGCCCACCACTTACCGGAATTCAATTGTTCTTTTACTTGGTAGCGTCAGAATTGCGAAAACAAATTACAAATAAATTTATTGCGTTCGAATGGATGCATTGCTCAACTCTTTTCAATTGTCCTGTGAGTACAACATATCGTTTAAATCCATTAAAGGCTTAATGGTCTATAAGACATTCCTTTGCACAGACTGCGACAGATGGAGAGAGAGAGTCGACTGACAGGCAGCTCATTGATGTGTGGAATGATAATGTTTTTGAAAGGTTCGCTCATAGGGGAAGCCTTTCAAAAAACGAACTGAAAAGTCAACTGAAAAAAGAAAAAAACATAACAATACACTTCAATTTACTTCGTTGAGTTGAATTTTCCTCGGGCACTGTTTTTGCAGTGACGAGTTGTGGATATGGGCTGTTAGGTTTCGTTTATTTTGTGTATAGGCGAGTATTTTGTCCGTGATTGATGTGAAGAGAGAATGAAAGCGACACTGGCACAAAGTAAGCAGGACATATTTTTTAAAGTTTAAAGAAATTGTGAGAATTTTAACACTTAAAGTTTATATTGCCATCAGCAAATGTGAACAGTAGAAATGGTGTTTGTGGACCCAGTATTGATTTCACTTTCTGTACCTCCCTCCCACTAATACTCTCAATAACAAATCTTAACAAAACACGACAGAATTTTGTGATTATTTTAAGACTCAATGTTTTTATCCCCTCACCTTAGAGAGGGGAGTATATATCACTTGCTCCGAGCCATAATTGTAACACATCGAAGGAGTGACCTAAGACACTAAGTATGTTCGGCGGATATCCATTTTGGGTAATTTTAAGTCGAATGAGCAATGTACGTCCGTCTGTCTGTCTGCTGGCTGGTGCGCACGATAACTCTCGAAAGGAGTAACCGATTTACTTCAAATTTCGTATGTGGTAATATTTTCTTTTATCTCCGGCTAAATTCGAAGATGGGCCATATTGGTCCACTCCTTCTAGTACCTCCCCCACAAAGGGTTAACATTTAGTGAAATATTAATTATTTAATAACTTCTATACCACTTACTTGAATCCTCTGAAATTCTACACATAGTATTAGTTTATTAGTTACTATTACCTTAAGAAAAATGAGCGAAGTTGGCACGCCCCTTTTGGTACCTCCCACACAAATGGATTTTTTTGAACCAAATGTTCATAGCTTATAACTTTATTACCAGTGCATACAAATACTTGAAATTTTGTACAGTATAATGCTTTTACTGTACCTAGAGTCCAGACGAAAATGGGCGTTATTGGCACGCCCCTTTGTTACCTCCCACACAAATGGAACATTTTGTACCAAAAGTTACCAGCTTATAACTTTAATACCTGTGCATACAAATACTTGAAACTACGTACAGTGCAATGCTTTTATAGTTCCTAGAGTCTAGAGAAAAGAACAAACACAAATGAACTATTTTACACCAAAAATTAACAGCTTATAACTTTATACCAGTACGCATTTTAAAGTTATTTAATGATTAAATTTAAATTGATAATAATTTAATTAAAACAAAATAATAAATAAATTTACTAATATTTTTTTGGGACTCAAGGTGAGGGGATTCATAAGTCGGTTTACCCGACTGAACTTTCTTACTTGTTTTTTAGAAACTTTTTAATTATCTACTTGGTACTACCACATTGTATCAGAAGCAAGCAAGAAAAAACTCCGAAAAGGGAAACAGCATGTTCTCTCCTTCTCCTTCATATACTTTTCTTTCGAAATCACCCATGAAGTGGACGAACAAATTATAAAGAAACTTAAAAAAAATCCTACAAAAACAGAGTCGTATTTTTTTAAGAACGGATAAATCTATAGATCGTCGATTAGTCTATTCGTATTAACGGACGCAACATTATGTACTTCATATCGGCTTTATAATACTCCCACTGACAAAACACGACAGAATTTTTTGATTATTTTAACACTCAATGTTTTTATACCCTCACTTTAGTGTGACGAGGGTATATATCATTTGCTACGGAAAAAAGTGTAACACATCGAAGGAGTGATCTAAGACCCTAAGTATGTTCGGAGGAAATCCGTTTTGGGTCATTTTAAGTCGAATGAGCAATGTCCGTCCGTCTGTCTGTCTGTCTGTCTGTCTGTCTGTCTGTCTGTCTGTCTGTCTGTCTGTCTGTCTGTCTGCTGGCTGGTGCGCACGATAACTCTCGAAAGGAGTAACTGATTGACTTCAAATTTGGTATGTGGTAATATTTTTTTCTATCTCCGGCTAAGTTCGAAGATGGGCCATATTGGTCCATTCCTTCTAGTACCTCCCCCACAAAGGGTTAACATGTTGTGAAATATTGATTCTTTAATAACTACTATACTACTTGTTCTAATCTTCTGAAATTCCACACATAGTATTAGTTTATTAGTCGCTATCAACTCGAGAAAAATGGGCGAAGTTGCCACGTCCCTTTAGGTACCTCCCACACAAATGCACCGTTTTGCACCAAAAATTAACAGCTTATAACATTAATAACGGTGTATAAAAATACTTGAAATTTTGCACAGTGTTATGCTTTTATATTGCCTACAGTCCAGAGAAAAATGGGCATTGTTGCCACGCCCCTTTTGGTACCTCCCATACAAAGGTACCATTTTGCACCAAAAGTTAACCGCTTATAACATTAATAAAAGTGTATAATAATACTTGAAATTTTGTACAGTGTAATGTTTTTATAGTGCCTATAGTCTTGTGAAAAATGGGCGTTATCGCCACGCCCCTTTTTGTACCTCCCACACAAAATGGCCAACTCATACCACAATTTAATATCTCATAACGTTTATACCAGTGCACATAAACGCTTATAATTCGGCGCAGTGCAATGAATTTAAAGTATCTACTGTTCAGCGAAAAATAGGTGTATTTGTTAAACCCCTTCTGGTAGCTCCCACACAAATTGACAGAATAATTCGTGTAATATTCTATATTACATTACTCACAAAGTGACACAAATTGACAGAATAATCCGTGTAATATTCAATATTACATAATTCACAAAGTGAGGGTATACCTTAGTCGGTTTACCCGACTGAAACTTTCTTACTTGTTATGGTATCTATATATATGAACAGTAGAAATGGTCATTGTTCAAAGGTGACATCTCACTTTTGAACATCAGTGTGAAACGTCCACTATATGTGTAGGTGTATAAATGCAAATGCATTTATATGCCCATACATGCATAACTTATGCACTCATCACTCTAAAGCACTCATCACTCTAAAGCACTCATCACTCTAAAGCACTCATTACTCTAATTTCTCTTTTGTTTATTTGTTTACTTGTCGCTTGCCATCTGTAGCTTAACGAAAGTCGTTGGGTGAGCTTAGAAGAGATGGATGGCAAGCACAAGTAATCAGTCTTTTACCGATCCTTTAACAAAACTCGTGCGCCTCTCCCCCGTGATAAAAGTGTTAGTGAAAAAATACAAGTGCCAAAATCTGAAATTAACACAGTGAACTCAAACGACCCAACATTTCATAATTACAATAAGAACAAATAATTAACTTTAAGAACAACACAAATTGAAACAAAAAAAAACATTGAAATTTAACATACATAAATGTACAAATTAAATGAAAACATTTAGTTATACAAAGTTACGAAAATAAACGAAAAACCACTGAATTTATACACACACTGTTCACTTTCACACACATACATATGTACACACTAACCTACCAAAAGCCAAATGAATTGAAAGAAAAAAAATAAAGATTGTGAAAAAATTAAAAATTATGCGTTCTTTTTTCGAAAGGCAATTCCAGCTCAACTCCTAGACTCCGAAACATTTGGTCCTATGCGAACCGGATAAAAAGTGTGTTTTTTAAATTATTAAAAAACAAAATCAAGTGTTGTGTGGAAAATATTTTGTAGTGAAAATTTAATTTGATCGGTGAAATTAAAATAAATTATATAAAACAAATTTCGGTACGGTACGCGAAAACTTAAAATTGAAAAACAACAAGAAAAAAGTGACCCAACAAAAAGTGACCCACAAAACCAGTGACCCAAAGTGACCCAACACAAACCAGCAACACAAGACCCCTTGGAAACATAACCCAACAACATCACCATTGAATCCCTAGAAGGAAGGAAGGAAGGAAGAACCAGCGACCAACGCCAACAACAGGTACCTCAAACACATAAAAGGATCAAAGTGAGTACCCAAAATTTGTGCAGGTAGCGTTGTTACATAGGGTGCCAAAACCATTTTTTTCGAACTCCGCCATATTACTATATGAAGGAGATTTTGGCGGGTCTGGCCCTATGTACGACGCTGGTTTGGTTTTTCGTCTTTTACATATATACAAAGATAACTGAATATTTAACTGCAGTTAGCTTGCACATACATACATAGCACTTTGATATACATACATACATAAGTGCAGTTAGCTTGCAGTTACCTACCTACACATTGCTACACATATATACCCTTTACATATATACTAACCTCTTGCATAACCTACATGCATTCTAACCTATGAAAGTTTTTTGACGATTTTTTCGGTAACAACGCGCGACTTTACTGTTTTCTAGTTTTCGAAACTTTAGGAAAATAGCGACCCAACCTTTTTGAAAACCCTTCGATAATTTGTTCAAATAATTTATTACGCATTCTGATGAATTTTTCTGAAACCCAGCGGCTAGTCGAGTCGATTTATGCCATCAAGTTATTTTTAAGATAAGAATATTAAGATAAGAGTATTAAGATACGATTATTAAGATAAGTTTATTAAGATTTCGGACGCGCGGACGGACACCCATTGACTTATTCCGAAAATTATTCAGCAAGAATTCCAGATAATTTTGTGCTGAATAACGCGTGGACGGACAACTTTCTTGCGAAACAAAAGAGCGAAAATTTCTTGAATTTTTTCGGCTGCTTAAATCGCGGTTATATTTATTAAGCTTACCTTTATTCTTATTACTATTATTATTAGCTGCTTAAAAGAAAAAAAAAAGGAAAGATTTTTATTGGCTCGACTCATCCGCTGACTGGCTTGAGAACCCTACAAATTACTTCGTGATTTTTGGGTACTTTAAACATCAAGTTTGCAACTTAGAGAAAAAAATATTTTTTTTTGCCTTCTTTATATGCGATTTTCTGAGGGAGAAATCGACCGTATGATATTAGCTGATGCTTTGGAGACGCTAAAATCAATCCCAATCAATAAATTAAAAAGAAAAAATAAATTTATTTTTTTTGCTTTAGAAAATACGTGTTCCAACTTTTTGAACGACCCTCGTATTGCTTTAGATTCAATAGAAAAACCCTTTTGAAAAGTGTCAAAAAATTTACGATTTTTTAATCTCTATTGCCATTAATATGTGTGGTTTGTGCTACAAATCAGCATTACTGTAGTTTCCAACCGATTTAACGCGAAAATCTTGATATATTTGATAAAAAAGTTCCTGTGCCGACACTTTCAACTCGACCCCTCGTACCCATTAAAACAACAACAACACCAGTCTATGTACATCGATGCATATGAGACCATAGGTAGCGGATTTTTTTTTCGTTGGTTTCTCGTTGTCTTTTCATTCGTTTTCACTTCTTGCCTTGATTAGGGAACCCAAAGGTTAATGTACCACTGGATTTTTTTTGTGAAATAGAAAAAAAGGGAGAAGTAGGAAAACATAATTTCAGCCGTAAAGAAAGGAATGAAAGAACATATGGTTTGATGGTTGATGGGATCGGACGGACATTTCGGCAAAAGCTAAACAGAACTAACACAATAATATACATTTATTGAAATTTATTTTTATTTTTGCAAATTACACTTTACAACGAAAAATAAATTTGCTCAGAAATTTATTAAGTGCTAATTTTTGGAAATTACACTTTACTACGAAACATAATTTGCTCGAAAAATTTATTAAGTGCTAATTTTTGGAAATTACACTTTACTACGAAAAATAAATTTGACTCGAAAATTTATTAAGTGCTAATTTTTGGAAATTACACTTTGCTACGAAAAATAAATTTGCTCAGAAATGTATTAAGTGCTAATTTTTGGAAATTACACTTTGCTACGAAAAATAAATTTGCTCAAAAATTTATTAAGTGCTAATTTTTGGAAATTACACTTTACTACGAAAAATAAATTTGCTCGAAAAATTTATTAAGTGCTAATTTTGGAAATTACACTTTACTACGAAAAATAAATTTGTTCAGAAATTTATTAAGTGCTAATTTTTTGGAAATTACACTTTACTACGAAAAATAAATTTGCTCGAAAAATCTATTAAGTGAAACACCTTCCTACAAAATTTGAGTATTTTTTTTGAAAAAACACGTTCCTACAAAGTTTGTTTTTTTGTTTGTTATAAATTTGCAAAAAACACTTTCTTACAAAATTTGTTTTTTGATTTGATTGAATTTTTTCTGATAGAAAAATCACTTTCCTACGCTTTTTTATTTTTTTTGTTTTGTCAAAGAAGAGTTGATTGATAATTTTTTTTGAGAGTACACTAGCCGACAAAGAATTACTTTCGTCCAAATTTTTATTTATATAATTTTTTTTCCAAAAGACCCAGGTCTATAAAAATTATTATCGCTAAAATTTCTTACTTTTCGCACAAACGACACAAGTTCAAAATAAACTGCCATTATTTATATCTATTCGTGGAAAAAAGCAAAGTCGGACCGTAAAAGATTGACCCCATTCAACAAATATTTAGCGTTTTTCTGAAATTATTTTGCAAATATTGGCAAAGTAATTTTTTACAGAAATTGTTAAAAGAAAATCTCAATTTTAAAGGTTTCTTAAAATTTTAGCCAGTTTAAAATTTGATAAAGAAAATATTTAAGAAGGAGGAAATATGGATAAAGTTTTACGTGATAAATTTGTAAATTGCGTAAATGACCTGATAGACTTTGAGAGTGGTTACTCTGCTACTAGCACCGATGATAATATTCACTCATTAGAAGTGACACGTGTAGAATTGAACTCTGTTTGGGATCAAGTGAAAAGGGCCTATTTAGATTGTAGAGACCGTGTTCCCGAAAAAGATGAGGCCCCAATCGATAAATCAAAGTTGAGGACCCATTATAAAGAGGCATTAGAGACATACAAACGATGTTTAAGCGCAGTAAATGGAGAAATTTTAGCACTAACCGACGAAAGGCAGCAGGAAAAGTTCGAACGAGAATCGGAGACCCGAAAAAAGGAAACAGTTGAGCCAAACAACCATCTATCGTTACGTTTACCACCATGCGACACCGACACATTTCATGGAGGATACAACGCTTGGCCTACTTTTCGGGATTTGTTTTCGGCCTTGTACAGAAATAATTCTAGACTTAGTAAAGTAGAAAAACTTTTCCATCTAAAACAAAAAACCGCGGGGGAGGCACGGGAAATTATTAGTAACGTACCACTAACAAATGAAGGTTTTGGTCTAGCATGGAAAAACTTAGAAAACAGATACGAGAATAAACGAATGCAAGTTAATGAACAGCTAAAGACTCTACTTAGTTTACCACAAGTTTCGGCGGATTCAGGATCTTCGATCCAAAAACTTCAACGCACTATTGATGGTTGCGTTCAGACACTAGAAACACTCAAGGTAGATGTAAAGGGGTGGGACCCAATTTTAGTTTACCTTACTTCTACGAAACTGCCGAGAAATTTCTTAGAAGAATTTGAAAACGGTTTGGAAGAATGTTCCATACTACCGTCTTGGAAAGATTTGAATGAATTTTTGACACACAAGTTCAAAACTTTAGAATCTGTAGGAAATATTAAGCCCCATTTCTCCAAAAATAATCAGCCTAGACCCGATTATAGTAGGAAGGAAAATAGGGTTAAGTCATTTCAAACTAATGTTGCGCAACAGACTCAAAGTTCGCAAAGAAGATTCAACAATAGCAACAGATTTAGCACATCTACGCAACCTAGTAGTCGTACAAATGGACCGAGTTGCCAAATTTGTAAGGCAAACCATTTGTTACGTAATTGTCCACAATTCCTTGAGAAAAACGTGAATGATCGCATTCACTTAGTAAAACTTCACAATCTTTGTTACAACTGCATCACTTCGGATCATGTTGTAAGAGATTGTAAGAGTCGTTTCACGTGTAGGGAATGTAATCAAAGACATCACACTTTATTACATAAGGGTAACGAGGCCCGACCTACAAATTCACAACCGGTTAGAGATGACGTACGACCTAGTACCAGTGCGGCAGCTCTAACCACCCTAGTACAATCCACTCCTAGTTTACAGTCCACACCTAGTTTTCAAACTCCTAGTATAACGACTCTAACTCTCAAGGAAAATTCACAACTTAGCCAGCAGCAATCGAAAGAAACACTACTCTTCACAGCGATTGTTCAAATTGAATCTAGAGGGCAGCGATATGACGCACGAGCGATTATCGACCCTGGATCTCAATCAACATTTATTTCAGAGAAGATTACAAACCAATTGAAGCTTCCAACTAGGAAGAATCTTGTTCATGTTACCGGTTTAAGTGAAACCGTTTCAGAAACTTCAACAAAAGCTTGTCTTTTTAACATTTGTTCTCGTACAAACCCTAGTTTTGAATTAGAAGTTTGGGCACCCGTTTTGAAGTCCCTTCCTTCTAATTTGCCGTCGCGCACCCTAGATAAAAATCAACATAGAGAAACAACTCAACTCGAGTTAGCAGATCCTCGTTTTTACGAAAGCCGACCCATAGATCTTCTGATAGGTTTAGACATAGGACCCTTAATTTACACAGTAGGAGCTCCAATGAAATCTATAGGATCTTTACTAGCGCAAAGCACCGTTTTTGGCTGGATAGTGGGCGGACCCCTTGATCGAGAAAATTCTCACACGTTTTTGGGAGGTGGAGGAGACCCCAAAAAAAGTTTTGAGGTCAGCAGAAGACACCTTTTGCGAAACAAATTTCAAAAATACAACGCGAAGAAATGAAGATGGACGATATATTGTCACGATGCCGTTCAAATCTTGTGCTGAACTTGGAGCATCTCGAAATATCGCAATGGCGCAATTCTATCGAATGGAAAGAAAGTTGCAAAAAACGCCCGAAATTAAATCTCAATACGACGCAGCGATAATGGAATATTTGGAACTTGGACACATGCGGAAACTGAGACCCCAGGAAATCGAGAAGACCCCTCACTACTATTTGCCGCATCATGCAGTTATTAAACCAGATAGGGTTACTACTAAACTTAGGGTAGTTTTCAATGCGTCAAGTCCCACATCAAATAGGAAAAGTCTTAATGACATTTTACATCCAGGGCCAATTCTTCAACAGGATTTAGTATTGCAGATTTTAAAATGGAGGTTTTTTAGATATGTATTCAACGCGGACGTTACCAAAATGTATCGTCAAATACAAATCGACCCAAGTCAGGCCCCATTTCAAAGAATTCTTTTTAGAAAATCAGCAAATGACCCAGTTGAAGACTTTGAACTTTCGACAGTCACTTTCGGAATTAATTGCGCCCCATTTCTCGCTCTTAGGACCCTAATTCAATTGGCAGAAGATGTTAAAGAAACATACCCATTAGGTTCGGAAATTATAAAACAAAATTTATATGTCGACGACGTTTTAGCTGGAGGTCACACTGTAGAAGAATCCCTTAAGTCTATGAAAGAATTAGTAGCAGCCATGGACTCAGCAGGTTTTGAATTGAGAAAATGGAGTTCAAACGACCCCAATCTGCTTCGCGATCTGCCACCTGACTCACTCTTGCCAGTCAATTGGTTGGATATTTCGGAAGGAACTTCAACGAAGACTCTAGGTATCCGATGGAACATTTCGGCTGATAACTTTACGTTCACATCACCACCCACGGAAGAAAGGGAATTATGCACCAAACGAGAAGTCCTTTCAACAATTGCCAAATTTTTCGACCCATGTGGATGGCTGGCTCCAGTAATCATCGTAGCGAAACTTATTATGCAGCAAGTCTGGCTGGATAAAGTAGATTGGGACGACGCGTTGAAGCCCATCACTCGAATGAATTGGAATAATTTCATTAAAAATTGTCCTTCAATAGATTCCGTTTCAGTTCCTAGGTGGATCAGATTCAAACCCTCAAGTAAAATTGAAGTACATGGTTTTTGTGACGCTTCAGAAAGCGCTTACGCCGCGACTCTTTATGTTAGAGTAGAACATTTAGATCAAACAGTCGACACGTTTCTTTTGGCAGCGAAAACGAGAGTAGCACCCATCAAAAAAATATCTCTGCCTAGATTAGAATTATGCGGAGCCGTTCTCTTAGCAAAATTAACCACAGCGGTGGTTCCCAACTTACGAATTGAAAATATTTCAACACACTTTTGGACCGACTCAAAGATCGTGCTAGCATGGCTCAAAAAACCACCGTGTTCATGGAGTGCCTTTGTAGGAAATAGAATTTCAGATATTTTAGATAATGTAGGCAACGAAAATTGGAAGCACATAGATTCAGAAAGCAACCCAGCTGATGTAGCCAGTCGAGGATGTTCGCCAAATGATTTGCAGTCACATCATTTGTGGTGGACTGGACCCCAGTGGCTGAAGTTTCCAAAAGACCGATGGCCTAGACACGACATTCTGAGCGACACAGAGTTAGAAGCAAAGGCAGTTAAAGTTTTCGCGACCACAACAGTTGAAGATCCTTTGGATAGATTTTCTTCTCTATCTAGGGCATACAAAGTCTTAGCATTTGCGATTCGTTTTTGGCGAAATACCGGCGTCAATCGGACCCGACTTAGAATTTCTTCAGCAGAAATCACCCACGGTGAAATCCAAGATATCAAAGATCGTCTTATTGTTTTAACACAAAAACATTATTTCGCAGAGGAGTATTTAGCGTTAACCCAAAAGAAAAGACTCTCACCGAGTAGCAGTCTTTTATCTCTCAATCCATTCATTGATTCAAAAGGAATCATTAGGGCAAATGGCCGCCTTGTTCAGACCCCAGCACTTACATATAACGAGCGCCATCCCATTCTTATCCCATACGAATCGAGATTAGCCCTTTTGATAGTAGAATTTGTTCACAAAATTATGATGCATGGCGGAAATCAACTCATGACTCGAGTAATCAGGTCTGAATTCTGGATATTTAAATTGAAGCCCTTAATCAAGAAGGTAATTCATAATTGTCGAACTTGTGTTTTGTATAAACACCAGACTCAAACGCAAATTATGGCCTCACTTCCGCCCCAGCGAACTATGCTGACTCGACCTTTTACCAACACAGGAGTAGATTTTGCAGGACCCTTCAACATAAAGAATTTTACAGGAAGAGCTTGTTTAATAACAAAGGGTTATGTTTGCGTCTTCGTTTGCTTTTCCACAAAAGCCATTCACTTAGAACCCACTAGTGATCTGTCAACTCAATCCTTTTTAGCTGCTTTATCTCGCTTTATTGGGCGACGAGGAAGTCCAGCCAAGATCTACTCAGATAATGGGACTAATTTTGTAGGAGCAGCAGAATTAAAAAAAAAAGATAGGCTAGAGTTTATGAAGAATCTGCAAAAGGACGCCACCCAGAACAATGTTTATCAAAATTTAGAATGGAGTTTTATTCCTCCCAGTGCCCCTCATATGGGAGGATTATGGGAGGCGGGAGTTAAATCATTCAAAACACATCTACGAAAATTTATACCGCAAATGAATTTTACCTTTGAGGAATTCTCGACCATTTTAGCGAGAATTGAGGCCTGTCTTAATTCTCGACCCCTAAGTCCAACCAGCGACGACCCTTCCGATTTAAATCCTCTTACCCCAGCACATTTTCTGATAGGTACCTCCATTTTGACCCCAGCAGAACCAGATGTTTCAGACGGAAACCTCACCCTAGCCAATAGATGGAAACGATTAAAGATTATCTCTCAATATTTTTGCCAAAGATGGAAAACTGAGTATTTGAATGAGCTACATCGTCGATATAAGTGGAAGTATCAAACATAAAATGTAAAGGAAAACGATTTAATTGTAATTAAAGATGAGAGATTGGCCCCGACAGAATGGAAATTAGGCCGTATAGAAAGAACATACCTTGGAACTGATCAAAACATTAGGGTCGCAGATATTCGGACAGCACACGGAGTAGTTAGTAGACCGATAACGAAAATCGTCAAACTATTTTCAGATTGACTAACACTCTATTTATTTGTAAAAGAACTTGGTACTCACATCTCTTCTACCCTAGATATGGTTTCTCAGTTGCCTAGCCCAACCCCGAGTCGTGACTCATCCAACTCACGAAGTACCGTTATACGACACGATGTCAGCCCATATTCCCTGAAGACAGATGCTGTACCCAGTACCCTACCACTTCGACCCTACTCAGACCCGCCATCGCATTTCCGTCAACTTTTGTTATTCAAGCCTTGGATCCGGGACAGGCCCCAAAACTGGATGGGGTTTTCATCCACGGGAGCCAAATGAGCTGCAGTTTTAGATTAAGCTAGTTTAAGTTAGAATAATCTACACTATATCACGGGGGGGGGGAGAATGTTCAAAGGTGACATCTCACTTTTGAACATCAGTGTGAAACGTCCACTATATGTGTAGGTGTATAAATGCAAATGCATTTATATGCCCATACATGCATAACTTATGCACTCATCACTCTAAAGCACTCATCACTCTAAAGCACTCATCACTCTAAAGCACTCATTACTCTAATTTCTCTTTTGTTTATTTGTTTACTTGTCGCTTGCCATCTGTAGCTTAACGAAAGTCGTTGGGTGAGCTTAGAAGAGATGGATGGCAAGCACAAGTAATCAGTCTTTTACCGATCCTTTAACAAAACTCGTGCGCCTCTCCCCCGTGATAAAAGTGTTAGTGAAAAAATACAAGTGCCAAAATCTGAAATTAACACAGTGAACTCAAACGACCCAACATTTCATAATTACAATAAGAACAAATAATTAACTTTAAGAACAACACAAATTGAAACAAAAAAAAAACATTGAAATTTAACATACATAAATGTACAAATTAAATGAAAACATTTAGTTATACAAAGTTACGAAAATAAACGAAAAACCACTGAATTTATACACACACTGTTCACTTTCACACACATACATATGTACACACTAACCTACCAAAAGCCAAATGAATTGAAAGAAAAAAAATAAAGATTGTGAAAAAATTAAAAATTATGCGTTCTTTTTTCGAAAGGCAATTCCAGCTCAACTCCTAGACTCCGAAACAGTCATGGTGGGTCTAGTATTGATTCACTTTTTGTACCTTCTGCCATATTCAACATTAAATTAATTACTCGTATTTCATATCAGATATATAATAATCCCACTGACAAACTTTAAATTACGCAAGTTCTTGTAAATCTATATCTTAAAAGCATTTAATTAATAGTTTTCATTGTACATACTCGTAATAAACATCTGCTACCTCTCATCCACTCCAGAACTACTCTTTTGTTCATATTTTAATTTTTTGTTTTACACAAGGAAATTTGTTTTGCAAATTGGTTTGCCAACGGAAAAGTTTTGCACATAAGAGGAAGAAACCCCTCGTATGCAACATACATAAGTATTAATTTTTTATATAAAAAAACTTTAGTTAGTTTAAAATGAGGCTTACGCTCAAATCTACTTAAGCAACTGCAACATATCACAGAAATGTCGCACATTCTACAAATACGCGGGAAATTTTTTTTTACAAAACAAAATTTGCCAACAACCAAGTAAGAAAATTGTCCAGAACTTGTGTACCAGAACATTGGAAAAAATTGTTCATCTTTGCCAGTTTATGAAAACAATATGAAACCATTAAGGAAAGGCGAAAGTCGGACGGGGTCGACTGTATAATACCCTCT
Organism: Eudasyphora cyanicolor; assembly: GCA_963930755.1. Taxonomy (NCBI): domain Eukaryota; kingdom Metazoa; phylum Arthropoda; class Insecta; order Diptera; family Muscidae; genus Eudasyphora; species Eudasyphora cyanicolor. The sequence goes on from OZ005737.1 coordinate 178,640,029, forward strand.
ACAATTTTTTGTCAACAAATGCACGGATAATCATTATTACTATTAACTGTTGTAGGTTAAATTGAGTAAAATTCTAAATTCCAGGCACATATGTATAAAACGTGACCTACATGAGGCGCTTATAGTTATAAAAACACAAACCGATATACTTCATTTTCACTAGAGAGATTCAATTCAATATGAAGCTTACATTTCCGCATGATTAGTTAAAAATACGTTCCCTAGAACGCAAAGAAATCTAATCGGAAGGGAGCAATATCGGAGGAGAAATATAAAAATATGGACATGTGTTTCCTATTTCCTATAGAAACGATTAAGTGCAATATAAAGTATATATAAATTCATACAATTCAGCCAGATTCAAAAATGTCATCTCTAGATCGTCTAGAAGTGACATCGGTGGGGACCTTTATATGGGGGATATTCCAAAACATGGACAAAACATAGGTCCCAAATAATGTGTAAATAGTTAAATTTCAGGCAGATCAATTTTATAATCCGTTCTCTAGAGCGTTAAGAAGTGGCATCGGTGGAGACCTCTATATGGGGGCTATAGCAAAACATGGACCGATGTACCCCATCTCTTCTATGGGCGATTAGGTCGAAAATAAAGTGGAAATTCTTAAATCTCAGCCAGATCAATTAAAAAAAGTGTTCTCTATAGCGTTAAGAAGTGACATCGGTGAGGACTTTTATATGGGCGCTATATCAAAACATGGACCGATGTTTCCCATTTTTACTAGGTATGATTAGGTTCAATATAAAGTGCAAATTATTAAATTTAGCCAGATCCGTTGAAAATGTGTTCTCTAGAGTGTCAAGAAATGACATCGGTGGGGAGCTTTATATGGGGGATATATCAGAGCATGGTCCATTATGGGCGTGATTGGTTAAAAAATGGGGGATATATCAGAGCATGGTCCGTTATGGGCGTGATTGGTTCAAAAATGGCCAGGATCGGATCAGTGGTCGTGGCCCCGCCCGTATAAGCCAAATTTTGAAATTGGGACATAGTGCACAATTTGTTAGCGAAAGTGCTGTAATTTTGTGTATATGTATCTGGTGCCAGTCTACGTGATGGGTGCCAAAATGGGCGGGATCGGACTAATGGCCGTGGTCCCTCCTATATAAGCCTAGTTTCGAAATTGGGATATGTTGCGCAAATTGTTAGCGAAAGTGTTGTAATTTTGTGTATACGAGTATGTACCTGGTGTCAGTCTACGTGATGGGTCTCAAAATGGGCGGGATCGGGCTTATGGACGTGGCCCCTCCAATTTAAGCCTAATTTTAAAATTGATATATACAACAGTTTGCGTTTGTATATGTAGCTACGTGATTGTTCCAAAAATAGGCGGTATCGGACCTATGGCACGATATCTCTATTCCAAAATTTGGGGCATCGAAGTGGGCCGGCCCAGCTATTAGTATATATGTGACTATATCTAAATCTAAACCGGTTAACCCCAGTTTAAACATTATTATATCCAAAATTTAGAAACTTTTTCTGCCAAATCTTGCAGTGATCGAAAGTAAAGTACAACTCCTATAGCGCTTTGATACCAAATCGGGGTCACATATATATGGGGCTATATCTAAATCTGAACCGATATTCCCCGAATTTGGCAGTGTTAATTCATGTAACAAAAAACCTCTTTCCGGCGAATTTCGTACTGATCGAATATATAAAATAAAGTTACATGTGAAATCGGAGTTAAAATATATATAGGGGGCAGTCTAAATCTGAACCCATTTTCCTCAAATTTAGTTGTATAGGGTGATCCATTTCGAGGTTCCCTACTTGTTTAAAGAAAAAACCAGTAAGGAAAGGCAGAAAGTCAGGCGGGGCCGACTATATAATACCCTACACCTCCCTAACAATACGATAATGGTCATTGCGATAATAATTTGGAATAATTGGTAAGTAGGCAGGAACATATTATCTAATTCTGAGCCGATAATCGCTAAATTAAGCAATATTCGTTCCTAAACTGAGAAACATCTTTCCGGAAAATATTAATAATCGGAAGTAAAGTACAACTACTATATATTTTTTTACTGATCGGATATAAAATACAGATTGTACAGCGCTTACATGTTAAATCGGGTGTAGCATATATATGGGGGCTATATCTAAATCTGAACCGATTTCCCTGGCAGTGCTAATTCATGTAATGAGAAACCTCTTCTGACATTTTTTTACTGATCGGATATAAAATACATTTTCTACAGCGCTTCCATGTCAAATCGGGGGTAACATATATATGTGGGCTATATCTAAATCTCAACCGATTTGCCCAAATTTGGCAGTATTAATTCATGTAATAAGAAACATCTTTCTGCCGAATTTCGTACTGATCGGATTAAAAATACACTTCTTACAGCGCTTACATGTAAAATCGGGGGTAACATATATATGGGGACTATATCTAAATCTGAACCGATTTTCTCCGAATTTGGCAGTATTCCTCCATGTAATAAGAAACCTCTCTCTGCCGAATCGGTTATAAAATAAATTTTTTACGGCGCTTACATGTGAAATCGGGGGTAACGTATATATGGGGGCTATATCTAAATCTGAACCGATTTCTTCCAAATTTAACAGTGTTCATTCATATAGTAAGAGACCTCTTTCTGCTGAATTTCATACTAATCGGGTATAAAATAAAGTTTTTACAGCGCTTACATGTCAAATCGGGGCTAACATATATATGGGGGCTATATCCAAATCTGAACCGATTTTAACCAAATTAAATAGGGATCGTCCTTGGGCCAAAAAAAGATATGTGTAAAGTTTCGTCAAGATCGGGCCATAATTGCGACCTGTACTTTGATTACAAGAATACATCTACAGACGGACAGACAGACGGACATAGCTAAATCGACTCAGAAAGTGATTACAAGTCGATCGGTATAATAAACAATAGATCTATCTCTTCTCCTTTTGGGTGTTACAAACAAATGCACAAAGTCATAATACCCTGTACCACAGTGTGGTGTAGGGTATAAAAATACAGAAAATTCAAGTTGAATGGGGAATGTTTATTCTATTAATGTTTTATCTATCAAATGTTGGCCGCGGCTGCGTCTCAGATGGTCCATCCGTTGAGTCCAATTTTCGATGACTCGTTCGAGCATTTCGACTGGTAACTGGTGAATGAAACGCGTGATGTTTTGCTCCAAGGCCTGAATCGAAGCGGGTTTGTCCGCAATAAATCCATTGATTGATGCGATGTGTGGGAAGTGGCGTCATCTTGTTGAAACCAGATGTCGCCGAGATCACGAGCTTCAATTTCAGGCATCAAATAGTCGGTTATCATGGCACGATAACGGTCGCCATTGACGGTTACGTTCTCACCGGCATAATTTGTGAGAAATATGGACCGATGATTCCGGTACGTCGGATCGGGAATCGGTAAATGGCAAAAAAATAGCTCTGAACGAGAGCTAAAAAATTGCTCATGGGTGTCAAGGTCGTAGGTCGACTGGAAAGTGTTTTTTTTTTATTAAAAAAATTGCCGAACGATTATTTTGATAATAAAACTGAATAATTAAGTCTTTCCATGATGAAATGCCAAACAATACTTAACAAAAATAACATAACAGCATGACACGATCTCGCACGTGATCTGTCAAAAAAAGGCTATTGAAAAAAGTATCCCTACTTAGATCACCCATTATTTCTTAGTGTATCAAGAGACATATTTGTGTAAATTTTTATTTAGATCTGTTAAAATTTTTTTCCCTAAATGATCATATATGTCAAATCGGAGTTACATATGTAAATATATGTAAATCTGGACCAATTTTAATAGTTATCGTCCTTGGGTCAAAAGAGAGCGATGTGCTAAATTTCATTACAATCGGATCATAAATAAGACCTGCACTTTGAATACAAAGATACATATACAGACAGTGATGCAACGAAAGTGACTTTAGCGAAAGCGAATATTGAAATATATTTCTTGCGCATAGCGAAATATGCATTTCTGCGAAAGCGAAAGCGACTGCGAATGCGAATAATAGTTTGACCCGAATGCGAATAGACTTTTGCAGGATATTCAAGTATTAAGAATGTTTTCCATAGTTTTACCTCCTGTTACCACAAGGACAAACATATTTCTTCAACTGTTTTGAAGAGAAGTGGCAGAGGTTTTCATTGGTATTAATATCTTGAAACTGTGTGTAGGGAATAAGGAGATTTAACACTTTAACAAATGTAAGCGAATACTGAAATATATTTTTGCGAAAGCGAATAATCCAAAGATGGTTTTTGCGAATGCAAATGCGAAACCGAATGTTAAAATGATACGAATAATTCGTGTTCGCATATGCGAATATTCGTTACATCCCTGATACATGGTTAAATCGACTCATGAAGTGATTCCAAATCGATTGGTATAATAAACGATGGTTCTATTTCTTCTCCTTTTGCACAAACTCATAATACCTTAGACCACTGTGTTGTGTTGTGTAGACGAATATTTACCCGATCTGGTCTTACTCCGATATCGGTCTTACATTACAGAATGTACAACTCAGGTCAAAATGTGTTAATATTGTAGATACTTGTCGACAGAAAGAGGTATTTGTCGCAGCCATTTAAAAACAATTACGACATCGGTGATGCAAATGTAATACTTAAGGAGACCAACACATTGATGTATTGCATGTGACCATCGAGCTACAAACAAAAAGTTACGAGAAAAAAGATTTTTGGCCGATTCCGCGGGCTGTAAAAGAAATTAAAAATTTTTTTTTGCTATTGTCTCTAGGTAAACTTTAATATTCCCCCTTGCATTTGATAACTTTAAAAAAAAATGTTTGTCGATTTCGCGGGCTCCGAAAAAATTTCGTTTTTGCAATTTCTTGAGTTAAGTTTTATTATTCCGCCTCACATTTGATAACTTTTTCTGATAACCCGGTCTTTTCTACTGTCGGGTCCGCCCGAATTTGGTCATTCCTTCTTGGTTTGTTGGTGGACCCTCATACTCATCAATTCTAAGATGAAATCCCTATTTTAAGAAGAATCTTAGAATTTTGCGCACCAATGTACATGGAGATCTTAGTCGTACATATATTTCGATACCTTCATTCTAAACAATGCTCAATCGACTAAGCACGTTTCCAGGAACATTTCATTTTTAAATTCTAAATATTCCAAATTATCAACCCAATTAAAAGTTATTCACAAAACAGTACAAGTCGTTTGGTTTGCATTACAAAAGAATTTCAAACAAACTTGAAAATTTCTTCTTGATCGCCTTTCCGGAAGAACTACCTTTTTGCACTTAGCATGGATGAAGCTATCGATGTGTTGAATGTTTCAGGATAACAAAGTAAGTAAGTTAATGATTCATGTTTCTGTTTCATGTAACATGTTTCTAATGAAATGAATCATAAGTATTGGTGAACTTTACACTTGGTCACCCCACGGCAGGTAATGTGTGAAGTGAAAATGAAATAAATTGAAATATTTTTTATATTTAAACGTGTAATAAAAGAGTAATCGCTCTCGGTATAATCGGTTGCAAAATGTAACTTGAACCGATAATGAAAGTGTATAAGGTGTGGTGCTGAGCAAAATAAATAAAATCTCAGCACTTTCAAGTAGTCAAATCGGAAGTGATTTTCATATGGAGATTTACAAATAATAAAATCAGAAAGGACCTTTATTTGGGAGCTAAAATTTAAAAACATGGACCTATGTGGCCCTCTTCTGTTAGCAGCGATTTAATGCAACATAAAATAAAAGTGCTTAAATTTCAGCCAAATCAACATTATTAATCTTTTTTCATAGATTCCTTTTTCTTTCGACGTTTTAGAAGATATGCACAAAAACATTTATTTTGCGGTCGTTTTTAAATTTGATGAAAAAAGTTGAAATACCTCTAAATCTCACTATAGTTTCAAAAGATAATAAAGAAATCCTTTGAGACAGAATGGCATGTTTATAGTCATTTTCAGAGCACCAGGAAAACGATAGAAAGATTGTAAATGACACAACGTTATTAAGAGATTTTTTGTATATTCCTTGTATCCGTTTTTTGGCGTACATAAAAAGTCTTCAACAAACATCAAGTGTAATGTTGTTACTGTTGTCCTTTTAAATGTTTTTATCCTTTGACCAGAAACGCTACAACAACACCTATCCGGAACATTTATAGTGAACGACAGAGAAAAAAGGACCACTCGTCCGATGTCAAAAGTGATGGAAAACTGTTGTGACATTTTACTCTTAGTAAAGCACAACACTGCTGCAGAAGAAAGCGGATGAAGTGCTTTTCAGATTGTTCTTTGTTACTGTAAATTATATACATCACTAAATTTGGATGCCTGACTGTTTGTATATGTATATGTACTATACACATAAAAATGGACAATGGGTGTTGAAACTAGGAGAGAGAAAATGTAATATGGGTAGAATCAATAAATGTGATGACAGTGATATGGCCTGAACAAGTTTTGTATCGATGTGACAATTTTATCTACATAATTAACAATAATGTTCCGAGCAACAAGTTAATTTACAGAAATGTGTGTCGATCATATTAACAGTTTAAGAATGGACGTAGAACACTCGATAGAGTGGATATCACCCCTTTAGGAGGGTTGCTATTTATGTTTCGGTCCTGGCAATGCTGGTGTTGCCAGATGAAAACTGGAACTTCCATTGGAAAGTATGACATTATTTAGCATAACTTCACTCCGACCGTATTGTCATTTGAGCGCGAATGGTTTTGGTTATTGTATGTTGAAAATTCACCTCCAAAACATGGTTTTTGAACGCTTCAACAGCTGCTACAGGCGTCGAATAAACGTTGACCAAGCAGTTTTTCTTGATGTGAGTGAATACGAAGAAGTCATTGAGTGACAAATCAGGGCTGTATGGCGGACGACCCATCAATTCGACGTTTTGGCCGGTCAAAAAGGCGCTGGTTTGAGCCGATGTGTGAGAGCTCGCATTGTCATGGTGCACAATGATTCGTCTTCTCTTGTTCGTTTTTCGAATTTCTCCGAAGACTTCAGGCAAACAAATTGTGGTGTACCACTCAGAATTGACCGTTCTACGTTGCTCAATTGAAGCAGTAGACACAGGACCAGTTTTGCCGAAGAAACAGGCAACTATTTGCTTCGAAGTGCTTCTTCCACGAACAACTTTCGTTGGATTTGGCTCGTCTTCGAAGACCCACACGGTCGAGTACTGTTTTGTTTCGGCCTCATACGCATAGATCCAAGATTCGTCACCTGTGACGATTTAATAAACGTCTTTTGAAGCACCGCGATGGTATTTTTTCAAAATTTCTTTGCACCAATCGACACGAGCCTTTTTTTGAGCGATTGTCAAATTGTCCGGGATCCAACTAGAACAAACCTTTGTTACGGACCGGTGTTCATGTAATATCGAATGTATGCTTGTGGAAGAAGTGTCCAAGGATGCCTCTATCTCACGGTATGTCACATGCCGATCTTGCATTATCAATTCACAAACGGCATCAATGTTCTCTGGCACAACGGCCTTTTTTGGACGACCTTCGTCATTGAGCGAGCGTCGGCCACGATTGAATTCATTAAACCAGTTTTTCAAAGTGCTATAGGATGGTTCTTCATCGACATACAAATATTTATGTTCATCGATGCACTCTTGTCGTGATAATCCACGTCGAAAATTGTGAAAAATTATCGCACGGAAATGTTCACGAGTTAATTCCATTTTTTTGCCAAATTGATTTTTTCAAGTCACTGTAAACAACACAAATGATGGTCGTACGTCAAAACGTTATGAGTACGTTTATACTAAAAAATGTCAAACTTTCTAATGGAAATGTTAGATGGCGCCAGGCAACATCTAACATTTCCATTAGAATGTACGAAACAGAGTCCAAGGGCGTTCCTCAAAATATAATAGAGCTCATCCAAAGTCTACATGCAAATGCCACCTGCAGAATCTTTTATGAAAAACCGGTAAAGAAAGACAGAATGTCGGCAGCCTTCCTAGCAACGCCCAAAAGGACATTGGCGTAATATTTTGGAATATTTAGTTTCGTTTCAGTTAAAAAAGTACTATACTCCTTCGCCACATCAAGGCTTATTAAAAGTAGGAGTTGAATATAAAGGGTTTTACAACAAGAGGTGTTATTTTGGTATTCAAAGAAAAATGCAATTTTTTGAGATAAATGATCGGATGTTTATTGCATAATAAAGAGGAAGGTATGCCTTTAATAATGAAAAACAACATCAGCCAAATGGCCACCACGACCACGCTTACAGGACCATATCCTTTTCATGAAATTGTCCACAACCAAATCGCAAAGTGGCTGCTCTATGTCCTCGATAGCCACACGAATTCTATGTTTGAGGTCTTGAATAGACGCTGGGCTATTGGTGTAGACCTTATCTTTCACGTGGCCCCAAAGGAAGAAGTCGCAAGGTGTTAAATTACAAGATCTCGGTGGCCAATTGTGATCACCTCTTCGAGAGATAACTCGGTCCGGAAACTTTTCCCGTAACAGAGCAATGGTTTCGTTGCTTGTGTGGCACGTAGCATCGTCTTGTTGAAAGTAAACGTTGTCCAGATCAATACCATCAAACTGCGACAATAAAAAATCATTAATCATCTCTCGATAGCGCAATCCATTCACCGTAACTGTTGATCCAACCTCATTTTCGAAAAAGTAAGGTCCAATGACCCCGCCGGACCATCAACCGCACCAAACAGTCACAAGTTGAGGATGGAGAGGCTTCACAACAATAACTCTTGGGTTTTCCGAGCCCCAGATGCGACAATTTGGTTGTTGACGTAGCCACCGAGGTGGAAATGGGCCTCATCAGTCAAGATGATTTTGTATCGTTCGTATCGTTTTTTGTTCGATCGTTTTGTATCGTTCGATGATCGTGTATCGTTCCATTTGTTCTAATGGCGTGGTTTCACTTGTCAAATGTCGAAGAATAAAAGCTTCAAAAGTGACAGCTACCGAAATACCGGGTGATTCAAAATAACACCCACCCGTTATTTATCATAATAACAAAAATGATTACGACGTAAAGTTCGGCCATACCGAATCTTATATACCATCCACCATGGATAGCATGTGAATTGTTTCGGGGTTCATCAAAAAATACACTCAAAAAGATCTTAACATTCAACTCCCATCATTACTTAGGAATTTTGTAGGTTCGTCAAAAAATACACTTAAAAAGATCTTAACATTAAATTTGGAATTTTGTAGAGAAATTTTCCACTGAAATAAAACACAAATGATATGGACTTCGTATTTTGAAACAAAGATAACTTGTTAACCAACAGAGAAGATCACAGCTAGTTCTCCCATCTATTCGCGGACATTTTTCATACATTTTTCCGATTTTTATATTTCGCGGGATTCCTTATATTATATAAAATTTCTATTCAAAAATGTTTTGTTTCGCTACATTTTTGCAAATAATGAAGGCACTGCGAATATTTTGAATACTTATAAAAATGGGAATGGTCTACGATTGTAAGTTTAGTTTTCTTAATTCCGCTAAAAATTGTATTTTATAGAATTTTTTTTAAAATTTCAACTTGAAACCGCCATAACTTTCGCGCTTCTTAATTAAATTAAAATTGCTCTCCTACATTTTTATCTCTACTATAAAAGCGGCTGATGTGCTCGCAAAATTTTTATTCAAAAATTAAAAAAAAAAATACTTTTGCCATATATATTTATGTGGGCCAAATGTAAACCTGAACCGATTTTCAGAAATTCAAATAGGGATCGTCCTTGGGCCGCAAAAATTATAATGTGTTACATTTCATCACAATCGGACCATAAATACAACCTCCACTTTATTACAAGTAAACATCTACAGACGGAAGGACGGACATGGATAAATCGACTCAAGTAGTTATTCCAAGTTGATCGGTATAATAAACTGTAGATTTGTCTCTTCTCCTTGTGAAGGTTAAAAAACAAATGCACAAACTCATACTCCTTGAACCACAGTGTGGTGTACGATATACAAATGTCAATCACAAGATGCGTTACATCAGTTTGAATAATTATCATACGCACCAATGAATATAAGGCAAGCAGACATTGTTCTGCCCGTTCTGTCTGAGACGTATCGATATTCATTGCTAATTCTTTCGAAAATGCATACATTACGAGTAAGGAAGAACATCACAATAAACATTTATACACGCTGAAAAAAATTCGTTTCTGTAGTATATTGTCCCAAACATATTCGGCTTGAAGTATACATATGTTTAGGTTACACTCCAAATATATAATATTTGACACACACAAATATTATATGTTTGGGAGGATATTGTTTTAAACCCAAAATATGTTCACATTCTAATATTTTTTCTGAAATAAAGATTAATTTGTCTTTAAATATTTTGGCAATGTATCAATGCCTTAATATAAAGACAAGTTTTCTGTTTTTCAGATGTTCAAAGAGCAATTTTTTATAAATATTATATTATTGTAAAACTTAATTGAAACTTAAATCGTATGTATAATCTTTCGTAAATATAAATTGGATTGATGGATTGACAAAGAGTGATGAATTGGAATATTTATAAATTAAAAGACATTTTTAGCTATAAAGTTTAACACGAAAAATAGGAAAAACTAACTAAAATTCGAATAAGTCAGCAAAGTTTTAAAAATCTTTTTTAAATAAAATATATTTGGAAAGCTTCTTAAACAATAACTTTGTTTGTGTGTAAACACACATTTTATTTGTGAAAGTCAGTTTGCAAATAAATTATGTTATAATATATTAATATATGCGTTCCAAACAAAATTTCTTGATTTTCAAATAAAATTAATTTGTTAACAAATATATAATATTTAAAAAAATCGTTTCCAAGTATATTTTCTTTCAATTCAAACATATCAAAAATGACGATTTTCCCCCGTGTATTGAATACAATTCCACTACAGTGCCACATATCATATTAAATCATTAATTTTTTATATTGACTAACAGGAGGCATATAAATAAATTGCTTTGTAAGTAGTTATTTTGTTCTAAAGAACTACTTTTAAATGCATTACTTTAAAATTTCCTTTTCTGCATTCTAGTGTCACAAAAAATAATGTTAATGTATAAAATTTCTAATTTTTTAAAACACCTATCTCATCTTTCCATTTAACTTCACCCTTTCCTGAATTTATGTATAGTTTCTGCAAGGACATTTTGTAAACATACATATGAACGGTACACAACAACTCCCGTGAAGATGTGTGTTTAAAGCGGTTACATTTTAAAAGACAACATATATTTTTTGGAATTGTCACCGTTTGTATTGAGTTATGAAAGTATTTTTACACTAAATGACTTGATGTTAAGTGTGGATGTCTACATGCAAACAGTGGTCTTCATGAATATTGGTCCACCATATATATATTATCTATATATTATTATATTATTTATCTATTTTATAGGAAATTTGTTTAAACAATTTAAGAACTTAGGGCCTGTTTCTGTAAATTATTTTCGTTCGTCTACGGCGAACGATCAAAATTCTCTCAGCTATTACTTGAATTCTATAAAACGCAGGTTACAAATATTTTAGGAACAAGCTTATTACATGCTTTTCTACAGACACATCGAATTATAAACTTCTGTGATTTATAGATTTCTCGGAATAATTGAGTGATTTTTGATCGTTCGCAGTAGACGAACGAAAAAAAGTTACAGAAACAGGCCCTTAATTTGTTCCGAAAATATAAGCATTTGCTATAAGTACAATTTAATATGGTTATAAAGTTAAAAAACTTCATATAAATAATTTGATTGAAATATACTCTCATTGGCATTTATGTTGGGAGATGCAGTAACGGCCGATTTTCATGAAATTTGGCGGAGTTCATTACTGCCTCATACCTAACTATGTTAAATTCCATAATGATCAGCTAAAAATATGATTTATATACCTCTTAAATTATAAAAGGGGATATAGTTGGAGGTTTTATCTAAATATAAACAGGTTTTGATCTGTTACAATAGACTTCCTAAAGCAAAAAAGTGTTTTGTCCAAATTGTAATTAATGGAACAAAGCACTTAATTAATGGAACAAGCTCGACGAAGAAAATGCTACACTTTTTCCAGAAATAAAATCGCCATAAGACGGAAGCTAACAATATAATATGTCTGACAGTCCGTTTGACTGTCAGACATAGGTACATTGAATCAACTAGTAACTCTGAGTCGATTTGTGGGTCCAACATCAATTTTTTCTGGCCAAAATCAAATGTCATGTTCTTCAGAGTGGTTCAGGGTATAATAAATTATAATATACAAAATCAGTTACAAAATGTGGTACTTAGAGAGTTTGAAAATCAAATCGGAAGGTACTTTATATAGGGAGTATATGAAAATGTAGACCGATACGACCCACTTACACAAGAAATGAATGAAATCAAACTGTTCACGTACGCAGCATTGTCTCAACTTCCCGAGCCTGATCAATACCGGTTGCTTATTGACATCACTGGAATCTCCTCTACACCTATCTTCGGAGACCTAATTCACTTAGCACGGATGTGAATAGTGCGAATTGCCTATGGGTGGTGGTTGTTGTGTGGCTGCCTTGCTCATTTTCGGGTCTTTCTCTCTCTCTATCGCAAAATCTGTGGTAGTCGAACACTTGTAACGAGCCTCTGCGTTCTCCACTTGTCGTTTTGCACTACGCAAGCGCACACAGGCCTTGTCGCCAATCACATACACGGTAATAAATCCTTGTTTATTTGAAAATACACCAAATAAAGATCCCCCATTTATTTATATTTAAATGACTAAAAATCGATTGCGTTTTATTTCTTTACTTTCATTACCACACGAACCCCCCTTTTGCACCCCTACACCAACACAAACTATGACGACACTTGTACGGCAAACACACGCAAACATAAAAGTGGCTATAGTAGTTTGAAAAAAATTTATTTATAAAACAAATTATATCCTTACACAAAAAGACATAATTCTTATAAATGATAGTGCTATTTGCATAAGGTTAACAAAGTTACAAAGAAAACCTGTAAGGAAAGGTAGAAAGTCAGGCGGGGCCGACTATATAATACCCTACACCTCCCTAACAATGCGATAAGGGTCATTGCGTTAATAATTTGGTATATATGTGGCTATATCTAAATCTTCACCGATTATCGCTAAATAAAGCAATATTCTTTCCTATATTGAGAAACGTCTTTCTGCTAAATTTTGTAATGATCGGAAGTAAAGTACAACTTCTGTAGCGCTTTGATGCCAAATCGGGAGGAACATATATATTATATATATATATATGTTCCTCCCGAATCTGAACCGAATTTCTCTGAATGCTCATTCACGTAATAAGAAACGTCTATTGTTGAATTTCGTACTGATCGGATATAAAATACAGTCTCTACGCAGCTTACATGTCAAATCGGGTGTAACATATGTATGGGGGCTATATCTAAATCTGAACCGATTTTCCCCGAATTTGGCGGTATTATTTCATGTAATAAGAAACCTCTTTCAGCCGAATTTCACACTGATCGGATATAAAATACAGTTTCTACAGCGCTGTCAAGTCAAATCGGGGGTAAAATATAGAAGGGGGCTATATCTAAATATGAACCGACTTCCTCCAAATTTAACAGTTTTTACAGCGCTTACATATCAAATCGGGGGTAACATATATATGGTGGCTATATCTAAACCTGAACCGATTTTCCCCAAATTTTATATTGTCTCTAAGTGTATCACGAGACAGTTCTGTGCCAATATTTGTACAAATCGGATCAAAAATGTTGCATATACATATGCCAAATCGGAGGTACATATATATGGGAGCTATATGTAAATCTGAACCGATTTTAACCAAATTCAATAAATTTGGTTAAAATCGGTTACTGTAAAACGTATAGCATATGTCTTGTCATCACTTGTACCTTTTTATGGACATGTATCATTGTATGTTTCTTGGATAGTCCAAAACGTACACAAGGATGTGGGTATTTCAATGTCAGAATATATAAACAGATGTGTTTCAGACAACAGTCATGCTTCCCTTTGGATTTGCCAAAAACAGACAAACAAACAAATGACTGACCCTTTTTCCAAAGTATATATTTGGGGAGCGAGGCATTCAGCATTTCTGCATCATCGCCAGCAGCAGTGAAGTGGCGGAATGGTGAGGGTTCGTCTCTACCCCTAGAATTATGATGTCGTTTGGGTTGAACATTTTTAATGTTCAGGTGTCGCATTAGTGTCGAGAAAATGACATAGATTTGTTGCCGAGTTAAAAGGTACATTTAAATAATGTGAAGTTAATATGAAGAACCGACCAACTGATGTTCCATTCATTCTGTGATAGATGAGTAGTGCTACTTAATGTCGTTTCATATATATGTGTTTGATAAATATGTAAAATGTGTTAATATAGATAGCGACAAAAGGAAAACTAACATGCAAAAATACCAATAAAACAAATAAGAAAATTTTTTGAAATTTACCCTTTCTATTTGTGATTTAACACCATTAGAATATTTCTTGTGGGGTAATTTGAAGTCATTGGTCTTTCGAAGTAAACCAGACTCTCTTCAAGCTTTATAAGTCAATATTGAACGTGCCAATCGTGACATACGACTTGATTTAGTGAAAAAAGTGCTCGAAAATTGGGTTCATCGAATTCGTTCAAGGAGAAAAGGACATGTAGGCCATTTGAATGACGTTTTATTTAGAACTTAATTGTATAGATTGTACTTCACACTAAATAAAAAACCCGTTACAACCTCTGTAGGGTGCAAATTCCAAATTGGAGGAAAATATAAATGGGAGCTATATCTAAATCTTAACCGATTTTCTCTAATTTGAATAGGACTCGTCCTTAAGCAAAGCAAGATACTCCTGCCAAATTTCGTAGTTATCGGGCCATAATAACGACCTGTACTTTGATTACAAGATTACATCTAACGACAGACAGACGGATATATCTAAATCGATTCAGAAAGTGATTCTAAGTCGATCGGTATATTAAACAATGGGTCCATCTCTTCTCCATTTGGGTGTTACAAACAAATGCACAAACTCATAATACCCTCGACCACAATGTGGTGTGAGGTATAAATAGCAATTTTCATAACACACTCTGGAAATTGAATCGGTCATCGGACTTTTGTTTTTTTTGGCAAAAGTCTCTTAGAATTTTCCATATATTTCATTTTTGCTATACGATTCCTTAGTTTTTTTGGTATCCATACAATTTGACCCTCCATAGTATACATATATGGAGACTTATGGTGCTATTCATAATAATAATACTGTGCTCGAAATGGACACTTTGAAAATGTAACAGAAAGGAGACACTATGGATATACCTATTTCGACAGTGCTGAATCCAGTGGTATCAAGCGTTTTTCTAGGTTAGCATTTCTTTTCGCGATATTAGACCATACGAGGTGAGATAGGCCCATCGTTTATTATACCGATCGACTTATAATCACTTTCTGAGTTTATTTAGCAATGTCCGTCTGTCTGTCTATCTGTCCGTCTGTCTATCCGTCTATCTATGCATGATTCTTGTAATCAAAGTACAGGTCGCACTTTTGGTCCGATATAAACGAATCTTTGCACATATCGTTATTTTTGTCCAAGGATGATCCCTATTTAATTTGGGTCAAATCGATTCAGATTTACATATAGCTTTGGCATATACGGGTATGCACTGTATAATGAAAATTTTTTAATCGATCTGTATAAATATTGACAGAGAGGTGTCTCCTGACACATTTAGAGACAATATTAAATTTGAGGAAAATCGGTTCATATTTAGATAAAGCTTCCATATATATATTACCCCCGATTTGATATGTAAGCGCTGTAAAAACCGTATTTATATCGAACCAGTACGAAATTCAGCAGAAAGAGATGTTTATAACATGGATGAACATTGCCAAATACGGGGAAAATCGGTTCAGATTTAGATATAGCCCCATATACATCGCTCATTTAGAAAAAAACGTCACATTTTGAGTTATGACATTTCACTTAAGTGTGATTGGTGACATAACCGCTGATGTGCGCCAGGTATTATTGTCTCCCTCAAGAATCTGCCCAATCTTGAATCATGTTGTACATATTAAAATTTAGGACAATTAAGTATGAACAAAAATATTTTGAGTTCTGGCGTTCCATTTCTAAATAAGCGATATGTTACACCCGATTTGACATGTAATCGCTTAAGAAACTGCCCAATTCAGCGAAAATCGGTTTCCTCCCGATTTGCTATCAAAGCGCTATAGGAGTTTTACTCTACTTAAATTTTGCTAAAAGAAGTTTCTTAAATTAGGAACGAATACTGCTTAAGTTGGCAGAAATCGGTTAGGATTTACATATAACTCCCCTATATATCGCACCTGTTCAACAAAAGGGTAACAACCAAAATTTAAAAAATTTCAGTAGAGGCCAAAAACTGTTTCCGTTAATATTAGTGGTATATTACAAAACCAGTAAGGAAAGGCTAAAGTCGGGCGGGGCCGACTATATAATATCCTACACCACTCTCGTAATATTGAATAACTCTGATATATAAATTTTGTAATTCATGTATAAATCGTTTACATAAATTTACTTTTGGGACATTTTATACTTAAATAATACCCTGTACCACAGTGTGGTGTAGGGTATAAAAACCATTGGATCTAAAAAGCCAAATCGGATGAAACATATATATGGGAGCTATAGCTAAATCTTTACCGATTTTCTTCAAATTCGGCAATGTTGGTTCATGGATCAAGAAACTCTACCATTCTAAATTTCAAAACGATTGGATGTAAAATATAGCTTATATAGAACTAAAGGGCCAAATCGGATGAAACATATATATGGGATCTATAGCTAAATCTTAACCAATTTTCTTCAAATTCGGTAGTGTTGGTTCATGGATCAAGAAACTCTACCATTATAAATTTCAAAATGATTGGATGTAAAATACAGCTTCTACAGGACTAAAGAGCAAAATCGGACGAAACATATATATGGGAGCTATAGCTAAATCTTAACCGATTTTCTTCAAATTCGGCAATGTTAGTTCATGGATCAAGAAACTCTACCATTCTAAATTTCAAAATGATTGGATGTAAAATACAGCTTCTATAGAACTAAATGGCCAAATCGGACGAAACATATATATGGGAGCTATAGCTAATGGATCAGGAAAATCTTCCATTCTAAATTTCAAAATGATTGGATGTAAAATACAGCTTCTATAGGACTAAAGGGCCAACTCGGACGAAAGGTATATATGGGAGCTATATCTAAATCTAAACCGATTTCAACCAAATTCAATAGCGATCTTAACAGCTGCAAAATACTCTAAACTGCAAAATTTCAGAACGATCGGAGGGAAATTGCGACCTGTAGTCGACGAACAACTTTACATGGACAGACGGACGGACGGACGGACATTGTTAAATCGACTCAGCTAGTGATTCTGAGTCGATCGGTATACTTTAAGGTGGGTCTAGCTGTGTTATTTTCAGGTGTTACAAACATCTGCCGTGAAACAAACTTATAATACCCTGTACCACAGTGTGGTGTAGGGTATAAAAAGAATATGTCGTTGCAATAAAATATCATAGATAATATAATAACGATATTTTCCTTTTTGTTTTTATACCGTACACCACACTGTGGTACAGGGTATTATAAGTTTGTTTCACGGCAGATGTTAAAGTATACCGATCGACTCAGAATCACTAGCTGAGTCGATTTAACGATGTCCGTCCGTCCGTCTGTCCATGTAAAGTTGTTCGTCGACTACAGGTCGCAATTTCACTCCGATCGTTCTGAAATTTTGCAGTTTACAGTATTTCGCGGCTGTTAAGATCGCTATTGAATTTGGTTGAAATCGGTTCAGATTTAGATATAGCTCCCATATATATCTTTCGTCCAATTTGGCCCTTTAGTCCTATAAAAGCTGTATTTTACATCCAATCGTTTTGAAATTTAGAATGGTAGAGTTTCTTGATCCATGAACCAACACTGCCGAATTTGAAGAAAATCGGTTAAGATTTAGCTATATCTACCATATATATGTTTCGTCCGATTGTGCTCTTTAGTCCTGTAGAAGCTGTATTTTACATCCAATCATTTTGAAATTTAGAATTGTGGAGTTTCTTGATCCATGAGCTAACACTACCGAATTTGAAGAAAATCGGTAAAGATTTAGCTATAGCTCCCATATATATGTTTCGTCCGATTTGGCCATTTAGTCCTATAAAAGCTGTATTTTACATCCAATCGTTTTGAAATTTAGAATGGTAGAGTTTCTTAATCCGTGAACCAACATTGCCGAATGTGAAGAAATTCGGTTAAGATTTAGCTATAGCTCCCATATATATGTTTCGTCCGATTTTTCTCTTTAGTCCTGAATAAGCTGTATTTTACATCCAATCATTTTGAAATATAGAATGGTAGGGTTTCTTGATCCATGAACCAACACTACCGAATTCGAAGGAAATCTGTTAAGATTTAGCTATAGCTCCCATGTATATGTTTCGTCCGATTTGGCCATTTAGTCCTATAGAAGCTGTATTTTACATCCAATCGTTTTCAAATTTAGAATGGTAGAGTTTCTTGATCCATGAACCAACACTGCCGAATTTGAAGAAAATCGGTTAAGATTTAGCTATAGCTCCCATATATATGTTTCGTCCGATTTGGCCCTTTAGTTCTATAAAAGCTGTATTTTACATCCAATCGTTTTGAAATTTCGAATGGTAGAGTTTCTTGATCCATGAACCAACACTACCGAATTTAAAGAAAATCGGTTAAGATTTAGCTATAGCTCCCATATATATGTTTCGTCCGATTTGGCCCTTTAGTTCTATAGAATCTATATTTTACATCCAATCGTTTTGAAATTTAGAATGGTAGAGTTTCTTGCTTCATGAACCAACATTGCCGAATTTGAAGAAAATCGGTAAAGATTTAGCTATAGCTCCCATATATATGTTTCATCCGATTTGGCTTCAAAATGTAACTCTTTAGTTGAATCTAAAGACGTTGTTCTGTAAACACAGAGAGAGTCATAACGATTTTTATTATGAAAAAGCAGAAAAATCAACGGACATTTTTTTGCAGTGGGTAGAAATTGCCATTGTACGTTGTTTTCTTGCAAAAAAAAACAAAATTTAAAAATTTTGATTTGTTACCCTTTTGTGGAACAGGTGCGATATATTCCTGCCTACTTAGTATTTAAGCGTTATTGAATCTATATTTTACGTCTGATCTTTATATAATTTGGCACCAATGAGGTTTTCGGCCAAATTGATAAAAATCTGTTTAGATTATGTATAGTCACATCTATTTGTGCCTTCAGATTTTTGATCTATGAAAGAATACTGCGCAACGCCCCCTTTTTGCATTTTTAGGGAGGTGTTGGTTATTATATAGTCGGTCCGTCTGATTTTCTGCCTTTCCTTACTAGTTTCTAAATTTCGTAATGATCGAATATAAAATACAACTTCTATAGCGCTTTGATGCTTGTACCGCAATGCGGTGTAGGGTATAAATATATCAAAAACTAGCGGACCCGGCGAACTTCGCCTCGCCCCAATTTAACGCCTTCAGATAAACTCCAGAGTGATAATAAAACACAGATAGTTAAAATTTTAATGCGATTTGTTTAAAAGGAATCGAAATCGGTAGAGATAAATCGAATCAGATGATAAACAACAAACAACGAAGACAGAAGACAGGCAACGTACAGATGACCGTGCGAAAAACAGGGAAATTCGAGATTAATTCCACAGACTTCCTACGATTGGTTTTGAGATTTATTGATTGTCATCGCAAAAGCCAATCGTACAGGGAACTGAATCCGCTTGAATTGGAATGAAAGATCAGTTGGAATAATCGGAATTCGTGGGATAAGGACTTCCTCTCCTTTGAATTTTCCCTTGATGATCGTCGCCTGAATCACATTGTCCATCAGTTTCATAATGGACAACCGCGAACTATGCACAATTTCGGATGATTCAGATTCCGCAACATGATTATGATCGATTCCACCTTCAGCTGTAAATTATGCGGCGGAGCCCCTGGCACATCAAGCGAGTTCGATTTTACTTTGAATAATAAAATTCATGCTATCGACGTCCTTATTCTTCGCTGCTAATATTGCCCATTCACTAATCTAATCGAGATTTGGAAACACTTTGGTGATGAGTTCCTCGTTCGACGATGTGAACTCGCAAAAATTTGCCGGGAACAATATCAATGCAGTGGAAACATCAATAGTAATTTGGCCATTGCCAAGCGCCAACAGTTGTTTCGAAAATTCAAGAGCCGATGAGTCGTTCTGCAACGCGACTCTCATGTTCGTGGTCAATTTCAACTTCTTGACATAACTTCTTGACATGCAGCCACAAAGACCACTATTTCAGGCATGCATTAATTTCATCGGCAGTAGATTTCGGGATGACGGGAAGCGTTTGACGAAAATCTCCGGAGAGCAATATCAGACTCACCAAATTGTCTCAAATCACGTCGTAAATCCTTCATCGTTCGGTCAATTGCCTCCAGAGCTCGTTTATGCGCCATCGTGCATTCATCCGAAATTATGATTTTGCAATGCCCGCAATCCAATAAGATAACCTTACCTCTTATACTCAAACTTATTATCTGAAAAAATGTTCGAATTGATAAATATCGTGAATTTTAATTGATCGTAATGCCGATGTGATACGCGAAATCAGTGTAACAATACGCAAAACTCGAATGAATTGCACCAAGAAAAATAGCACATACTCGTACATATGTTTAATAGAAAACTTTTTTGTTTAATAGAAAATTAATAAAAAAATTTGGATTGAAAAAGAGAGCAGTAGATAGGAACAGTAGGAATCTCGCAAGAAATAGCAGTAGATAGGAACAGTAGGAATCTCGCAAGAAATAGCAATTTTCGATTTTCCCAATTTTCCGACTTTTCTGGAGGGTTTTCCCAAAATTTTCTTTCGTAACAACCTTCTCCAGGCAAATACGAAGAACTGAAAAAAAAAAATTGAGCCAAATCGGTCCAGCCGTTCTGACGTGATGCCATTACACAGATGGACCGTTTCATTTTTATATATATACTAGCTGAGCCCGGTGCGCTTCGCTGCCCATGTCAAAATTCGCGCTGTAGAAACTGTATTTTATATCCGATCAGTATGAAATTCGGCAGAAAGAGGTTTGTTATTACATGAAGGAATACTGCCAAATTCGGAGAAAATCGGTTCAGATTTAGATACAGTCCCCATATATATGTTACCCCCGATTTGAAATTCAAGCGCTGTAGAAACTGTATTTTATATCCGATCAGTAAGAAATTCGGCAGAAAGAGGTTTCTTATTACATGAAGGAATGCCGCAAAATTCGGAGAAAATCAGTTCAGATTTAGATATAGCCCCCATATATATATGTTACCCCCAATTTGACATGTAAGCGCTGTAGAGACTGTGTTTTATATCCGATCAGTACGAAATTCGACAGAAACAGGTTTCTATTTTACATGAATGAGTATTCTAGGAAAATCGATTCAGATTTATATATAACCTCCATATATATGTTCCTCCAGATTTGGTTACAAAGCGCTATAGAAGTTGTACTTTACTTCCGATCATTACAAAGTTCTCCAGAAAGATTTTTCTCAATTTAGGAACGAATATTGCTTAATTTTGCGATTATCGGTTCAAAATACATTTACCAATTATTCCAAATTATTATCGCAATGACCCTTATCGCATTGTTAGGGAGGTGTAGGGTATTATACAGTCGGCCCCGCCCGACTTTCTGCCTTTCCTTACTGGTATTAGTAATAAATTCACTGAATGAAAAAATACCGAATTCAGTGGAAAGTCCAGAAAATAGAAATGTATACTTATAAAATTTCCAAATTCTTGTTTCATTGATATTGCATCACATTATCATATTGCGATTGTATTGGAGTGAGCAGCTGTAATTATCGCATACCGAGCATTTTTGTTCATGTATTTCCTATATAATACTTGCAAGATATATCAAAATATGGGCTGGGCCACGCCCACTGGTCCTATTCCGCCCATTTGAAAGCCAATTACGTAGACTGCTACCAGATACTTATACGCAAAATTTCAACACTCTCGCTAACAAAATGAGCAAGATAATTCAATTTCAAAATTTGGCTTATATGGGCGGTGGCCCGCCCATTGGTCAGATCCCGCCAATTTTTGGACCAATCACGTGGACTGTCACCAGATACATATCTACAACATTACAGCACTCTAGATAAAAAATTGTGCAAGTTATATCAATTTCAAAATTTGGCTTATAAGGGCGGGGCCACGCCCATTGGTCCGATCCCGCCCATTTTCTGACCAATTACGTAGAATGCCACCAGATACATATACACAACATTGCAGCACTCCCGATAGCAAATTGTGCAAGATATAAAAATTTCAAAATTTGGTCATTGTGGGCGGGGCCACGCCTATTGGTCCGAACCCGCCCATTTTTGGACCAATCACGTAGATCGCCAACGGATATATATACACAAAATTCCAGTTCTCTCGCTAACAAATTGTGCAAGATATCACATTTTTTAAATTTGGCTTATATGGGCGGTGCCACGCCCATTGGTTCGATCCCGCCCGTTTTTGGATCAATCACGTAGACTGCCACCGTTTACATATACACAAAATTCCAGCACTCTCGCTAACAAATTGTGCAAAATATCTCAATTTCAAAATTTGGCTTATATGGGCGGGGCCACGCCCATTGGTCCGGTCCCGCCCATTTTTTCACCAATTACGTAGAATGCCACCAGATACATATACGCAACATTGCAGCACTCCCGCTAGCAAATTGTGCAAGATATCAAAATTTTGTCTATGTGGGAGGGGGCCACGCCCATTGGTCCGATCCCGCCCATTTTTGGACCAATCACGTAGACTGCCACCGTTTACATATACACAAAAATCCAGCACTCTCGCTAACAAATTGTGCAAAATATCTCAATTTCAAAATTTGGCTTATATGGGCGGGGCCACGCCCATTGGTCCGATTCCGCCCATTTTTGGAAAATTCACATAATCTGCCATTAAATGCATACAAACAAAATTTCAGCACTATACCTATAATAGGAGCAGAAATATCGGATTTTTAACCTTCGATTTGTATGGGAGGTACCACGCCCCTTTGTCCAATTAATTTTTTTTTTTATATAAACCATCTCGTGAAAATTTAGAATCGAATAAAAAAAAATCATCCAAATCGCTCCAGCCGTTCTGACGTGATGCCATTACACAGATGGACCGTTTCATTTTTATATATATAGATAGATTAAAAATGTATTGAAAAAACATCCCTAACTGATTATATGAATGCATTGTCCAACAAAAAACGGTGTTGGGCGGAACGTTGATCTTTTGATCGTGGCAAACCAAATCTCTGCTCCTGTTGACGTATGTCAACCGAAAGTATGTCAAGAAACGAAGTGCAAATAGTATTTTGTGCCATTTGTCTGTCTTCTAACACTTCAACAATGAAATATCAAATTGTTGCTCACTGCATTTGTGCAAATATTATTAAAACATTTAAACATTTGGCGTCAACAAATCATTTTTTTCCTGATATCTACAAAAAATATTTGTTATCACGTCCTACTGGGCTCGTGACAACTATTATAGAATACTAGCTGACCCGGCGCGCTTCGCTGCCCTCAAAGTGCGTTTCAGTAAAATAGAACCATATGATATAATTGACACTCTTAATATTACGGCAGTGTTTTCGGGTCATCCATATTGGACTTAAATGCACAATTTTCGTGTTGTGCAACACCACTCAAATCACCTTGGGAGACCACGTCGCTCATTATCTGTTGGGTCATATAGATTGCTTTGAAATGCTACCATACCAATTAGTGCAATAATTCTATCAGTATTTATTTTTTTTTTATAACGATGCCGCATGGGCGTAGTCACGCCCTTTAATCCGATATCTTCCATTTTTGTGGGTCACGTACTAACATTTGAGTCACTTGAATACTAAACTCACTTGGTCCAGCGTCAGTCTAGATATAATTGTCTCCAGTTATTTCGTTTCCAGCAAGCGTGTCGTATTCACAGATACTTCGACTGATCAGCTTTTTAATCAGATTCCGTAGAGTGCTATCAACAGCATCCACTCCAAACTTCAAGACGATTAGTGCAATGCCTCCCTATATATCACTTTGAGTCCTGGAGTCAAATAGAGTTGTAGATATGACCCTTTTCATCCACATACAATTATGAGAGGCTTTGTACATTGACGATATTTTTATGCACATTTTCAAAACTGTACTGCAATGATATTGGAAATTTTTCAAACTCACATCTCGAGTTGTATGGGTGGCGCCACGCCCTTATCACTTTTTTTTGCAACGATATCGCCGCAATACTTTTTCGAATATTACGTTCTACATTTTTTATTTATATGGCGGTATCATGCCAACTGTTTCCATCGTTCCTGTTTGTAGCTCCATCACCCCTACTTGTACCAAGATCAGACAGCCAAACCATGCACTTGATCTGGTTCCAAATACCAAATTTCACAATCGAAGCAATCAGGTTGTGTGGACGGTACCACACCCACTGTTACTATGACGTCAGTGTTTAGCTTCATCGCGGGTTCTAGTACCAATGTCACAAATACCAAATTTCGTGAAGTTTACTCTAATAGTATTCAAAACATTTAATTTTTAAATTATAGGTTGTGTGGGCGGTGCTACGCCCACTAACACTACCACCCCAGTTTTCAGCTACATGACGCGTACTGCACCAAGGTCACACATACCCAATTTCGAGAATTTTGCTCTAATGGTATTCGAAATATTTAATTTTTTAATTTTAAGTTGTGTGGGCGGTGCCACGCCCACTTTCACTACCACGCCAGCTTTTGATTCCATTACGTATACTGGTGCCAAGGTCACATATACCACGTTTCGTGACTCATACCGCAATAATACTCGTAATATAGTACTTTTAACTTTTAGGTTGTGTGGGCGGTGCCACGCCCACTTTCACTGTTTCCCCCGTTTTTAAGCCGGTGACGCGTACTGGTACCGAGGTCCCACATAACTATTTTCGAGAATTTTACTGCAAAACTACTCCAAATATTACATTTTTAAATTTCAGGTTGAGTGGGCGGTGCCACGCCCACTGTCACTATCACACCGGTTTTTGGCTCCATGATGTGTACTGGTACCAAAGTCACACATATCGAATTTCGAGAATTTTGACCCAATAGTACCCGAGATATTTCACTTTTCATATATACGTTGTATGGGCGGTGCCACGCCCCTTTGTACAATCATAACCGAATATAGCTACGAACCTTCCACACACCAAATGATATACTCATGCAAAAATTTAGCAAAATCTGTTCAGCCGTTTTCGAGTCCATCGCGTACCAACGAACACCATTTCATTTTTATATATATAGATTAATTGAAACCAGCAAAGAAGAGCTAAAGTCGTGCGGAGCCGATTATATAATACAATACGCCACACTATCAGAACAGAATAAGAATAACTATTGTAAAATTGTATCAATGTTGTTATCCTAATGATAATTATAAGTCAAATTTTTAAAAATCAGGATATAAAATCAGGATATCAGATTAAAATCAGGATATAAATACTTATATATTTTTATAGCTATATATAAATCTGAAACTATTTTCTTCAAATGTAGCAACGTCCTATATTGGCTGAAAAATTTTGTCTTTTAGATTTTATAAAGATGTATTCAGAAATACGGATTATATGGCCGTTAGATAAAAATCGGGATATATGTTTGTATATAGAGGCTATATCTAAATCAGAACCGATTTTCTTAAAATTTCCCAACTATCGTTCTTTGTTCAAGAAACTTTTATCTGCTAAATTTTATATATTTCTGTTCAGAAATGTGGATTCTATACATATGGGACAATCTCTAAATCTGAACGGATTTTTCTCAAATTTGGAAAAGTTGATTATTGCGCAAAAAACTATACTGTATGATATTTCGTGTAAATTTTATGTAAATTTTATCTTTTATACCGCGTAAATGTCAAATCGGGATGTAAATATATGTATAGAGTCTGTATATAAATCTGAATGATTTTTTACGAAACTTGGAAGAGGTCATAAAACTGTAGGGTGTTATATTTAATAAAGGTCTGCTTAAAAACCAGTAATGAAAGACTGATGTCGGGTGGTGCCGACTTTATGATACCCTACACCACTCTAACTAGATTGGATAACAACGATATGTCTCTGCCTCTGTAGCCAAATTAGACGAAACATATATATGGGACCTACAACTAAATCTGAACCGATTTTCTTCTAATTCGAAGATGTTGGTCCATGGATCACGAAACTCTACTATTTCACAACGATTAGATGTAAACTACACGCTGAAAAAAATCGCTTCTGTAGTATATTGTCCCAAACATATTTGGCTTGAAACATATATAAAGAAATTTTTTTTTACATCCCAATATGTTTTTATTTGGGGCTATTATTTCCTAAACAAATATTTATTTGCACTTAAGAATTCAGAAAATACGTTAATTGTGTTAAATTTTTTACTAATTCAAAGTTATTTTTTTTTAGAAATGTTTAATGTTCGTAAAAATAATAAATAATAATAATTGAAATCGTATAATCTTGGATCAAAATAAATTATTTGGAGGATTGACAAGAAATGTGACTTGGAATACTAACTCAGAAATTTGAAATGATTGATTTAAAACATAAGTTAATGCTGCATATGGTATCATAACTGGGAGGGGCAATTCGAAACCAATTAAAAATTAAAACTGAAATTCGAAAAAGTCAGCAAAAGTTTTGGAAATATTTTTAAATATAATATATTTGGAACAATTCCTAAATAATAATTATACCCTACACCACACTGTGGTACAGGGTATTATAACTTTGTGCATTTGTTTGTAACACCCAAAAGGAGAAGAAACAGACCCATCGTTTATTATACCGATCGACTCAGAATCACTTTCTGAGTTGATTTAGCTATGTCCGTCTGTCTGTCCGTCTGTGCATGTATTCTTGTAATCAAAGTACAGGTCGCAATTATGGTCCGATCTCGACGAAACTTTACACATATAATTTTTTTGGCCCAAGGACGATCCCTATTGAATTTGGTTAAAATCGGTTCAGATTTGGATATAGCCCCCATATATATGTTAGCCCCGATTTGCCATGTAAGCGCTGTAAAAACTGTATTTTATATCCGATCAGTGCGAAATTCGGCAGAAAGAGGTTTCTTATTACATGAAGGAATACTGCCAAATTTGGAGAAAATCGGTTCAGATTTAGATATAGCTCCCATATATATGTTACCCCCGATTTGACATGTAAGCGCTGTAGAGACTGTATTTTATATCCGATCAGTACGAAATTCGACAGAAGGAGGTCTTTTTACATGAATAAGTATTCAGGGAAGATCGGTTCAGATTTATTTTAAAGCTCCATGTATATGTTCCTCCTGATTTGGTATCAAACCGCTATAGAAGTTGTATTTTACTTCCGATCATTAACATTTTCCAGAAAGATGTTTCTCACTTTAGGAACGAATATTGCTTAATTTAGCGATTATCGTTTTATTATCGTTTCAGATAATACGTTTCTACCCATTTACCAATTATTCCAAATTATTATGGCAATGACCCTTATCGCATTGTTAGGGAGGTGTAGGGTATTATATAGTCGGCCCCGCCCGACTTTCTGCCTTTCCTAACTGGTTTTATTTATATTTAAACACATATTTATACCCTACACCACACTGTGGTACAGGGTATTAAAACTTTGTGCATTTGTTTGTAACACCCAAAAGGAAAAGAAATAGACCCATCGTTTATTATACCGATCGACTTAGAATCACTTTCTGAGTTGATTTAGCTATGTCCGTCTGTCCGTCTGTCTGTGCATGTATTCTTGCAATCAAAGTTCAGGTCGCAATTATGGTCCGATCTCGACGAAACTTTACACATATCTTTTTTTTGGCCCAAGGACGATCCCTATTGAATTTGGTTAAAATCGGTTCAGATTTAGATATAGCCCCCATATATATGTTAGCCCCGATTTGACATGTAAGCGCTGTAAAAACTTTATTTTATATCCGATCAGTATGAAATTCGGCAGAAAGAGGTTTGTTATTATATGAATGAACACTGTTAAATTTGGAAGAAATCGGTGCAGATTTAGATATAGCCCCCATATATACGTTACCCCCGATTTGACACGTAAGCGCTGTAAAATTTTTATTTTAAATCTGATCAGTGCGAAATTCGGCAAAGAGAGGTTTCTTATTACATGAAGGAATACTGCTAAATTCGGAGAAAATCAGTTCAGATTTAGATATAGCCCTCATATATATGTTACCCCCGATTTGACATGTAAGCGCTGTAAAAACTGTATTTTATATCCGATCAGTGCAAAATTCGGCAGAAAGAGGTTTCTTATTACTCGAAGGAATACTGCCAAATTTGGAGAAAATCGGTTCAGATTTAGATATAACTCCCATATATATGTTACCCCCGATTTGAAATTCAAGCGCTGTAGAAACTGTATTTTATATCCGATCACAGCGAAATTCGGCAGAAAGAGGTTTCATATTATATGAAGGAATACTGCCAAATTCGGAGAAAATCGGTTCAGATTTAGATATAGCCCCCATATATATGTTACCCCGACTTGACATCTAAGCGCTGTAGAGACTGTATTTTATATCCGATCAGTACGAAATTCGACAGAAAGAGGTTTCTATTTTACATGAATGAGTATTCAGGGAAAATCGATTCAGATTTATATATAACCTCCATATATATGTTCCTCTTGATTTGGTTACAAAGCGCTATAGAAGTTGTACTTTACTTCCGATCATTACAAAAGTCTCCAGAAAGATGTTTCTCAATTTAGGAACGAATATTGATTAATTTAGCGATTATCGGTACCCATTTACCAATTATTCCACATTATTATCGCAATCACCCTTATCGCATTGTTAGGGAGGTGTAGGGTATTATATAGTCGGCCCCGCCCGACTTTCTGCCTTTCCTTACTGGTTTTTTTTTTGAGAAATTTATTGTGCAAATATAATTTGTTGTAATATATTAATATATGCGTTCCAAATATATTTTATTGATTTTCAAATAAAATTTATTTGCTAAGAAATATATAATATTTAAATATTTGTGTTCCAAATATATTTTCTTTCAATTCAAACATATCAAAAAAGGCGATTTTGCCCCGTGTAGAGCTTATGTAGGCCTAAAGAGCAAAATCGGACGAAACAAATATACAGGAGCTATAGCTTAATCTGAACCGATGTTCTTCAACTTAAGCAATGTTGGCCCATGGATCAAGAAACTCTACCATATTGAATGTCAAAACAATTGGATTTAAAATACAGCTTCTATTTGGCTAATGGTTTAAATCAGAAGAAACATTTATTAGGGAGCTATATCTAAATCTGAGACGATCACAACAATTTCAAAAGGCGCGAAAGACTCCTAACTGGAAAAGTTCAGCACTATCGAAGTGAAAGTGCGATCTGTACTAAACGAACAACATAAGATAGGCAGACGGACGGACAGACGGTTAAATCAACTCAGCTAGTGATTTTGTGTCGACGGTATACTTTAAGGTGGGTCTAGCTGTAGTATTTATAAGTGTTACAAACATCTGCAAAGAAACAAACTAATAATACCCTGTACTTGTGGTGTAGGGTACACAAAGAGGTATATTCAGCCATGATTTCGAACACACAACTATGTGCTCCAGATCTGTATTTCTAAGTTTCAAAAATATTC
This sequence comes from Eudasyphora cyanicolor, assembly GCA_963930755.1. Taxonomy (NCBI): domain Eukaryota; kingdom Metazoa; phylum Arthropoda; class Insecta; order Diptera; family Muscidae; genus Eudasyphora; species Eudasyphora cyanicolor. The sequence continues at coordinate 178,669,881 of OZ005737.1, forward strand.
GTTTAAATTTGAAATACCCAATTACAGTTTTCATTGCAGGTATAGTCCCCTAATAACACTCTAGATATTTCTTCATTTTATTTTCATCCAATCATTTTTGTTATCGAAGGTTTCTTGGGTAACCAGGCAAGACATGAGATTTGTTCCGGACTTAATCCTTTTTCAATTACTTTCCATCCCTTTTTGAAGTATTAATTTCTCATCCTTTAGTATACCACAAAAAGGAGCGGTGGCTATCCTAAAGTTTCGTGTGTGTTAATGTTTGCACACACGCATATCATAACATTTTGCAGGATGGAACTGCTTTATGGCAATATGTGTGCTTTAGATGGATCCTTTCGTCTGTATTGCTTAAAGTTTATGTCTATTTAAAGACCAATGACACTTGACCATCAACCGAACAACAGGAGCAGCCACAATAAAAAAAACTAATCTAAACCTAAGGACGAACACACCTTTTTGTCTTTGATTTTTCTCCCTGGACGATTGTAAATAGAGAACTTTGAGGCCAAATGAATCGTAAAGTATTTTCGATGACTGTCATCGGTAAGACAGGGCAACAGGAAAGAGGTGGAATTTTAATTCTATGAGCAAACCTTTCATTTCCCATATCCAATTTTCAATATGATCCAATGACGTACATACGTAACTATTTAAATGAAATCCATTTGTGATGGCTCCATGAAAATTCAATTTCTTTGTACAAATAAGATATTTTATTTGACTTAATACTAAATAATTTCTTAGTGTCCATCATAAAGGTCCTGAGGGTTGCCACTGGGAATTGAGTTAATATATTAGGAAATATCTAATATTGATTTGATGTACTCAATTTATTGACACACGTTTTTTGAATTGAGGTTTTTATTAAAACTTCTATACGTACAATATACGGACAAAGTGCCAAATGAATAAATACACACTTGAGTGAAATTCATAGATGTAGGTTTCAAACCAAAGCAGTTACATTCATCGTCAAATGGATTTGACTCAGAATTTCAAACATCGACATACGATTTTGTGCACAAGTAATGAAAGTAATAAAATAACGTGCAGCGTCTATACAATAGGCTAGGTTAGGTTAAGAGTGGCAGCCTGTAAAAGAGATAAACATAGACTATCCAGCAGGGCTGTGTAGTCGTATGTCTAGGAGTCGGAGTCGGGGAAATTTGCCCAGAGTCGAAAAAATATGGTCGACTCCGACTCCGATATGTATTGTGCAAATTGTGGTAGAACTTTTGCACTCAACAAATTTTGGGAAAACAATTTTGGTAGAAAAAAAGGATAAAATATTTGAAGCTTTTAACCAAATATTTAAGTATGCCAAAAATATCTATAAAGTTAACTAAACTATCGAGTTTTTATGTAAAACAGTTTAAGGAAAGCTCTGATTATATTTAGCTAACAAAATTAGTATTTTTGCAAGACTATACACTATTCCTAAGCGAGTACAATACAAGTAAGGAATGGCCGAGCGAAGCCAACTATATAACACCGTACAACAAACACCTTGTTAGAGCAGAATAAGCTCAGATATTGTAAATATAAATATGTGATAATTACCTATACGTAAGTCTTAATCTAAACAGAATTTGTTAAAGGAAATACAGCTTCCATAGCGATACAATGTCGAATCTAAAAAAAACATTTATATCTAGGGGCAATATCGACCTGAACCGATTTTCACCAATTCCAATAGGTTTCCTCCCTAGTGTGAAAGAGTTCTTATTGCAAAATTTTAGCAGAATCGTAGTGAAATTTCGACCTGTACTTAACGAAAAACATAAGATGGACAGGCGGACAGCTAGTGATTCTGAGTAGAACGGTATATTTTAAGGAATTTCTAGCTCTAGTAATTTTTACAAATCTCCAAAAAAAAACAAATTTATAACCTCCAGTACCATAGTGTGGTATTAATAACTAACGAATAAACGCGTTTCCTGAAGCGAACATAATTTCCAAAAATTGCGGTATATTACACCAGAGGCAATGACAATTTTATTATGATTCCATATTAGTTGCAACTTCCAAGTCAAGCGTCGATAAATAAATAATACAATTTTATTTAAATGCTGGTATTGAGAATTTCTACTTTTATTGTTTTTTTAGCAATGCTATATCTTATTTTTAATAACATGAACTCACGTCTTAGTAGAAATATAATTTCAAAAATGTATGTTATTTAACTGCCGGAGTCGGAACTGGAGTCGGAGTCGGAGTCGAATGATTTTAAAATTCGGCTCTGGGAGTCGAAGTCGAGTAGTTTTGGCTCGACTCCACAGCCCTGCTATCCAGTCCATTGTTTTACCACAGGGACGTAAGGGAAAACACAAGTTATCATTATCCCCTCCCGTTAAACCAATTTGATTGCTTTAAAAACTCAAAAGTTGGCGGATTCCAACATCAGCAAAGTTACCTAAATGCTCAAAGAAATACCCCGCCTTCTAGTTAGAGCGGAGAAAGACACATAAGGTGTTCTATTGATTTCTCCTCTTTTTCGTCTCCTCAGCTTCTACAAAAATCATTATGCAATCTCTCTGCATGCCATCCAATATGACAGTCACGATAAGTGAGACTTCCGTCCTCGACAACGTCAGCAGTGCTTTGGTGGGTTTGGAGTCTATGCCGGTCCGCATCAGCCTACAATGTATGCGGCTCCTGACTAGTGATCAACTGCCATTTGTTGCCGTAAGTGCAGTATCTCTCAAGAGGAGCTTGTAGATCGCTATAGGCATGTCCACATGCTTCAGGTCCCCTGAAGCGTGCGATATTAAGTTAATATCTCTTGCAGTTCCCTTGTATGTCTCTGTGACCTGTCACCCATATCAGGTGAATATTGATCTGTTTAGCCATCTCATTAAGGGATCTAAGGCAGACGAGAGCAGTTTTTGAGTTCAGGAATATAGTTTCCAGGGACTTGATAGCAGCCTGACAATCAGAGAAAATGTTTATACCGACTGTTATGAGCACATTAATTTTAAGCCATTTATAGCTAAGATTTATGCCTGGCAAACACTACAGTACTTAGGTAGTCTTTATGCAAGTCATAGCTGAAGTTCTTCACAAAATAACAAGAAGCTGAAGTTCCTCCTTTGGATATGCCTATTCCATTCTGATCTATCAGGTATACTTCTTGTCAAGAGAGTATACTTCTTGTCAAAGAGTCAAAGATACGTGGGTTCAGACCCGAACGTTTTCCAATTGCTCTTTTACAGGTATATATCGCTACCACAGCCCTATTTGATCTTTAGAAAATGTTGGGTTAAAAGTGCAACTATCTGTCTAGTAAAATACCTAAGTATTTTGCACTTTCAGAGAAGGGCAGTTCAATACCCCCAAGGAGGCAGGTGTAACTTGTGGCACCTTATTTCTCCTGGTGAAAAGAGCTAGTTCAGTCTTGTCCGGGTTAACACAAAGACCATTACCGGAAGCCCATCTTGAGCTTGTATGAAGGGACTGCTGTTGGATGCCTCTGAGAGTATCTACAAACATCCTTCTAACAGCTATTGCCATGTCATCTGCAAAGACAACATCTGTGACACCCATCATATCCAGAGAAAGTAAACTATTGTTCATGGAGAGATTCCATAGAATTGAAGACAGATCACCCCTTGGAGCATTCTGTTGAGTGGACAGTAGCCTGTGATCAATTTCAGTCCTTAAGTAACTATCTATTAATCTCTCCAGAGTTTTAAGGAGAAATGGCGATAGACGAATTGGCCGGAAATCCTTAGCTCCAGTATGGGACGGATTTCCCCCTTTAGGGATGAAAACAACCTTGTTTTGTCTCCATTTTGATATGTATGGCTGATTGATACAAAATATGTATATCTATCCACAAGCAACTGCTTGTAGCTCCCTCGGCGAGACTTTGTCTGGTCCTGGCGACTTTAAAGCGTTTGATAGCCCAAAAAATTCTAGATTCGGTTGGTGGCATTTTCCCCATTGAAAAGAACTTTCTACAGCACTTCCTCAGCGTAGATAATTGAGACGACCACCATTGCGGTTGTTGTTTTCCCCGTGGCTTCTGTTTGTAACGAGTCGTTAAGAGTCGTAGTGACTCGCTCCACCGTTTCATCTACGAGTATATCCCGCATAGTTTACATTTTCATTTCAGGACTTTTTGGAAGAGACCTGTTGAATATGTGCCTAAATTTTTCCCAATTAGCCTTCTTGACATTTGGTGGGATTATCAGTAGGCTTAGCATTCATGCAGAAGTTAATATAAATATGGGCGGAAAAGCTATGAGTGTCCAAAACTTTCCAATCAGAAATGCTTCCACTTTAATTCACGGAGCCAAAGGCGAAATTGACCACCTCCTGTATTTTTCTAGTAATGAAGGTAGGTTCATGCCCTCTATTACAAATCACAAGGTTACTACTTATAATATATTCAATAAATAATTCGCCCCTGTCGTTGATGTCAGAACTACCATAATTATGATGCTGTGCATTGACATCACTACACACAGTTAGGTCCTTGTTCTTCTTGATTACCGGTCCTACCAGTGATATCAATGCACAGGTTGGCGTCTCATCAGTATTATATGCCATATAAACGGAGGCCAACCAAACATGAGAGTTTTCTAACTCGAGGCTGGCCGATATTCTGTCTTCACTACTAAAAGAAGGAAGACGGTATACATATATTAAGGTCGTTCTTAGCAAGTATACAGGCTCTACATACATCTTCAATGGTTCCTGTATTAGGACCAGGTCGGCTCTACCTTGCATCAGGAGGTCTTTGCAGGCAACTGATGCTTCCTTAAAGTGGTGGAGGTTTATATGTAGGACCATCTTCAGATTTCGCCACCATTGTTATATCTGCCTCGTCGTCTGTATCCACTAGAAGCTCATCGTAACCGTATTCATCCCCACTTATTCTTCTCGACACATTCAACATATCGGTAAAGGGTGAAACGCATGTTCCCGCCAGATACTGCTCTAATAATTGCCAAGAGGGAGGTTCTTCATTAGATACTACGCCAGAGTTATCCAGAGGAGTATTTTCGAATTGCCTCCCTCATCGCTCTTGTACGCCTTAAGTCAGACTTTGCTGAATCCAAATGAAACCATGCCTTCTGGCTTGACGAGGTGGGATAGAGACTCGGCATTCAGTATAAATACTGCGTATCTCCGCTGACCATCCACCTTATCCAATCTACCGACCATCCAGTTGCCAGTTGGAAGCCCGGGATTGCAAACCTTCAGCATCTTAGTCACGGATTCCACATAGGCTGGTAAAGCCGGAATCCATTCATGGGCCCTGTGCTGAGGTGGGATGTCCTCCTTATTGACAACATCCAGCGCCGCACCAAGCCAGATTTCAAAAATTTTCTTCAATGCGCAGCGATAACACTCAACAGAGCGCATATTGCTAAATCGTATTAGTTTTATGCGGCCCTGATACCAGCCAGCGTCGAAACAATAGGGAGCTGTCCTCGGCAGCTCCTCAAGAACATCGAAGAAAAGAGAACACAGTGCGTACTATATCTCACTCCGACTATGTTAACAGTCCGTGGGTTATACAACACTCGAGTCTACATACGCAAAATTTCTAGATTTCTACCTCCGCTATCTAACGTTTTTTTTTCAACTAGTGCTTATTTCGTGAATGGTAACACTTAGCTCATGTCTGATTTGACAGATAATTAGTTTTATCCTTCCGCTGAACGAATATGATTGTGTATACGCTTGAACAACGCTGGGAGCGATCGACTTACAGAAGATGCCGATTTTGCCAAAAAAATCACCTTTTCAGATGAAGCTCATTTTGATCTTGGCGGGTATGTAAACAAGCAACATTGTCTCATTTGGGGAACAGAAAACCCGCACGCATACATTGAAAAGCCGATACACCCAAAACGAGTCACTGTTTAGTGCGGATTTTGGTCCAGAAGCATAAATTGGCCATTTTTCTTCGAAAATGAGCAAGGAGTGGCCGTTACAGTCAATGGCGATGGTTATCGGGCCGTGTTGAACTTTTGTTCACAAAAATTGAAGAGGAGGATATTGGCAACATTTGGTTTCAACAGGACGGCGCTACGTTCCACACAACCGAAGCTACACTCGATGCTTTGCGCGATGTTTTAAAAAAAAAGTTTTTTGGCGGACCCTTATAAGCCGCAGAAGTCAAGCGGCCAAAAGTCGATTGGTGTAAAATTACATACGTTAGAAATCAGTATACACTCATTAATCAGTAGGATCATTGCTCTTAAGGGACATTTAAAGTACAGAAAGAGTGAAAATTGATTTGGTCACTGCTTCACTGACGAGGATTTACATATATAGCGTGATCCATTTCGAGGTTCCCTACTTTTTTAAAGAAAATACCACAGAAAATGCAAATTGAATGGGGAATGTTTATTATCATTTGAAAGAACAATATTTGGAATTTATTTTTTGAAGATTATGTCTACCAAATGTTGGCCGCGGCTACGTCTCAGATGGCCCATCCGTTGAGTCTAATTTTCGATGACTCGTTCGATCATTTCGACTGGTAACTGACGAATGACACGCGTGATGTTTTGCTCCAAGGCCTGAATCGAAGCGGGTTTGTCGGTATAAACTTTAGATTTTACATATCCCGACAGGAAAGAGTCTAACGGTGTTATATCACACGATCTTTGTGGTCAATCGACCGGCCCAAAACGTGAAATTATCTGCTCACCGAAGTGTTCTCTCAATAAATCCATTGATTGATGCGATGTATGGGAAGTGGCGCCGAGATCACGAGCTTCAATATTAGGCATCAAATAGTGTATTATCATGGCGCGATTATCTTCGTGTACACTCTCAGCTACGGCCAATACATTTTCTTCACTTCGTGCTGGACGTGGTCTATTCGGTCGAATATTATCCAATAATGAATGCTGGGTCTCAAGATGGGTGATGATGTTGCGAATAGTACGCTCAGTAGGCCGATTACGTTGACCATAAGTTGAGCGGAGTGCACGAAATACATTCCTCACAGAACGTGAATTTTCGTAATAAATTTGAACGATTTGTAAACGTTGCACAGTGGGCTAAAATGGAAATAAAATGGACATAATTCTGCCATTTCAAAACCACTTATCGTATGGCGATGAAATTTTAGGTGTGTATTCAAGAGGTGTTAGAGAGTTTAAGTTCGGAACTTGGGCCCCCTATCTCATACAGGGACGGAGCTACAGGGCTCTAAAGTTGACAACCAAGGGTATACAAAATTTGAATTTATCATTTTTTCGCCGACTTTGCCTTGGAGTTTAGCCAATATCTCAAACTATTCAAGATATCTTCAACCTATAAAATGTTTATTGTAGGTCTGGTCTAGGAGTATTCACAGAAAAAAAACGCCACTAGAATCGGAAACTCCATTCAAAAGTTAGAAGCCGATGAAAATTTTGTACACCCGAAGTGGTCAACTTTAGGGCCCTGTAGCTCCGCCCCTGTATGAGAATTCCATCACCATACGATAAGTGGTTTTGAAATGGCAGAATTACGTCCATTTTGTTTCCATTTTAAAGTCTTTCCATGATGAAATGCCAAACAATACTTAACAAAAATAATATGACAGCATGACACGACTCACACGTGATCTGTCAAAAAAGGCTATTGAAAAACGTATCTCTACTTGGATCACCCGTTACATATAAATTTTTATATTCTTTGCTCTAATGAAACTTTTAAAACTGGTGAAATAATGGAAATTGTTAAGGTCACTGCTACACTAACCTAGTCACAGAATTTTTAGCGCATATATTTGTCGTTTATAGTACTTCATATTTACAAAGTTTCAACTTTGTATCTTATAAGAGACTTCTGAAAGGACAAAAACAGTACTCACGTTTTTGATAGCGCTAGAACAGACCACAGATTGGATAATGATTAAGTGAGTAGCCCGTAGTTTATACAACATTCCTGTATATGTGCAGGCAAAATTTCAGCTCTCTACTTCTAACAGGAGCCTCAGCGATCAAGTGGTCGATAATCTCTTGGTGGAAAATCGAACATCAAAGTAACCTACGACACTTCATAGGCATTGGTCTATCTGTTCAACAAGTTTCAAGAAAATCCATTCAGTCGTTTTGGCGTGATGGTGTTACCAACAAACAAACAAATAGACAAGCAAATGATGTATAACATTAATAGGATTACATTGGACGCAGTCTACTAATTGAAAAACCTGTGTTAATGGATATTTCCCCTTAACTTGTGTGGATGTGTGTATATCAATTCATATCATGTTATTTAGAATAATGTTGCAACCAACCACAATGATAATGTTTCTGGAAACAAATCAAATTCTTGGAAAAGTTTTCACAACTTATTCATTACAGTTTTCGTAAAAAAATCGTGTCGAATCTCCAAAACCCAGAACATGGGTTTTCCCATTCACTTCTTTGTTTTCACATACATTTTCATAAAATTTTATTTAAAAGTTTCCATCCTCCCCCCATCCTCCTCCCGTCACCTAAAGCCTTGAAACAAAACTGAACTCTCTACTCTATACTTTTCTTCTGGTGTTACAAAATAAAATTAGTTTATCTTATTATGGATGAAAAATCTCTGTTGAATCCCCATTAAAGTTTATCGTTAAATACGAGTATTCGTTTATGGATTTAATGGATGAGTGAATTTATTGTAAGTATGTGCGGCTATGGCGTACTGACACAATTTCTTAAGTGCTTTAAAAATCCTTCATTATTCATGAAAATCCTTAAAATAGTTCTCTCATTTTGTTATGGCTGTGATTCACTGAAGATATTACAAATGGTTCGAGTGAAGTTGGGTTGTGTTCAACTTTTATTAGCATCTTAAAGATGGTTTGTGTGGGTGCGCGATATTGAAAATGCTCATTGCTTTCTTGTATAAACTGAAATTGCTTTGATAATGGTAAAAGTGACACATTTTCTTTCTTTGGATTTGAAATGTAAATGAATATTTGTTTTTGTTCCACCGCAATAGCAAAATGGTTGGTATATGACAAAGAATTTAAAATCAATATAATAAAATTTTCGAGTTCATTTTCTTAAAATACCATACCATTTAGTATAATAATGGACAAATCTGTAAGTTGTTCCAAATTGCAGACTAAGTTTTTGTGGTATAAAATAAAACTAAATTAATTGAAAGATGCATAGACAGGCTAAAGTGAAGATAGCTAAGAAAGTGTGGCTTCTTCAGATCATATCTGAAATTCGTAACAACGTAAAAAGAAAATTGGTCGGACCAAAAATGTCAAAATAGTGTATTCGGATTATATATAAAATTCTAAGAAAACAAATGAGAACATCTCAGTTGAATAAACCGACCATAGTATGCCCTTACTTTATGAAACTGTAATATGGAATTTCGTAGATTCTGTGGGATGTCAGAATGGTGAAAAATATAGATGATCAGACTGTAGTCATTGAAGAAGTAATCTGAAATACAGAAATTTTCGAATGTATTTGTCAATGCATGTGGGGGTGCCAGAAGGCGCCTGACGATACGACCATTTTGAGCTTCAAAAGCATTGCATTATATCAAGTGGTTTGTGTACTACCTTTAACTTTTTGAGCTACTCAATTGTGATAAGATTTGAACAGTTTGTATGGGTTCAAAACTTATCAGGTGCTTCGCCATTACTTCCATTTTTCACAAAAGTGTTGATTGTTGTTTCTGTAATAAGCTGTCCAACATCATTGCAGTCAAGAAGGGAGTGTGTCAGGGCCTGTAATTTAGTAATTAAATAATAGTAATAACGGATTTATATGGCCCCTAAATATTTATCCATGCATTATTTGGGAAACAATGTTGGCTTGTATTAGAGAGTATAGCATTTTCAGTTCATGAATTTGGGACTCAATTCTGAGAATTGGACGTGAAAGTAGCTCCAAAAATAAGAACTTCCGCTTCATTCGTTTAGTCAAGTTTGTTCAATTCATAATTTAATGGCCATGGAATTTTTAGCACTTTTTCTGTATTTAAACACGGTTATATCTTGTTATACCGTACGGAATATCTCTTTTGTATCTGAAGCAAAGTTTTAGATATTAAATAGGAGAAAAAATGCGGAATATCCCAAAAAAAGTGCATCCAGTACCTTCAAAATCACCAAAATGCCCATTTTTCCTGACTCGGAGGTTTAGCTGGATCCATATCAGTAGCGCGTTGTACTGGAAGTGTGGCAGTAAAAGCGGAATGTATACTTTTGTTTTAAATTTTTATACCCTACACCACACTGTGGTACAGGGTATTATGACTTTGTGCATTTGTTTGTAACACCCAAAAGGAGAAGATATAGGTCAATTGTTTATTATACCGATCGACTTGTAATCACTTTCTGAGCCGATTTAGCTATGTCCGTCTGTCTGTCCGTCTGTCTGTAGATGTATTCTTGTAATCAAAGTACATGTCGTAATTATGGCCCGATCTTGACGAAACTTTACACATATCTTTTTTTTTTGGCCCAAGGACGATCCCTATTTAATTTGGTTAAAATCGGTTCAGATTTGGATATAGCCCCCATATATATGTTAGCCCCGATTTGACATGTAAGCGCTGTAAAAACTTTATTTTATATCCGATCAGTATGAAATTCAGCAAAAAGTGGTCTCTTATTATATGAATGAACACTGTTAAATTTGGAAGAAATCGGTTTAGATTTAGATATAGCCCCCATATATACGTTACCCCCGATTTCACATGTAAGCGCCGTAAAAAAATTATTTTATAACCGATCAGTGTGAAATTCGGCAGAAAGAGGTTTCTTATTACATGTAGGAATACTGCCAAATTCGGAGAAAATCGGTTCAGATTTAGATATAGCCCCCATATATATGTTACCACCGATTTTACATGTAAGCGCTGTAAAAAGTGTATTTTTAATCCGATCAGTACGAAATTCGGCAGAAAGAGGTTTCTTATTACATGAATTAATACTGCCAAGTTTGAGGGAAATCGGTTCAGATTTAGATATAGCCCCCATATATACGTTACCCCCGATTTCACATGTAAGCGCCGTAAAAAATTTATTTTATAACCTATCAGTGTGAAATTCGGCAGAAAGAGGTTTCTTATTACATGAAGGAATACTGCCAAATTCGGAGAAAATCGTTTCAGATTTAGATATAGCCCCCATATATATTTTAACCCCCATTTTACATGTAAGCGCTGTAAAAAGTGTATTTTTAATCCGATCAGTACGAAATTCGGCAGAAAGAGGTTTCTTATTACATGGATTAATACTACCAAATTTGAGGGAAATCGGTTCAGATTTATATATAGCCCCCATATATATGTTACCCCCGATTTAATATGCAAGCGCTGTACAATCTGTATTTTATATCCGATCAGTAAACAAATCTACACAAAGAGGTTTCTTATTATATGAAGGGATACTTCCAAATTCAGAGAAAATCGGTTCAGATTTAGATATAGCCCCCAAATATATGTTACCCCCGATTTGACATGTAAGTGCTGTAGAGACTGTAGTTTATATCCGGTCAGTACGAAATTTGACAGAAAGAAGTTTCTTTTTACATGAATGAGTATTCAAGGAAAATCCGTTCAGATTTATATATAACCTCCATATAGCATATGTTCCTCCTGATTTGGTATCAAAAAGCGCTATAGAAGTTGTACTTTAGTTCCAATCATTAATATTTTCCGGAAAGATGTTTCTCAATTTAGGAACGAATATTGCTTAATTTAGCGATTATCGGCTCAGAATCAGATAATATGTTCCTGCCTACTTACCAATTATTCCAAATTTTTTATCGCAATGACCTTTATCGCATTGGGGACACTATCTTCAGAATTGAGTCCCACAATCATGTGTTGTACTGTGTTATATAGTTGGCCTTGTGAATGTCAGGCTATTCTAACTGGTATGTTTTAAAGCACTTTCCTAGAACAACCATTTAAAGTTACCGGCCTGTAATAGGCCGCAGTATCTTTTAGACACTATCTGAGAAAAATACAAATGTTGACTCGATCAGATTACTATGTCCTATCGTGCAGGTCCTTACTATACGAAACATTGAGTCATGTACTACCATGGTTATGTACACAAAACATTGACCAGTAGTGCTTATTTGCATTTCCAAACGTCTAGCAAATTTGAGAAATATTTTTTTAAAATTTGAGCAACAGGCGGACAGGCCGGCATACGGACAAACAGACATATATATATATACCTTATACGGAGGGTCTCAGATCACTCCCATCCTATGGAGGAGTGTATACAAATTTGATGACCAAGACCAAGACCAATTTGAAAGAAACAAGAGATCTAGGCGCATGAAAAACCAGTACGAAATTTCAAAGTTAGACGGAACCTACTACATGTTACACTATATTATATTGTTAGAGCAGAATAAGCATAGATAAAGTTGTCCAAATTATAACCTACACCACACTGTGGTGCAAGATATTATAACTTTGTGCATTTGTTTGTTACACACAAACGGAGATGAGATAGACCCATTGTTTATTATTCCGATCAGCTTAGAATCTCTTTCGGAGCAGATTTAGCTATGTTTGTCTGTCTGTTTGTTGCATTTTTATCAGATCAGTAGCTTTCTTAGCTCATGAAGGATCACAGACAAATTTGGTGGAAAATCGGCCAAGATCTACATCTAGCCGCATATATGTATTTGGTATCAAAGCGCTCTTGATGAGATTCTTTACTTCCGTTCATTACAAAATTTGGCTGAACGAAGTTTCTAACAAGTAAGAAAGTTTCAGTCGGGTAAACCGACTAAGGTATGCCCTCACTTTGTGAGTAATGTAATATGGAATATTATTAACAAATACACCTCTTTTTCGCTGAATAGTAGGTACTTTAAATACATTGCACTGCGCCGACTTATAAGCGTTTATTTGCACTGGTATATTAACGTTATGAGATATTACATTTTGGTATGATTTGGCCATTTTGTGTGGGAGGTACAAAAATGGGCGTGGTGATAACGGCCATTTTTTACAGGGCTACAGGAACTTCAAAAATGTTACAAAGTGCAAAATGTTGTTGCATTTTCGTGCATTGGTACTCATGCTGTGAGCTCTTAACTTTTTGTGCAAAATGGTACCTTTGTGTGGGAGGTACAAAAAGGGGCATGGCAATAGCGTCCATTTTTCACAGGGCTATAGACACTATAAAAGCATTACACTGTACAAAATTTCAAGTATTTTGATACACTGGTATTAATGTTATAAGCTGTTAACTTTTGCTGCAAAATGGTGCATTTGTGTGGGAGGTACCAAAAGGGGGGTGGTGATAATGGCCATTTTTTACAGGGCTATAGGCACTTCAAAAGCGTTACACTGTGCAAAATGTTGTTGTATTTTCGTGCATTGGTACTCATGCTGTGAGCTCTCAACTTTTTGTGCAAAATGGTACATTTGTGTGGGAGGTACCAAAAGGGGCGTAGCGACTAACAAACTAATGCTATGTGTGGAATTTTAGAAGATTCGTATAAGTAGTATAACAGTTATTAAAGATTCAATATTTCACAACATTTTAACACTTTGTGGGGGAGGTACTAGAAGGAGTTGACCAAAGTTGAAGAGTTGATCTTCGAACTTAGCCGGAGATAGAAAAAAATATTACCACATACCAAATTTGAAGTCAATCGGTTACTCCTTTCGAGAGTTATCGTGCGCACCAGCCAGCAGACAGACAGACAGACAGACAGACAGACGGACGGACATTGCTCATTCGACTTAAAATGACCCAAAACGAATATCCGCCGAACATACTTAGGGTCTTAGATCACTCCTTCGATGTGTTACACTTTCGATGTGTTACACCTCGTCACACTAAAGTGAGGGTATAAAAAGAGGAACGAATACTGCTAAATGATGGGGGAAATCGGTTCAGATTTATACATAGTTCCCATATATATGTTCTCGCCTATTTATTATTTAAGCTTTATTGAATTATGTCCGATCTTTAAATAATTTGGCAGAAATGAGGTTGTTGATTCAAGTTGATTAAAATCTGCTTAGGTTATATATAGTCCCATCTATTTGTCCGATTCTTAATCAATGAAATAGTACTACCCGTTTTAAGGCTATCGTTTCAGATCTAGTTTATTACGACCAACATCTTCAACTCCTCTTTGGACTAAGTCTTGATGAGGCGGTAGAGCAAGTACTTTCTTATCTGAATCGAAAGCAATTATTCCCAATTATTATCCCTATAGTTTAACAAAGATTGGATGGAAAATATGGATATTAAGTAGTGTTTATTTAAAGGATTTTAACAAATTGACATCGTTTTTGGATCAAGTCATTTCACTTTGCTCATCACTATGGTACCATAAATAAATACAACTACGGACGGAAATGAACTCATGGTTAAATGAACTCAGGAATTTACTTCAATTAATGTGTCTATCTCTTAACCTATTGAGCGTTGCAAACAAATACACAGACTCATAATACCCTGCACCACAGTGAACTGTAAATAGGTTTTTAGATATCAGACAATAAATTAGTTTTGCAGCATAGTGTTACCCATATTTTCCCCTTCTGGGAAGCCACAAATATATGCACAACGCCATAACACCATCAGTGTGATTTGCTGAAAAGAAATTGCTGCCAGTATTTACATCACCAGTTCATAAAGTACTTGTCCATCTTCTTTTAAATAAAACAAAATGGAAGACACCCAAGAGAAGAAAGGCCATCTGACGGATGTTTTTCTCCCTGTTGCCCAAAGCCGTAGCTTGAATCTTTTCTTTATTATAGTTGCGGTAATAAACTTCAACATAGTTTGACGGCAAAGAAAATTGGAAAACAGTTTACTTTATTTGCAATGTTTCCCCGTCATTCGAATAAAGTTATGTTTCCCCCAGCAGCCATGAAAGTCTTTTGCAAAAAAAAAAATGTTATTACTTCAAGTCGAATGACAACCGGGATATCGCAGATATCCTTGTTGGATAACAAACACAACACGGACGAAGATTGCGCATAAATTGCATTTACCTGGTCGGTCATCGTTGGGAAACGCTTTGATGAGGCTGCTGTCATTAACTAGGAATCATGGTGATTGAGTAGCTAAGTTACCGATGGCATTCATTTCCCGGATCATTGCCATAATTATGATGGACATAAAGTATGAGTGTCTTATATCTGAAATATTAACTCTATTTAATTGGAAATATCAGATGAGATTTACACTTGGTGATAGCAAGGTGTGGATGTGGCTATCATTCATTGCAGTTATTAGAGGAAGTGGCAATAAGCCATCAGTGTCATAGCTGTGTGGCAAAGATTAAAGAAATAGCAAAAAAGTATTGCACACATTAAAAGTTTGAGTGATTGAAGAGATTGAGGTTTTAAATTAACTAATAGTGATTGAAAAGAAGTGTTAAAGTAGGGTGGAGCAGACAATATGATTTACTACTGCACATTATTAGAACATAAATTATATTTTGTTCCTTTATTCATTCCACATGGGAACATAGGGTTTCTATGTATAAGGCTAATCCAACTTATTCTATCGTGTCATAGTGTTTTTATTTCTTCGAATGTTTTATTTAGTTTCTTCAGTTCCTTTGTGACTGTTCTGCGCCACGAGTTCTTGGGTCGGCCAGTACGTCTGCATCCTTAGGTCATTTATTTTGTTTTGCGTATCATTGAAATTGTGGGACAATATACAAATGTCGTCCGCAAAGTCCCGATCTTCCAACTGATTGTTGAAGTTCCACACAATTACACTTTTCTGGACACATAGGTGTAGCATTATCTCATCTTAAACCACTGCAAAAAGTAATGGACAGAGGTGCAGCCTTGTTTGACCCCAACGTTGGTATAAAATGGTGCACTAATCATCCATACATGCAGATCGGAATTTGAGTATATGGATTTTATGATGTAGATTATTTTCATGGGAATACATTTGACTTTCAATGCGTTCCATATAGCCCTTCTTTATACCCTACACCACACTGTCCTAAAGGGATTATAACTTTGTGCATTTGTTTGTAACACCCAAATGAAAAGAGTGGGCCTATCGTTTATTATAACGATCGACATAAAATCACTCTCTGAGTTGATTTAGCCATGTCCATCTGTCTGTCCGTCCGTGCATGAATTTCTGTAATCAAAGTAAAGGTCGCAACAACGGTCCGATTTAAACGAAACTTTGTACATATTATTACTTTGGCCCAAGGACGATCCCTATTTAATTTGGTTAAAATCGGTTGAGATTTACATATAGCTCCCATATGTATGTACCTCCGATTTGGCATATATGCACTTTATAAACAACATTTTTTAACCGATCTGTATAATTGACAGAGAGAAGTCTCTCGATACATTTAGAGGCAATACTTAATTTGAAGAAAATCGGTTCAGATTTAGATAGACCCCATATACGTATATAAGTATATTACGCCCGATTTGACATGTAAACACTGTAGCAATTGTATTTTATATCCGATCAGTACAAAATTGGGCAGAAAGTGTTTTCTTATTACATGAGTGGACACTGCCAAATTTGGGGAAAATCGGTTGAGATTTAGATATAGCCCCCATATATATGTTACCCCCGATTTGATATGTAAGCGCTGTAGAAACCATATTTGATATCCGATCAGTACGAAAATCGGCAGAACGAGGTTTCTTACTGCATGAATAAAGACTGCCAAAGTCGGAGAAAATCGATTCAGATTAAGATGTAGCCCCCCACATATATGTTCCTCCCGATTTGGTATCAAAGCGCTACAGAATTTGTACCTTACTTTCGATCATTACAAAATTTGGCAGAAAGAAGTTTCTTAATTTGGGACCGAATGTTGCTTAATTTGGGAAAAATCAGTTCAGATTTAGATATTAATACCAATATATATGTTCCTGCCTTTTTGGAATTAAAGCACTATTGAAACTGTATATTACATCCGATCTTTATATTATATATCAGAAATAAGGTTTTTGAACCAAATTGATGAAAATCTGTTTAGATTGTGTATAGTCTCATCTACTTGTTCATTTCGTGATCTATGAAAGAATACTGCGCATTTTAAGGTTATCGTTTCAGATTTGGTTTATTATGAAGAACATCTTCAACTCCTTTGTATAAGCCTTGATGGAGCTAAGTACTTTCTTAACTGAAACGAAACCAATTATTATTAGCAATGCCTCTTTTCGCATTTTTTAGGGAGCTGTAGGGTATTATAAAGGCAGCCCGGTCGACTTTATGTCATTCCCTACTGTTTATACAATACACCACACTGTGGTACAGGGTATTATAACTTTGTGCATTTGTTTGTAACACCCAAAAGGAGAAGAAATAGACCCATCGTTTATTATACCGATCGACTTAGAATCACTTTCTGAGTCGATTTAGCTATGTCCGTCTGTCCGTCTGTCTGTCTGTCTGTCTGTCCGTCTGTCTGTCTGTCTGTCCGTCTGTGCATGTATTCTTGTAATCAAAGTGCAGGTCGCAATTATAGTCCGATCTCGACGAAACTTTACACATATCATATTTTTGGCCCAAGGACGATTCCTATTGAATTTGGCTAAAATCGGTTCAGATTTAGATATAGCCCCCATATATATGTTAGCCCCGATTTGACATGTAAGCGCTGAAAAAACTTTATTTTATACCCGATCAGTATGAAATTCGGCAGGAAAAGGTTTCTTATTACATGAATGAACTCTGTTAAATTTGGAAGAAATCGGTTCAGATTTAGATATAGCCCCCATATATACATTACCCCCGATTTGACATATAAGCGCTGTAAAAATGTTATTTTATATCCGATCAGTGCGAAATTCGGCAAAGAGAGGTTTCTTATTACATGAAGGAATACTGCTAAATTCGGAGAAAATCGGTTCAGATTCAGATATAGCCCCCATATATATGTTACCCCCGATTTGACATGTAAGCGCTGTAAAAACTGTATTTTATATCCGATCAGTGCAAAATTTGGCAGAAAGAGGTTTCTTATTACATAAAGGAATACTGCTAAATTTGGAGAAAATCGGTTCAGATTTAGATATAGCCCCCATATATACGTTACCCCCGAATTGACTTGTAAGCGCTGTAAAAATGTTTTTTATATCCGATCAGTATGAAATTCGGCAGAAAGAGGTTTCTTATATATAATGAACACTGTTAAATTTGGAAGAAATCGGTTCAGATTTAGATATAGCCCCCTTATATACGTTACCCCCGATTTGACATGTAGGCGCTGTAGAGACTGTATTTTATATGCGATCAGTACGAAATTCGACAGAAGGAGGTCTTTTTACATGAATGAGTATTCAGGGAAGATCGGTTCAGATTTATATTGATTGTTCCTCCTGATTTGGTATCAAACCGCTATAGAAGTTGTATTTTACTTCCGATCATTAAAATTTTCCAGAAAGATGTTTCTCAATTTAGGAACGAATATTGCTTAATTTAGCGATTATCGTTTCAGAATTAGATAATATGTTTCTACCCATTTACCAATTATTCCAAATTATTATGGCAATGACCCTTATCGCATTGTTAGGGAGGTGTAGGGTATTATATAGTCGGCCCCGACTTTCTGCCTTTCCTTACTGGTTTATTATGCCGAATGCATTTATGAAGTCTACAAAGACCATGTACAGTGGTGATCGCCATTCTATCGATTGCTTACGCCTTTTAGAAGGGTGTGTAGATTGTGTTGAGCAGAGTTGTCACATGAAGTCAAATCCTTTTTCTTCGAAATTTTTACGATCGCTCCATGTTTTAGCGAATTCTTCATAAGTCCAAGCATCTTTTATACGGGGGAACAAGATTTCTGCCGCTGTGGAAGTACTTGTCTGGAGAAGTTCTGGTGCAGTTTTAGAACTGCTCTTTTAATATCATCGACGTTGGGTGCATCGGTGGTAATTAAGTGGGTTTCAGTTGCTGTGTCGTCGGTTAACAAGCTGCCTTGACTTTCCTCTTCTACGATTTTGCTAATGCTCCCGAAATAATGTCTCCATCCCCGAGTATGTTCTTCTGTATTTGTAAGAAGTTCGCCATTTGTATCTTTTTTTTTATTTATACGAATAACAATACAAAGTTAATTTATATTCTAGTTTTAAGGATCGGAGAAAGCTGGGTTACAAACATAATGTGGCTAGATTTTGCAGCGACAGAGCAGAGTCTCTGGTGGGAATCGAACACATGACCCCCAAACTCGTAGGCGAGCACGCTATCAACTTACAAGAGGCGCTCATTTGTATCTTTTACCACGTGGTTGTAGTTTCTGTTTTGATTCAACATTTTGTTTATTACTTGATGAAGCTTCCTCATATTGTCCGCTATTGCAGCTAATTCCGCTTCATTGGCCAAGTTTTCAAAATAGTTCCTATTATCTGTCCTTGCTGATGTTTTAACTATTTTCGAAAGGGCTTTGTATCGAGATGCAATTTCCGTATTAACCAATTGTAATTCCGCTGCTTCAGTAATTTCCATTCCTGTGTTAGATTCCGCGTATTGTCCGATATCCATAATTTCCTCGACCCTTTATTGTTGTTTAGATTTCATCCCACAATTATTGTAGGCATTTTTCCAATGATTCTCCCACTTGGTCGCTACATGTACATTGCTACAATCACGACTTTAAAAGTACAATGGTACATTACTCACTTATTTGTACAATTTATAAATTTTCTAGAATATCTATACATATCAAGGACATACATATATTCATATCTTATTTTTTCAAAAACGAAATTTGTATGACAAACTCTTATATTTTACGAAATTTATCTACATATGTATATTGTTAATCAAATAAATATTTTTTACGTTTTGGTCAATTTATTGTAGTGAATAAATTGTATTGTAACACCTTCAGAAACTTGTACGTACGCTTTAATCATCTTGAGTAAAAAGTAATAAGAATAAATCGTACTTCAAAAAATAAATTGCAAAATGAACTGCTACGTATTTTTTAACGATAAATTATTGGTTTGACTGCAATTTCGGGAAAAAATAGTGTCATTAATTAGCGTTAGAAGTTTCCACAAAATTAAAAAAATGTTCGTATCATGTCTGGAGTTTCTTTCTAAATTTTTAAAAGTGTTTTTTTAGATTTCGGATAAACTCCTTGTTCTGAAACTATTTAACGAAATGTGTGTCATTTTAAAGAAAATGACATGAAACAGAATTTTAAAAATATACTTTATACAAAACTGGCTCTGAAATCTGAACATTTCGAAATACTGACAATAGTCTGATTTCCTCTAATTTCTGTGAATGTAAATTAATACTCGTATGAAAATACATGCGTAGACCGTATTACCGACTCGAATAATCTGGTATATGTATACCGTTATTTTTGGCTTTTTATAAAAACCATATTGACTCAATCTGTAAACTACAGTATAAATTTGATAACGGGACGATCAAATAATGAAAAAAAAAAATTTTTTAATTATTTGACCCGAGAAAAACAATTAACAGCAAACATTTCGAGCAAAATTTCATAGGTCGATACAAAAAACGTTAATCCATATCCCAATTAAGGAAGTATGTTGTTGGAACAATGGAGGTTCAGAAAATGCAATTTACGAAGTCTCTTTGTACAATTAGAAATTTTGATATCAAATTCCTGGCTCGTGATAATTGTCCATATCTGCGCCTCTCTTTGTGCACACGTCTTCCAAACAGGCTCTCCACTTGCGACGGATACGGCGCAGCGACATATTGCCCAATGGCATATCGCCCAAAACCATGTATGTCGTATCGTCCAAAAAAATTTAATGTTAGTTGTTGTTGTTGTAGAAAATTTTGGGTTTTGGGCAATATGACATCGACATTGGGCAATATGTCATTTTGAACAGTAGGTAATGTTTAATTTTTTGTTTCGCTTAAAAAAAGGTTATGTCATAACGCCCAAAAATATGTCAAAATAAAATGTGTTATGAGCATTTTTTGTAAAAAAAAACTTTCGAATGCCAAAAGGCTACATATGCTAATCAAGGTATCTTTGCAAAGTCCCTTTAGTTCGTATAGCCATCTTTGGACATACCAAACAGGAGAAAATCTTTAAACACGGCCGAAGGCCGGCCACGCACAGACTGTTTGGTCCGCATAGCCGTCTTTTGACATACCCAGAGGAGAAAATCTTAAATCCCGGCCGAAGGGCTGCCACACAAATGCGTAGCCGTCTTTGGTGAGGCAAATCAGTATATGTCACCACTACATGATGAATTGTATTATGACAGTTCTTTGACAGTTCTTTATCGCCCAAAAAAAACTTTGGGCTTTATGACATTGCATTTGGGCGATAGGACATTTCCAGGTAATGAATTTGGGCGATATGTCGCTTTTTGGGCGATATGACATACATGGTTTTGGGGGATATGACATTGGGCGATAGAGTACTTGAATTTTCGATATATCAAGTGGGCGTGACCCCGCCCATACAAGCCAAATTTTGAAATTGAGATATCTTGCACAATTTTTTTGCGAGAGTGCTGTAATTTTCTGTATATGTATCTGGTGGTAGTCTACTTGATTGGTCCAAAAATGGGCGGGATCGGACCAATGGGCTTTGCCCCGCCCATATAAACCAAATTTTGGAATTGAGATATATTGCACAATATTGTACCGAGAGTGCTGCAATTTTGTGTATATATGTATATTTGGTGGAAGTCTACGTGATTGGCCCAAAAATGGGCGGGATCGAACCAATGGGCGTGGCCCCGCCATATAAGACACATTTTGGAATTGAGATATCTTGAGCAATTTTTTAGCGAGAGTGCTGCAATTTTGTGTACATATATCTGGTGGCAGTCTACGTGACTGGTCCAAAAATGGGCGGGATGGGACAAATGGGCGTGTCCCCGCCCATATCAGACAAATTTTGGAATTGAGATATATTGAGCAATTTTTTAGCGAGTGTGTTGCAATTTGGTGTATATATATCTGGTGGCAGTCAACGTCATTGGTACAAAAATGGGCGGGATCCGAGCAATTGTGCATGGCCCCGCCCATAAATTTGTTAGTGAGAGTGCTGTAATTTTGTGCGCATGTATCTGGTGGCAGTCTACGTGATTGATCCAAAAATTTGCGAGATCGGACGAATGGTCGTGGCCCTGCTCATGTAAACCAAATTTTGAAATAGATATATCTTGCACAATTTTTTAGCGAGAGTGCTGTAATTTTGGGCATATGCATTTGATGGCAGAGTACGAAAGTTGCCTACAAATGGGTGGGATCGGATTAATGGGAGTGTCCACGCCCATACGAGAGATGTTTTGAAATTGATATATCTTTAGCAATTTGTTAGCGAGAATGCTGTAATTTTGTGTATATGTATTTGGTGATAGTCTACGTGACTGCTCCAAAAATGGACGGGATCGGAAATCTGAAATCTGGGGCAACGAAGTGGACCGGGTCCAGCTAGTTTGAATATATTTATGAATGTTCCTATGTGGAAAAGCCCAGCAAAATCTTGGTTAGTACCTCCCATTATTCCCTGCATTACCAAATAATGACATCTCATTATTCGCTGCATTACTTTCGGATTATTTATAATGAATTACCAATAATAACAGAAATAAGTGATGTTTTGTTATCAAAATAATTTTGGTAAATATTATTATAATGTAATTTTGGCTATATATGGTTTACTGTACAAGATTTATTTATTTTTCAAAATGTTTTCAAATAATACCATAAATATTTACGTATATCTTATGATGTTAGACCATTGAAGAATTTTTCAGGGGTGTTTGGGTTCAGAAATTCGAATCTGTCATGAGAAAATTGCTTGTTTCGAGAAATATAAGCGACAATATGCAAAAAATCACTTTAAATAGCTATTTTTACATATCTACTACTTATTTTATAACTTATTAGTAATGCAATATTCAAGTACTTAAAATCTTGAAAATATAAGCACATATTTATGTGGTATGCCTATACTAGAAATAAGTTCTTATTATGCTACTTAATGGTATGCTTTTGGGAAGTTCTTTCCTCTAATGACATCCCCATGTTAAAATAATGAGAAAAGTGGCTAAATAATAAGTACTTACCATTATGGAACTTTGCTTACTCGTCGGATTATTTGGTAATGAGAAATTTTGCTGGGAGGGGAACCACCAATCGTTAATTCAAACGTTTGGCAGAACTCGATAAACCTATATCCGTTATGTGTGCCGTCGCCATACCGTGTGATCCCATGATAAAAGTTATATGGTGGTTGTTATGCCGATCTTAGGATTAAAATCTCCTAATAGGAACAGAATTTCACGATTTGGTACTGTACGTATTATGGTTGTTAACTTCTTATAGAATTCATCTTTCGTGGAGTCTTCTGCTTCTTTCGTAGGGGCATAACATTGCACAATTGACACATTTCCTTATCTTGCGGTCGGAGACCGGGTTCCATGTATTGAGGGATTGCCTAAGATATTTTGATATTATAAGTTATGTCTTCTTTTTGGCTTTAGAGCACGACATTTCCATTATTTGATATCGTTGGCCGCCTCCACACCACCATATTTCGTTGATACCAAGAACAGCCATGTTATATTTTGTTAGGTGGAGCTCACGTTGCGCGAGTCTAGAAGGCTCTCGAAATGACGTCATCGGGTTGGGGGTTCATAGTTTCTTGTTTTCTTTCATTAATCTTTTATGAACATAATATGTACACATAACATGTCACAAGATGCTTTTAATGCGACCTATCGGATTTTAGAATTTCAATACTTGTTATTCCCTCTGTCATAGGATATACAAAAGGCATTGAAGGTTCATAATTTGATATAGCCATAATTTAAAGGTGCTAACATATCTTAAAATTTTAATTGATTTTCTTAAAATTTGGCGAGGTCTGTCCTTGGTTCAAAAAACTTTTATATTCTCCATTTGATAAAGATACTAGCTGGACCCGGTCCATTTGGATGAACCCTATATAGGACTCCCGATATGCACAAATAAGAGAGGTGAGGTGGAAGTTCTCGCTGTACGTACTCGTACGTATAAACTTACTTGGGCATATCGTCGGCTTAATACTATTTTGGTCCATACGCCTTTTTTGCGTTCTTTGACTTTGGAGTTGATAATGTGGGTTTCAAGCAAGCTTTTTCAGAATTTGCAATATTTTTTTTCCCTATCTCGTCTAGTTTTCGAGACATTGGTTACCCTACCAACTATTTAACTCTGAATAACGGAAAAAAATTTTGATATTTTTCTTCTATGTCTCCATTTTTCTATCGCCCTCTATTTTTGACTCCGTATTTTACGTTCTTTCGATCAAAATATGTAAATTACTCTCCGTCCATACCGACCCTCTTTGTGGTGCATGTAATACAAATACGAAATAATATTAAAATAAAAGTGGATATGGACCAAAATGCCATGTACAAGAATTGTTTTAACTTGCTTATTGTTCAATGTAATGGCATAGAATTGCATGAGAATCATAGAAACACTGTTGGGAACCCTATGAAATAAAAAGTGTGTAACTCTTCAGTCCTGTTTTTACTCAAACAATAAATTTCGTTTTTCTCCGATCGTACAAAATGGCGTATGGAACAAAATATCATTCAAATCATTTCAAAACACTTGGTGCAATAATTATATATCGATATATCGTTTTCATAAATGGGTCGTACGATATCTCCCATTTATTGTTGATTCACAGTGCTGTCAAATGCATTCACACCAAATTTCACTTGGGACAATGGTTTTTTAGATGTATCGTTTTTAAAAATGGGGTCGTATAGCCATCGTATAACCCATGTTGTTGATGAGTTGCTCACAGTGTTGTCTGATAAATTCACACAAAAATTCGTTTCAGAAATATTTTCGGATAGGCTGGGTCACACCCACTGATCCGATAACACTCAATTTTTGATGAGTCCCACACAGCACGGTTTTGTAGACCAGTGTCTTATCTCCAAAGCTCCCATTGACCAATTTTCTATAGGCCTAACCGTAAATGTAATATTTGCAATATATAATTCTGAAATTAATTGTTTTTGGTTCGAAATCCACGCAAAATAATTCGTTTCAAATTAACTTTGTTTCTTTAAATATATAAGCTTTTAACAAAAATAACATACAGTTGCGGTCAAAATAATAGCACCACATCCACCTCCAGCCATGTGGCTACGAAATTCTCAAATATAATGCAATTTTACTCAATATAGTTATACGAGTATTGAATAAGTATTTTAAATCCCTTCTCCTCAAAAATATCTACATTTTGTAAAAAAAAAGTAATATATTGTGTCTTTTGAGAGGTTCTTTGAAGTAACATCTGAATCAGCCCAGTCAAAAAAATAGCACCATAGACAAAAAGTTGATAAAGTTTTACCAATTTTGTGATTCTGAACATCCATAAATGCCCAATAAATGTAATACAGGGCTAAATATTCCATTCTTGAAAAAATTTATTGCATTTATTGAAATGTTTTTTAATAATATTAGAGCTTTATACCGCTAGAAATTTTAATTTCATTAAATTTTTTCGCAAAATATGGTTAGCATGAAAATCTTTCAGTTGTTCACGAAAACTGATCAAAAATACTGTAAACTTGACTTCTGAAAGTTCAAAATGTAGAATCCAGTCTCAAAAATACTGTAAAGATTTCTTCGGAAACTGGAAAATGTAGAATCCTGTTTATCTTGCCGCATTTATTGTTTAAAGGTTTAGTCAGGACGAGCAATGTGAAACTTTGTATGATGAATAAAGGAGCCGCAAAGATTTGTATGTCTGAAGTTAGGATGGAAGTAGATGGTCTCGGTTAAAGATTTTCATGTTGGTAGTTGTGTATAATTTAATATAACCTTTTGCAAATTGAGGTAGGTAATGTTGGTCCTATAAAAGTAAACCAACTAATGCAAAATGCAGTCAGAAATTTACAGCCAAAGGAAGAAAACTTCACTATGGTTTGAGCAATGTTTTTCCTATTATAGAAAAGGAACTAACATTATATAAAAACCAGTAAGGAAAGGCTAAAGTCGGGCGGTGCCGACTATATAATACCCTACACCACTCTCGTAATATTGAATAACTCTGATATATAAATTTTGTAATTCATGTATAAATTGTTAACATAAATTTACTTTTGGGACATTTTATACTTAAATAATACCCTGTACCACAGTGTGGTGTAGGGTATAAAAACGATTTGATCTAAAGAGCCAAATCGGATGAAACATATATATGGGAGCTATAGCTAAATCTTGACCGATTTTCTTCAAATTCGGCAGTGTTGGTTCATGGATCAAGAAACTCTACCATTCTAAATTTCAAAATGATTGGATGTAAAATACAGCTTCTACAGGACTAAAGGGCCAAATCGGACGAAACATGTATATGGGAGCTATAGCTAAATCTTAACCGATTTTCTTCAAATTCGGTAGTGTTGGTTTATGGATCAAGAAACTCTACCATTCTAAATTTCAAAATGATTGGATGTAAAATACAGCTTCTTCAGGACTAAAGAGCAAAATCGGACGAAACATATATATGGGAGCTATAGCTAAATCGTGACCGATTTTCTTCAAATTCGGCAGTGTTGGTTCATGGATCAAGAAACTCTACCATTCTAAATTTCAAAATGCTTGGATGTAAAATACAGCTTCTACAGGACTAAAGGGCCAAATCGGACGAAACATGTATATGGGAGCTATAGCTAAATCTTGACCGATTTTCTTCAAATTCGGTAGTGTTGGTTCGTGGATCAATAAACTCTACCATTCTAAAATTCAAAACGATTGGATGTAAAATACAGCTTCTATAGAACTAAAGGGCCAAATAGGACGAAACATATATATGGGAGCTATAGCTAAATCTTAACCGATTTTCTTCAAATTCGGTAGTGTTGGTTTATGGATCAAGAAACTCTACCATTCTAAATTTCAAAATGATTGGATGTAAAATACAGCTTCTTCAGGACTAAAGAGCAAAATCGGACGAAACATATATATGGGAGCTATAGCTAAATCTTAACCGATTTTCTTCAAATTCGACAATGTTGGTTCATGGATCAAGATACTCTACCATTCTAAATTTCAAAACGATTGGATGTAAAATACAGCTTTTATAGGACTAAATATCCAAATCGGGCGAAACATATATATGGGAGCTATAGCTAAATCTTAACCGATTTCTTAAAATTCGGTAGTGTTGGTTCATGGATCAAGAAACTCTACCATTCTAAATTTCAAAATGATTGGATGTAAAATACAGCTTCTACAGGACTAAAGAGCAAAATCGGACGAAACATATATATGGTAGCTATAGCTAAATCTTAACCGATTTTCTTCAAATTCGGCAATGTTGGTTCATGGATCAAGAAACTCTACCATTCTAAATTTCAAAACGATTGGATGTAAAATACAGCTTCTATAGGACTAAAGGGCCAAATCGGACGAAAGATATATATGGGAGCTATATCTAAATCTGAACCGGTTTCAACCAAATTCAACAGCCGCGAAATACTCTAAACTGCAAAATTTCAGAACGATCGGAGTGAAATTGCGACCTGTGAAACAAACTTATAATACCCTGTACCACAGTGTGGTGTAGGGTATAAATATTATCCGCAGTTTCCAACAAAATAACGATCCAAAATTCGAACAAATTAATGATATAATGCTTTTGCAATAACCAAATAAGCTCGTTAGAATGGCACGCATAGCCCTGAACTGTCCATATTTAAAAAATATGTTTTTTAATGATTAAGGGAGATCGTATAAGAATAAAAGAAAACTCGAAAAAGCTTTAGGGAAAACGGGAAAGTCATTTGAATACTCGATTTAACAGATAGGGGTCAGAATCTGGAAAATTATTTTCGAGGACGTTGTAGGGCATTGTTGCTCTCAACGTAATATTGCTGAATAAATATTTTGTGACTAATATAAAGTTACGACAACCGCAACTAATATTAACAGCTATAATTAATAAACAGTTATATAATATTTGGTACAAATGCTAAAGGTGCTATTATTTTGACTAGAGATTTTTTGCACTTTTTAGAAAAAAATTATGTTTTTCATTTAATAATTCAAAATACCGATATATCTGCATTACTTATAATGTCTGTATAGTATAGTGTTTATTTTAACCAAAGAAATCAATGTCAGTAATGCAATAGTTTTTGAAGTATATCTGTTTTAATATGTTTCTATATCGTGGTGCTATTATTTTGACCGCAGCTGTATATAAGTTGCAAGACCAATATTATAAGTATTCTTATAAGGATTTCCTATACATATACCTCATAAATACATACATTACACTTCCGCAAATAATACATGTATATGGCTATATATACACTTGATCACATACACACATATATATTTTTGTATAGTAATTAGATTCAGTGTCCTCTGACTATACTACACAAGTGTGTATTGTAGTAATTTGCGTAATTAGTTTTGTAAGATAGTCTGCATAAATTCATGTTAAATTGGTCATATTACAACTAATGTTAAATGCTGTCCTGGCACAACATGAAACGAAATGTTTATAACAATATTAGTAATTGTCTAATGACCAAAATTAACATAAACACAAACTTCATTTGCTTGATTTCTTAGTTCTAATTAATTTCTTGTTGAGGCAAATTTGGATGATAAATATTTGTGTACAATTAATGATTTATAAGAATTTGAATGGGTGATATACATACGATACATGTGGGATTTATGCCGGCATAACGATAAATGACCAAAATTAAAACGTACACCGGGTTGAACGACCAATTTGTTAATAAACTTATATAATATTGTATATATATATAGCTGTGTTCAAGTATAAAAGTATAATTTTAAACAGCTCAATTCCAAAAAATGTTTCAATTTGTGTGGGATTCCTTTATGATGCCAATCGAATGCACTATTTTATGAATAACTTTTGATTGGATGGACCGATAAACACATAATATTCACTTAATATAATTTGGAATATTTAGAATTTAAAATTACAATGCTATCTCGACTAACGGCCAATTTCACAATCTCCGGTTATCCTACAGTTAGAGCTAACCTACAGTTATAGCTGTCAAATTGTATGAAATTTTTTTTTTACTGTGAGTTAGCTCTAACCGGAGGTTGTGAAATTGGCGGTTAATATGTAATAAGTATTTACTTTTTCAGCTAACAATCAGGATGATGGGCGCCATCAATAATATTGTAGCAAAATGTTGCAACTCCCAGAAATAATAATAATTACCCCAACGACGAATCGAAATATCTTTGAGGCGACTATATTTGATTAAGATGTAGCTTCCATGTGTAGTAGATTCGTATGAGTAACAACTACGAGTATAGGAGTTGACGCGAATAGGTCTCCAATTATTAGGTGGCTAAATAAGCAAGAAAAGGGGCCAGACGAAAAATCGACGGATCAAAATTGATTCTATGTCGATTGATATTATGAACTGTGAGTCTATGCTCAAGGTCATAATACGCTGTATCACAGAGTGGTGTAGGGTTCAAATAATAGTACATTAAACCGGTACGGCTAAAGTGCCGACTATATGATTTACTACTCTAGTAAAACTGGATTGTTATCCAAATATCCAATATATACTTCAACTAAAATTTGTTTACACAATTTAGTTTAATCGAACGAAATATATACATGGGAGATATCGGGTATGTCAATAAGAGCGCTACAAAAGTTTTTTTTAAATAAAACAAAAACGGTTTTGGATATCAATGAAATTCTTTATTCCTGTGAAAGTACGTTCGATGCCATTATGTATGGAACTCGATTTCTTTTGCATGGCCACCACGGGCACGCTTGCAGAAGTCCAGACGCTGAACCCAATTTTCGACGGTTTTCAAGCATAAATCGGCCGATAATGCTGCAATTTCACGTTCGATATTCGTACGAAGTTCATCAATCGTCGCTGGCTTGTTGGCATAGACCATAGACTTGACGTAGCCCCACAGGAAATAGTCTAACGGCGTAAAATCGCACTACCGAGGCGGCCAATCGACTGGACCATTTCGTGAGATAACACGTTCTCCAATCTTGGTTTCCAATAAATTGATTGTGGCATTCGCTGTGTGGCTAGTGGCGCCGTCCTGTTGGAACCACATGTCCTCCAAGTCCATATCATCCAATTGGGGCCAAACATATTCGGTTATCATTGAACGGTAGCGATTCCCATTCACAGTAACGTGCCGGTCTTGATCATCACGGAAGAAGTACGGCCCAATGACGCCGCCGGCCCATAAACCGCACCAAACCGTAATTTTTTCGGGATGCAATGATGACTCATGGAGTACGTGTGGATTGCTGTCTGACCAATAGCGCATATTTTGTTTATTGACGAAGCCATTCAACCAGTAATGAGCCTCATCGCTGAAGATGATTTTTCGATTTTTCGCGCTCTTAACGTTGAGGCCACTGACTCCGAATTTCGGCAGTAAATTTTAATAATTTCTACTCGTTGTTGGCTCGTATATCTTTCCATCATGAAATGGCAAACCTTACTGAAGAGAAATGCCAGAAGAGCGGCAAAAAATATGGCGTCGTTTTCTGTTCCTGTCTGTCTACTTTTGTAGCGTCCCTGTTGAAAAACCCTTTATATCTAAATTTGAACGGATTTTCTTCAAACTGAGCAATGTTGGTCCATGGGTCAAGAAACTCCACCACGCTAAATTTCAAAACAATTATATGTAAAATAAAGCTTTTAAAGGGCTTAAGGGTCAAACGGACGAAATATATATGGGAGATATATCTAAACATAAACCAATTTTCTTCAATTTCAATTGGCTTCTTTCTAGGTGCGAAAGACTCTTAACTGTAAAATTTCAACTCGAGCGTAGTGAAACTGCGACCTGTACTCGTCAGGTACAGCAAGTGATTCTGAGTCGATCGGTATACTTTAAGGTGGGTCTGGATGTAGTATTTCTAGCTGTTACAAACTTCTGCGATAAAACAATCTTACACTACCCAGTACCACAGTATGGTGTAGGCTAGTGTAAGATTTTATTTTTTTAAGATTTCGGCAATGATTTTGAGCCAGAGGCAATCGGTGTTAAATTAAGAATGTTTTATATCTAATTTAAAGACAAGTACTTGCTTTGAGGATGCATTTCATAGAATCAAGTACTTTGCGTAATAAAACTAATTATAATTGGCTTTAAAATAAGCATAAATTGGAGTCAATTTAAGTATGACGTAAAATATAAATACATTTTTGTATATAAATTTTAACTGAAATAAGCATGTACTGGTAATTAATTCACGAATAAATGGATTTAAATACAGTTCGTAAAATATCTATGGAAAATTCCTTGCATTGTAGTTTTTCTAATAACCTAGTATTAATAAATCATTTCCTTTGAACTATTAATTTGAATTTTTTTGTCAATACTCATAGAAAATTTGCTTCTTGCATACAAGTTACCACGATAAACCTAACGCTTCGTCTTTCTAAAGATTTTTTTATACCCTACAGGGGTATTATGACTTTGTGAATTTGTTTGTAACGCCCAAAAGGAGAAGAGATACCCCTATCGTTTATTATACCGATCGAATTGGAATCACTTTCTGAGTCGATTTAGCCATGTCCGTCTGTCTGTCCATGTATTCTTGTAATCAAAGTGCAGGTCGTATTTATCTTCCGATTGTGATAAAATTTCGGAATGGGTTCAGATTTATATATAGCCCCCATATATATGTTACCCCCGATTTGACATGTAAGCGCTGTAGAAACTGTATTTTATATCAGATCAGTACGAAATTTGGCAGAGAGAGTTCTTTTATTACATGAATGAACACTTCCAGATTCGGGGAAAATCGGTTCAGAATTAGATATAGTCCACATATATATGTTACACCCGATTTGACATGTAAGCTCTGTAGAAACCGTGTTTTATATCCGATCAGTACGAAATTCGGCAGGGGAAGTTTCCTTATTACATCTATGAACACTGCCAAATTCTTATCGCAATGCCCATTTTCGCATTGTTAGGGAGGTGTTGGGTATTATATAGTCGGCCCGCCCGACTTTCTGTCTTTCCTTACTAGTTTATATCGGAAAATTCAAAAACAAATGTATAATACATATTACGGATAACTTTAACAGTTTATAATTTAAAACAAAATGTTAATTGTAACCGGTGATACATCCTGAGGTTTGATTTTCAATATGCTTTTTTACAGATCACGCGTGACTCACATCAAACTGCTTTGTAATTTTTGTTCAGTATCGTTTGGCAAGTCATCATGGAAAGGCTCACATCATGCAATTTTGTTCAGTGATATAGCACATTTCTGGCCCAATGGATTCGATAATAAACAAAATTGCTGTTTTTTTGCTGATGAGCAACCCGAAAAGTACCAAGTGCTACCATTACATCCATTAAAAACATCGGTATGGTGTGGGCTGGTGGAATTATTGGTCCATATTTGTCAAAAATGTGGAAAATCAGAATGTTTCCGTCAGTGGTAACTGTTATCGCATCATGGTAACGGACTATGTGCTTCCTAAAATGCATGCGCATGGTCTCGATGAGCTCTGGTTACAACAAGATGGCGCTACGAGCCATACAGCAAGTAAAACAATGACATTTCACGTTTTGATACGGTAAGTAGCGGTCTTTAGGAATAAGCCAGCTTCGACTGACGCTTTGGAAGCCAATATTACTCATGTTGTTCGTGATACCTGTCGCTAGGCTCGAATGACTCGCCCAAAATTAGACCTACCGGGTGGACCAGCGCAGACGTAGTCTGGAAATTAAATAACAAATTTATAAAATAAATATTTAACCAGTAAGGAAACTCTAAAGTCGGGCGGGCCGACTATATAATACCCTACAAAATTTTGTAATTCATGTATAAATTGTTTACATAAATTTACTGTTGGGACATTTTATACTTAAATAATACCCTGTACCACAGTGTGGTGTAAACGATTGGATGTAAAATACAGCTTCTACAGGACTAAAGAGCAAAATCGGATGAAACATATATATGGGAGCTATAGCTAAATCTTGACCGATTTTCTTCAAATTCGGCAATGTTAGTCCATGGATCAAGAAACTCTACCATTCTAAATATCAAAACGATTGGATGTAAACTACAGCATCTATAGGACTAAAGGGCCAAATCGGACGAAAGATATATATGAGAGCTATATCTAAATATTAACCGATTTTCTTCAAATTCGCAATGTTGGTTCATGGATCAAGAAACTCTACCATTTTAAATTTCAAAACGATTGGATGTAAAATACAGCTTCTATAGGTCTAAAGGGCCAAATCGGACGAAAAATATATATGGGAGCTATATCTAAATCTGAACCGATTTCAACCAAATCTTAACAGCTGCGAAATACTCTAAACTGCAAAATTTCAGAACGATCGGAGTGAAATTGCGACCTGTAATCGACGAACAACTTTACATGGACAGACGGACGGACAGACATGCTAACAAATTGTGCAAGATATCTCAATTTTAAAATTTGTCTTATGTGGGCGGCTCCACGCCAACTTGTTATATCGAGAACTCATGTACCCTATTTTCAGCACCCCCTACACATGTAAGTTCTGTGAAAATTTCAAGAAGATCGGTCCAGCCGTTATTCGCCTATAAGGTACAAACAAACTAAGAAACCAACAAACAAACACACATTCTTCTTTATATATATACTAGCTGGCCCCGGTCCACTTCGTTGCCCCAGACTTCAGATTTCCGATTCCGTCCATTTTTGGATCAATCACAAATACCGCCATCAAATGCATATACATAAAATAACAGCACTCTCTCTAAAAATTTTTTCGAGATGTATTCCAAAA
Organism: Eudasyphora cyanicolor; assembly: GCA_963930755.1. Lineage (NCBI taxonomy): Eukaryota > Metazoa > Arthropoda > Insecta > Diptera > Muscidae > Eudasyphora > Eudasyphora cyanicolor. The sequence continues at coordinate 178,703,602 of OZ005737.1, forward strand.
AATGGCTCATATGGGCAGGGTCACGCCATTTGGTCCGACCCCGTCCATTTTTTAACCAATTACGTAGACTTCCATCAAATGCATATTCAAAAAATTACAGCACTCTCGCTAAAAAATTGTGCAAGATATGACTCAATTTCGAAATTTGGCTTATATACGCGGGGCCACGCCAATTCGTTTGATCCGTCCCATTTCCTGACCAATCACATAGACTGCCACCAGATACATATACACAATATACAGCGCTCATTTAAACAAATTGTGCAAGATATCTCAATTTCAAAATTATGTTTAAACAAAACTGCAGCACTCTCGATAATAAATTGTGCAAGATATCTCAATTTCAAAATTTGGTTTATATGGGCGGGGCCACGCCCATTGATCCGATACCGCCACTTTTTAGACCATTCACGTAGGCTATCACCCAATACATATGCACAAAATTAGAGCACTATCGCTAACAAATTGTGCATGGTCTATCAATTTCAAAATTTGGCTTATATGGGCGGGCCACGCCCATTGGTCATATCCCGCCCATTTTTGGACCAATTACGTAGAATGCCACCAGATACATATACACAACAGTGCAGCACTCTCGATAGCAAATTGTGCAAGATATCTCAATTCAAAAATTTGACTTATATGGGCGGGGCCACGCCCAATGGTCCGATCCCGCCCATTTTTGAACCAATCACGTATACTACCAATAGATACATATACACAGATTTACAACACTCTCTTATGAATTGTGAAAAGTATCTAAATTTCAAAATTTGGCTTATATGGGCGGTGCCACGCCCGTTTGTCCGTTTCCGCACATTTATAAACCAATCATGTAAACAGGAACCAGATACATATGCACAAAATTACAGCACTCTCGCTAACAAATTGTGCAAGTTAATTCAATTTCAAAATTTGGCTCATATGGACGGGCCACGCCCATTCGTCCGTTTCAGCCCATTTTTGGACCAATCACGTAGACTACCACCAGATACATATCCACAAAACTACAGCACTCTCGCTAACAAATTGTGCAACATAAGTCAATTTCAAAATTTGGCTTATCTGGGCGGTGCCACGCCCATTCGTCCAATTCCGCCTATATTTGGACAAATCACGAAGACTACCACCAGATACATGGCACAAAATTAAAGCACTCTCGCTAACAAATTGTGCAAGATATCTCGATTTCAAAATTTGGCTTAAAGGGGCGGAGCAACGCCCAGTAGTCCGACCCCGCCTATTTTTGGACCAATCACATAAGTCGCCAACAGATATATATAAACAAAATTACAGCTCTCTCGCTAACAAATTGTGCAAGATATCTCAAATTCAAAATTTGGCTTTTATGGGCGGGGCCACGCCCATTGGTCCGATCACGCCCATTTTTGGACCAATCACGTAGACTGCCACTAGATACATATGTACAACATTACAGCACTCTAGTTAAAAAATTGTGCAAGATATCTCAATTTCAAAATTAGGCTTATATGGGCGGGGCCACGCCCATTCGTCTGATTCCGCCCCTTTTTGGACCAATCACGTAGGTCGCCAACAGATATATTTACCCCAAATTACAGCTCTCTCGCTAAAAAATTGTGCAAGATATCTCAAATTAAAAACTTGGCTTATATGGGCGGGGCCACGCCCATTGGTCCGATTCCGTCCATTTTTGAACCAATCACGTAGAGTGCCACCAGATACATATGCACAAAATTACAGCTCTCTCGCTAACAAATTGTGTCAGATATCTCGATTTCAAAATGTGGCTTAAAGGGCGGGGCCACGCCCATTAGTCCGACCCCGCCCATTTTTGGACCAATCACGAAGGTCGCCAACAGATATATATACACAAAATTACAGCTCTCTTGCTAACAAATTGTGCAAGATATCTCGATTTCAAAATTTAGCTTAACGGGGCGGGGCCACGCCCATTAGTCTGACCCCGCCCATTTTTGGACCGATCACGTAGACTGCCACCAGATATATATAAACAAAATTACAGTTCTCTCGCTAACAAATTGTGCAAGATATCTCAAATTCAAAATTTGGCTTATATGGGCGGGGCCACGCCCATTTGTCCGATCCCGCCCATTTTTGGACCAATCACGTAGACTGCCACCAGATACATATGTACAAAATTGCAGCACTCTCACTAACAAATTGTGCAAGATATCTTAATTTTAAAATTTGTCTTATGAGGGCGGGGCCACGCCCACTTCATATATCGAAAATTCAAGTACCCTATTTTCACCACGCCCCACACATGTACATTCTGTGAAAATTTCAAGAAGATCGGTTCAGCCGTTTAGGCGTCTATACGGTACAAACAAACCAACAAACAAACAAACCAACAAACAAACAAACAAACACACATTCTTCTTTATATATATAGATATTAAATCGTCTGAATTGAAAATTGAGTATATCGGTCTTTGTTTTGATAAATATAAACCCCCTCATGAAGGTCAAGTTTTTTTACATGTGTGTCTGGAATTTAGATCTGTAACTAAATTCCAGTTACCAGTTAACCTGCAACTGGTAACTGAATATCAGTGTATTTGTTGGCAAATAATGGTAGAGTGTATTATACAGTCGGCCCGCCCGACTTTAGTTCTTCCTTTACAGGTTTTTTGTTTATTTTCTTTTTAAAATGTCAAATATAAGAAGTGTTTCCTAGTTAAAATTGTTATCCGTTCAAAGCTTTTCTCCACGCTTTAATTAACATGTATAAAAAGGTTGATTGAACGCATACATGTTATTTTGGTAAACGGGATGAAAAGAAAGCAACTAATATACGACTGTGAATAAAAACAATAAATATGAGTATCCACAATCCAAATACGAATTCTAAGTTGTTCTTTACTTCTTTAACTCCATTGTTTAATCTTAATTAAAAACTTGGCATCCATTGTGCCAATGTTTCACAGCTCAGTCACATGAATCAGGCAGGTGAACAGACACATAGTCAGTAGGGATGTCGATAGGGAAATCGCGATCCCGGGATTTCCCGAAAAATCCCGAATCCCGATTTTTTGTAGAGTAGCCCGATGTCTGTATAATGATTTTTTAAATTATTTTCTAATTTACATTCGTTTCCACTCGCCCTCAATGCGGTACTGAGCAAATTTTTCAAATATCTACTGTTGGGAGAAAAACACTCGCCCTCAATGCGGTACTGAGCAAATTTTTCAAATATCTACTGTTGGGAGAAAAATAGGTGAATTTTCAAGCCACTGTTGGTACCATACATAAATTGACAGATTCATTTGAACATAATTTACCGATAAGTGCGTAGGAATCTTCTAAAAGTTTTCATATTCTGCATTTTATTCAAATATTGCTATGAATATATAGAAAATACACATTCCATATTACATTACTCACAAAGTTGGGATATACCATAGGAGAATTTTTTCAGTTTCATTACATACTTATGTTTACAAAACTATTCAAGTATTTACAGATATTATTTACTTTTTATCTTTAGTTATTTAAACTTATTATACCCTACATCACACTGTGGCACAAGGTATTATAAGTTTATTTTCGCGAAGATGTTTGCAACGCATAAAAGTACCGGAGGTAGACCCTCCTTAAAGTATACTTATATTGATAGACTCAGAATCACCAGTTGATTCGATCTAGCGTTGTCTGCCCATCCGTCCGTGTGTCCATGTAAACGTTGTAGTCAAAGATTTGATATCAAAGTACTGCCGAAGCTTTATTTTACAATACACCACACTGTCTTACACCTAGAATTACTACAGCTAGACCCACCTTAAAGTACTTTATACCGATCGACGCAAATCTAGCTAAGTCGGTCCGTCAGTCCATCTTACGTTGAGTACAGGTCGCAATTTTACACCAACCGTGCTGAAGTTTTGCATTTAGGAGTCTTTCGCACCCTATTGATTTTGGTTTAAATAGCTTAAATTTAGATATGTCTACCATGTATATATATATTTCGTCCTATTTGGCCCCTTAGCCTTGGAGGAGCTGAATTTGACAATTGTTTTTAAATTTAGCCTGGTAGAGTTTACTGATCAATAGACCAACGTCGTCGAATTTGAAGAAAATCGGTTTAGATTTAGATATGTTTCGTCGGATTTGGACCTTCAGGTTAATAGAAGCTGTATTTTACAGCCAATTGTTTTGAAACTTAGCATGGTAGAGTTTTTGACTCATGGAGAAACAAGAAGAAAATCGGTTCAAATTTAGACATAGCTCCCATATATATTTGTCGCTTGATTTGGCTCTTTAGACCTATAGAAGCTGTAGTTTACATCCAATTGTTTTGAAATTTAGAATAGTGGAGTTTCATGATCCATGAGCTAACATTGCCCATTTTCTGTTCAGATTGATTTATATATAGCTCCCATATATACCCAAAGAAAAAAAATTGCGTCTGTAGTATATTTTCTGGAAACATATTATATTTGGGAAAAATTACTTTTTCCTATAGGTAGGAAAACAAATTCTGTAGCCCATTTAAATATTTCCCCGTTTTTATACCCTACACCACACTGTGGTACAGGGTATTATGACTTTGTGCATTTGTTTGTAACACCCAAAAGTAAAAGAGATAGACCCATTGTTTATTATACCGATCGACCTGTAATCACTTTCTGAGTCGATTTAGCTATGTCCGTCTGTCTGTCTGTCTGTCCGTCTGTCTGTCTGTAGAAGTATTCTTGTAATCAAAGTACAGGTCGCAATTATGGTCCGATCTCAACGAAACTTTGCATATATGTTTTTTTAGGCCCAAGGACGATCCCTATTGAATTTGGTTAAAATCGGTTCAGATTTACATATAGCTCCCATATATATGTACCTCCGATTTGGCATATATGCACTGTATAAGCAACATTTTGTAACCGATTTGTACAAAAATTTACAGAGAGTAGGCTCGTGATACACTTAGATACAATACAAAATTTGGGGGAAATCGGTTCAGATTTATATATAGCCCCCATATACATGTTGCAACCGATTTGACATTTAAGCGCTGTAGAAACTGTATTTTATATCCAATCAGTACGAAATTCGGCGGAAAGAGGTTTCTTATTACATGAAGGAATACTGCCAAATTCGGAGAAAATCGGTTCTGATTTATATATAGCCCCCATATACATGTTGCAACCGATTTGACATGTAAGCGCTGTAGAAACTGTATTTTATATCCAATCAGTACGAAATTCGGCGGAAAGAGGTTTCTTATTACATGAAGGAATACTGCCAAATTCGGAGAAAATCGGTTCAGATTTAGATATAGCCCCCATATATATGTTACCCCCGATTTGAAATTCAATAGCTGTAGAAACTGTATTTTATATCCGATCACAGCGAAATTGGGCAGAAAGAGGTTTCTTATTACATGAAGGAATACTGCCAAATTTGGAGAAAATCGGATCAGATTTAGATATAGCCCCCATATATATGTTAGCACCGATTTGACATTCAAGCGCTGTAGAGACTGTATTTTATATCCGATCAGTACGAAATTCGACAGAAAGAGGTTTCTATTTTACATGAATGAGTATTCAGGGAAAATCGATTCAGATTTATATATAAGCTCCATATATATGTTCCTCCTGATTTGGTTACAAAGCGCTATAGAAGTTGTACTTTACTTCCGATCATTACAAAATTCTCCAGAAAGATGTTTCTCAATTTAGGAACGAATATTGCTTAATTTAGCTATTATTCAGAATTAGATATATCCGCATATATATGTTCTTACCCATTTACCAATTATTCCAAATTATTATCGCAATAACCCTTATCGCATTGTTAGGGAGGTGTAGGGTATTATATAGTCGGCCCCGCCCGACTTTCTGCCTTTCCTTACTGGTTAAATATAATTTCCTTACTGGTCAGATTTAGATATATCCGCCATATATATTTATTTCCGATTTGGAATCTATGAGCTGTAGAAATCGTTTTACAGAAGTTTTAGGTTACATCCAATAAATATAAATGTTGGAAGAGAGGAGTTTCTTGACACAGACACGACTATTGCTCAGGGCTGCGGGAGGGAGCCAAAACTACTCGACTCCGACTCCCGGAGACGGATTTCAAAATGGTTCGACTCCTGCTCCGGCAGTTAAATAACATAAATTTCTGAAATAATATCTCTACTAAAACGTGAATTCATTTTATTGAAAATAAGATATAGCTTTGCAAAAAAACCACAAAACAGTAGGTATTAAATACCAGTAATTAAATTATTATTTATTTATCGACGCCTGACTGCGTATTGTCGAATTTGAACAAATTTAGTTTATATTTAGTTTTATAATTATTATTTATATTTCATATTTATATTTGCTATATCTGAGCTTATTCTGCTCTAACAAGGTGGTTTACGATATCATATAGTTGGGTTCGCCAGTCATTGGTATTTTCTTACTGGTTTTTTTACTCGCTTAGGAATAGCGTATAGTCTTGCAAAATTCTTATTTTGTTAGCAGTATTTTCATCTTGCTAAATTGATCACATATATAAACAGAACTTTCCTAAAACTGTCTTTACATAAAAAGTCGATAATGTGGTTGACTTTATAGATATTTTGGACAAAAAATATTTGGTTAAAAGCTTCAAATGTTTTATCCTTCTTTTGTACCATAACTGTTTTCCCAAAAATTGTTGAGTGCACATTTACATTTTGCACAATCCATCTCGGAGTCGGAGTCGACCACAATTTTTCGACTCCAGACTCCGACTCCGGGCTAATATCCCCGACCCCGACTCCAAGACTCCGACTCAACAGCCCTATTATTGCTACATTTGAAGAAAATAGGTTCAAAGTTATATAGAAACCCTATATATATTCCTTCCGGTTTTGTATAAAAGTTCTATAGAAACTTTATTTAACATTTAAATGTAAGTGTTTCAGATTTAGAATAAATATATTTCTACTTATTCTGCTCCAACAAAGTGGTTTCGGGTTTCATATGTAGGCTCCGCCCGACATTGGCCTTCCTTGCTGGTGAAATTGAAATTAAATATTCAGTATCGTTTTTTACATGTGTTCTTCTGTAAATGTGATTAATATCATGTTTTGTTGAAAATACATTTTGTTTCACTTTTTTTAAGGAAAAAAAGTTAAATTTGAAAAATAATAAGTGTGTAAAAATTTCCTAAATACCGATTTATTCCGAAAAATTCCGGGATCTCGAAAAATCCCGTTATCCCCGGATTATACTTTTCTTAATCCCGGGATTTGCGAAACTCAGTTCTGCTCGTCATCCCTAATAGTCAGTCTCAAGTGTCAGGCAAGTTAAGGCTGATTGACGGAGTCTCAGTGTCGAGTAGACTCCGGCAAGAAAATGGAATCTCCCAAAAGACAATAGTAAATGTGAATACTGATTGAAACGAGATCCCATGTGAGAAATTGATGGTTTGAAGTACGTACGTATGAACACTTTATTCATACATATATGCAAGATGCAATGCGGAATATGCCAACATATAAAGGCAATCAAATGAATGATATAAGACTGTGAAATTGAACGACAGACATAAGGATCTATTCTTCTGACATCAAATGAACATGCTGTAAACTCGTGGGAAGAAGAAATTAATATTGGATCAAAAAATGCTACAATAAAGTAGTTTTCTTTAAAAAACGTATTATCGCGCACCTTACAAATGATCAAATACAGCTGCATTTAAATAAATTTTGTTATTGAGTTATGAGAGAATAATCTATAAGGTTGTGAGAAAAATTTTAAAAAAGTTCATGCAAACTCACAGAAGTTAACATGAAAATAATCCGAAAATAGCAATGATTTTAGGATAGGACAGTACCAGAATTTTGAAAAAAACAGGACAGAAATGCTACGAATCAAGCAGCAAAGGGTTAAAATAACACCCAAAATATGTATGATCGAAATCTGTTTCAGTAAATGTTAAGTCAATTGAGCAATGCCTGTCCGTCTGTCTGAGGAGTTACCGATTGACTAAAATTTTGTATGTGATAATATTTTTACTCTACATAACACTCTGTTGCAGGTTATTATAACTATTTGTAACACCCAAAATATGATGAAAGCGACCCATAGGTACTTATACCGAATAATGTATGTAGTTTTCTTTTGTACCAAAAATTTGCAAATATCGGTGAGATCGGACTTACATTGCGACCTGTAAATTGTTTACAAGAATACAAGAAGAGACAGACATACATTGTTAATCGACTCTGAAAGTGATTCTAAGTCGATCGGTGTAATAAACCACATGTCTATCTCTTCTTCTTTTGTATGTTCCATGATTCTCGAATTTTAATCTGGAACGAATTACACAGCTTCACGCCTATAAACCAGTGAGGGAAGATAGAAAGTCAGGCGGAACCGACTGTAGTACTTACACCTCCTTAACAATAAAATAATAATAACAATAAACAAATAATACCCTACACCTCCCTAATACTGCGAAAATGGTGATAAAAATTAGGGATTGTACATACATGCAACAAGAAAAATCTCTCTTCCGAAATTCGTTCTGATCGGAAATAAAACACGGTTTCTACAGCGCTTAAATGTCAAATCGGGTGAAATATATATATGGGGGCTATATCTAAATCTGAACTGAATTTCCCCGAATTTGGTAGTTTTCATTCATGTAATAAGAAAACTCTCTCTACAGCGTTTACATGTCAAATCAGGTTAAACATATATATTAGGACTATGTTTAATTCTGAACAGATTTTCCCCGAATTTTGCAGTGTTCATTCGTGTAATAAGAGAACCCTCTCTGCCAAATTTCGTACTGATCTAACATAAAATACATTTTCTACAGCGCTTACATGTCAAATCGGGGGTAATATAAATATGGGAGCTATATCTAAATCTGAACCGATTTTGATCAATTTCAATACGGTTCGTCCTTGTTATAGGTTAAATCGACTCAGAAAGTGATTCCAAATCGATCGGTATAATAAACGATGGGTCTATATCTTCTCCTTAAAAACAGATACCCTGGACCAAAGTGTGGTGTAGGGTATAAAAACAAAAGTTTGCTGTGTTACCCTAGACGTATAAAGAGCAAATTGTCCTAAATATTTCCCATACGTATAATAGGCCTGCAAACTCTTTTCTTTACTACTGCAGAAATTTTAAATAACAAGTTGTTATACATTTTGAGAGGAATTTAATTGGGTGGGGAGAAAATCAGATACATGAGGTTAACTATTTTGAATGCGTCCGTAGGTGACCACTTTTTTCACTTTCAACAATCATCACCTAGGATACATATAGATAGAATGCTTTAGAAGGAATACGTTTTCTTATTAATAACTATAACGGCATGTTTCTGTATTTCTAACGAAAGTCTCTGCTAACGAAAACCAGTCACTCACTTTCGTCAGGAATTTGGTTTCTCTACGATTCGTTCGTTTGTTCGCCTGGCCTTACGTTAATGACGTTAGCAATTTACCAATTGGAAAATAATGTAATTGCCAGATCAATAATTTCACAACTTCCGGTCTAAACCAGTAAGGAAATGCAGAAATTCGGGCGGGGCCGACTATATAATACCCTACACCTCCCTAACAATGCGATAAGGGTCATTGCGATAATAATTTGGAATAATTGGTAAATGGGTAGGAACATATTATCTAATTCTTAACGGATAATCGCTAAATTAAGCAATATTCGTTCCTAAATTGAGAAACATCTTTCTGGAAAATTTTAATGATCGGAAGTAAAGTACAACTTCTATAGCGCTTTGATACCAAATCAGGAGCAACATATATATGGAGGTTATATATAAATCTGAACCGATTTTCCCTGAATACTCATTCATGAAAAAAAACCTCTTTCTGTGGAATTTCGTACTGGTCGGATATAAAATACAGTCTCTACAGCGCTAAGATGTCAAATCGGGGGTAACATATATATGGGGGCTATATCTAAATCTGAACCGATTTTCTCCGAATTTGGCAGTATTCCTTCATGTAGAAAGAAACTATAAAATACAGTTTATACAGCACTTACATGTCAAATCGGGGGTTACATATATATGGGGGCTATATCTAAATCTGAACCGATTTTAACCAAATTCAATAGGGATCGTCCTTGGGCCAAAAAAAAGATATGTGTAAAGCTTCGTCGAGATCGGACCATAATTGCGACCTGTACTTTGATTACAAGAATACATGCACAGACAGACGGACAGACAGTCGGACAGACAGTCGGACAGACAGACGGACAGACAGACGGACAGACAGACAGACGGACGGACAGACATAGCTAAATCAACTCAGAAAGTGATTCTTAGTCGATCGGTATAATAAACGAAGGGTCTATTTCTTCTCCTTTTGGGTGTTACAAACAAATGCACAATGTTATAATACCCTGTGCCACAGTGTGGTGTAGGGTATAAAAAGCACACATTTTTGTATGGTCGACCCTAGCAAATACACCTCTGTATCCTTTACACAAGCGGTGGCCAAAAATCAACTCTGGTTGTGTCAGCTGAACTGATCCAACACTCTCATTTCTTTCTCTCTCTCTCTCACAGCTCTCTCATTGTGCACTGATGAATTTTTTCCATCTAAGCGAACCGCCAATGTTGACTTTTTATGCTTAAATATGTAAACATATGTACACAATTGTATTATTATTTAATTGTTTTTACCATAATTATATTAATATCTATTTATTTTTTGTTTGTAATAACTTTTTTTGTCATTGTTCGTATCAGTGACAAATAAAATAAAGTGACTCGATCTGACATTTGTGTTCGCACAGCAAAGCAGATAGAGAAACCAAAATTTACACTGAAATAATTACGTTTTCGTACAAGTTCATCATCGTGCGACTTGTCGTTGTGATGGTAGTTAGTGAAACCCAAATCCGCTGTTTGTCGTCTGGCAGGCGAACGAAAGCAAAATTTTAAGTTACAGAAACAGGCTGTAAATAGTCTATACTTATATGAAAGAGAGTTACGTTAGCTACTGTGCTTATAACTCAAGATTCGCACCAATTCGTACCGGTCTCCGCCCAAACAAGAATAAAACCCAAGAAAATTCCCAAGAAAAAAAAATCCCCGAAAACACGGACCACTTGACCGCTGAGGCTCTTGTGAGAGCTGGAAAGCTGAATTTTTGCACAACCGTAGACCAGAGTGTTGTATAAACTACGTACTTTTCACGTAGTCATTTTTTGCCCTGTGGTCAGTTTTAGCCCTATCAAAAAGTTGAGTATTGTGTTTGTCCTTTCAGAAGCATCTTATAAGATTAAAATCTAAAATTTTGTAAATATGAAGTATTAAAGCCGTCAAATATATACATCGAAAATTTACCCTCTCGATACTGTGGAGGAACATTTGGGACTAGTCAAGCTGGTGTGTCGCGGCAAACGTAACCTAATATTTCGAGAACGGATCGTTCGATTTTCAAGATTGATGGATTCGTATTTGACCCAGAAGTGATACTGTGGAGGAATTGGTCAAAGGGGCGCGGCACACATTGGTTGAAGTTCATAGAACGAGCGGCTAAAAATATAGGAAGTTGTCGAAGGACAATGAAACTTGGTACGTAGGCATTTTTTGTTTGAATCAAGAAAAAAATGGAAGAATTAAAATGTTCCGCCCACTTTTACGCCCACCTCCCATACAAAGAGAAAATAAATTTTGACCTACGGCATTGTTTTTTGGCACATATCATTTTTAAACACTCAGAATCATTTGTGTGAAATTTGAAAAATATCCGCTCACTTTTACGCCCACTTCCCATACAACTTGTATTGAAAAAGTGGCATACCTCCCTTGATTTTTACTGCATCAACTCAATTTTCACAAAAAATAAATATTATAATTGTAGAATGGGCTCCTAAAAATATACACCTGATCCGCCCACTTTTACGCCCACCTCCCATAGAAAAAACAAATAGAACAAACATGAATAAGTAATTTAAGCATAGTCTTTTAATAATTTTTTAACATCGTACTCCAATTTTTTGATTTGCAGCTTTGAGCGAAATGTATTTATAAATGGGTCTGAAGACAATAAAAGATTATGCATTACGTCTCCATTAGTGGCTACACGTCCAATTCTTCGCGAATGATGTAATCTATAGGCTCTATAGTCTTTATTCCTCGCTTCCTGAGCTTCCTCGGACAGCATACCTGATACAAATAATCAATTAAAATGTAAAAAATTAAAATGAAATCATTGAATAAGGGCCTTTAGATAGAGACAATCCTATTGGCAGAATAGCTTCTGCTATAATTTTGCTACCATGCACCAGAATCTTATGCACAGTTACAGGCATGTAGTACCAGCCATAAAGATCAACAAACAACTTGGCAGTATCCATGCAATATATATGAAATTTGCTAGTGTCGATCGCTGCATTACAATTTATTGCGGCCAAAATAATTTTAAATCTATGTATTAGCTCTTCTTTTATGCCAATTACGTCTGCAGTTTTAGCTGGATTTTCGAAAAACCTTCTTGCCGTATTGCCATCGTTGGTTGTGCCCATACCTTGCTTCACTTCGTCCACATTTATGCCCAGTGTCAACTTTAATCTCTTCTGAATTTCAGCTTTATTTGCCGCCATTTAAATGTTTGTGTAACTATCTGTTCTCCATTTTTTGAAACTTAGACGGTAAGAAATGTGCAAAATGCACTCCATAAATTTGATTCTCGCATGCAAGGGAGAAAAACCAAATGCAATTGTTTCTTCCGAACATTTCCTCAAAATCACCGCATCTAAATTATTCATTTCTGTGGGCTTCGCTCCACATATGAAGCAAACCGCCATAGATGAGCTTCCAGAAATCGTAGTAGCTACTTTCCCATCAATCATTGTTAATTTTAATGTGTGAGAAATATTTAAGTTTCTGCCATGCAATTCAACGACAGTATTTCTTAAATTTGCTATTTCGTCATTAACACGACTAACCTCAGAATTTATAACTTCAGCTGTTTCTTGTATAAATTCAAATTTTAACGGTCGGCAAAATCTAGTTGATGACGACCTTGTATTTCTCCAGCACATTGTTGACATATTATTACGCTCTGTGAGGGTCAGTGGAACAAATGACGTGTCCCGAACTTCCGTCACAGCCCCATTTTGAGAACATTTGCAGTTCGTTGGGGAGTTCTGTCACCTCATTCTCGGGTTTTGTCATCAAAATCCTGATTACTGTATGATCTAATAACTCTTGTAGACCAACTTTGCTACAACTTTCTCGCACCTCAACATTTGCAGGATAGCATTTTTTTGCTTCCAGTACCTGATGGTACGGTGGGTAAATGTCGCATCCAATTTCTCTAGCTGTACTGCGCAAACCTGCATATTGATGCTTTGACAACGAAGCATCAAGTATCAGCCCAAGTGCCTTCTCCGGGGTGAACGCCTTAATGGATTTGTCTAAACACTCACTTTTTTTCGGCAGACGATATCAGCTCCATTGAGGTGTCTTTACAAAAATCTTGTACCTTTGTCCTCTTCGTTCGCGGTTGGGAATCCTCGAAGGCTTTTACTGGACGTCCACGTTTAACAATATTTGAACAGCTTGGTGCTTCATTATTTGTGGTATATTTGCACAGTTTGTAAACATTTTTCAGCCAATGTTCATTAAGATCAAGAAATCTGGTTTTTATGCGTCTTGCTTTTTGCCATCTAACATTGAAGTTTGTTAAAAAGTGTTTTTTCAAAAATCTAGTAAAGACTTCAACATCCTCAGCAGTCATTCGTTCTTCGTTCCTATTTGCAATGACTTTGACAGTAACATTAATATCACGATTGGTATCAATCAATAACTCGCAAATATTTAAATAAGAAATTGTTAAATTTTCCATAATTAATAAAATAAAATCTTGATATTACTTAATAACACACCACTTATCACTGCACTTGCCAATGTAATGTAAATTAGCATTCGCCTTCGACGAGCTTATGAAAAATCAAATGCACTGGTTACAATTTGTTATTTTTGTTACTTTATCACTTTATAGTTTTTACTGTTTGAATTTTTTTTTACTTTTAGCTGAGACTTCAAGCTGTAATTTGACATCTTTCGTTAAACAGGGCTCCACAGGGCTAAAAAGATGCAGTACACTGAAGTTGATGAACATAGAAATTGTGATGTTGTTTATATTTTGTTCTACGAAATTTTTTATATGGCACTTTTTCCAACTTTTTTTAATGCAAATTTCATCTATGACAATTGTCACTTACGAAAATATACAACAAAGTCAAATGATAAGTTTACTGTGACTGTACCAAAAGATTGAATATACAGTAAATTTGCATGCCATTTTAAACAAGCGAACATATATGAACTTCGAGCATGTCTGTCCAAACAAATAATGAGTATATCAGCCTAATATTAAGGAATCATAATATTCAGATATCTGACACCAAAATACCAAAAAATTATCCAAATCGGCGAACATGAAAAAAATTAATTTCGGCCACTCTTCAACCAATGTGCGGCAGGGCTAACACAACATCATAGCTCGAGAACTGATCTTGCGAATTTTACAATATTTAACTTGATGTACGAGTATTTGTATTGGCCCAAGAAAGAACTCTATGAAAAAAAATTTATGATTGGTCAAATGGGCGTTGATCGTCCGGCATAACCTCACAGCTCGAGTATTTCGAATTTTCACTATTTCGGGCTGGGTATATTCGTATTGAACCAAGGAAGGATCATATGTAGGAAAATTTAGAATTAGCCAAGAATGGAACGTTTGATTTTCGCTATTTTGGTATTGATGGATTCGCATTGGCAAAAAAATACAAAACATTCATTATTAAAATCTTTTGTGTACGAAGAAATCTACTGAAATTCGAAATTTCCCAATATGGAATGAGTTGTTATACCCTCCACCATAGGATGGGGGGTATATTCATATTGTCACTCCGTTTGTAATACCTCTAAATATTGATCTGAGACCCCATATACATATATATTCTTAATCGTCCTAAAATTCTAAGACGATTTAGCCGTGTCCGTCCGTCCATCTGTTGTAATCACGCTACAATATATAATACTTGACCTAGGTGGCTGAAATTTGGCATAGATACTTCTTATAGCTGCAGGTAACTTGGCGATATCGGTCCATATTTAGATATAGCTCCCATATAAAGCATCTAACTTGTTGTGATTCCTACTGTTCTCATCTACTATATTTTTTTTGTGTTTTTCGGTTTTACTTTCTTTAGGTTTGAGTTATTTTGTGAGGTCACATGCTATCCATGGTGGAGGGTATATAAGATTCGGCATGGCCGAACTTAACGCTTTTACTTGTTTATTATGACATAGAAAAATTGAAAAATAAATTGCAAATGGAATAATGTTTTTAGACAAAAATATACAATAGCATGATAAAGTTATGTATGTTGGAAGATTTGTGGTCTTGTTAATGTTTTTAGACAAAAATATTCAATAGCATGATAAAGTTATGTATGTTGGAAGATTTGTGGTCTTTGTGGACCCACGCTTAATTAATTCGCTTCATGTATTTTCCCACATTGCATAAGAATGTGAAGGATAACGGGTATAAATAAACCCCAGTTACCAACTTTTAGCCCGACCAGTTGACATTTGTGGTCTCTATGACGTTAAGAAGTCAAATCGGGGAGATGACATATATGGGAGCTATATCCAAAATTGGACCGATATTGCCCATTTGCAATCCCAACATACCTGCAGATATAAGAAGAATATGTTTTAAATGTCAGCCACCTACCTCAAGTATTATAGATTGTAGAGTGATTACCATAGACGGGCGGACGGACGAACAGACGGACATGGCTAAATCGTCTTAGAATTTTACGACGATTAATAATATATAGACTTAATGGGGTCTCAGATCAATATTTAGAGACGTTACAAACGGAGTGACAAAATTAATATACCCCCCATCCTATGGTGGAAGGTATAAAAATTATGGTAAATATAGAGTAGATGAGAACAGTAGGAATCACAATAAGTATGATGCTATATATGGGGCCTATATCGAAATATGGACCGATATTGCCCATTTTCAATCCCAAGTTACCTGCAGCTATAAGAAGTATTTATACCAAATTTCAGAAACATAGCTCAAGTATTATAGATTGAAGCGTGATTTCAACAGACGGACGGACATGGCTAAATCGTCTTAGAATTTTAAGACGATTAAGAATACATATATATACTTTATGGGGCCTCAGATCAATATTTAGAGGTGTCGTATGGTGGAGGGTATAAAAATAGAGATGTTTCTTTGAAGGAAGAAAATCATAGGGCAGAGCCAATATTAATTTTTGCAGGTGAATTGTCGGAGATGTAAATAGCATGCATCCAGACCTCGTCTTCCCTTTCCGATAACAACACTAACAATAAAACGCTGAAGAAAACAGTTTTTTTATACTCAAAATATTTCTTATCATCTGCTATTGGGGTTGTGACTGCTTTCATTGAAAATAATAACAAAAAGAGCATCCATTTGAAACCCAGAATAGCAAATTGTATTAACTATTACAAATGTTGTTACTATCACAAACATTTTCTTGTCACTCTGTCGAGAATAGGGGTGTAAGATTCAATAATTTTCCACATTCCTACAAAAGGGTTTAGGAACGTTTTAAGACTACTTGATGGTGACTCGTATATTTAACTGAATCCTGCTCATTCGTGTTTTTTTTTTTTTGAGATTCTATAAATATTTCAAGGAAGCAACTAAAAATCATTGTTATACATACATACATATTATCAACCAGTTAGAAACCACTCAACTTCTGTCCCCGAAATCGAACAACAAATAACGCGGAGTTGCTTTATAAGCAATTGTTGGCACAAATAATGGCGAAGACTTCGTTGATATTCAATGAATGTCAAAAGAAGCGAAGAAAAAATATATCGACGAATGTTGACACATCGTAAAAATAGAATGATGGTTTTGAGTACTACAAAAGAAGAATATTTAAAGTTTATGACTACTTCGGTAACATTACTCCGTGTTACAAAAACCAACTAAATGGTTCAGGATAAAATATACTTGATTTAACTAAATTCCAGCCCAATCCTTTGGTATCTGTGATCTCGCAGGTTCCAGTAATTCCAATTAGGTGCTACTTTCTATTGGATCTACATACTTATATCAACTTGTGGAACAATGAAATCCATTGCTAGTGTAGAAAGTTTAAGTACAATGAAATGAAAACAGGCAAACGCCACCCAATCATTTAAAACTTGCGGTTTTTAAGGAGTCCATAAATCAGATCATAGACCTACGATGACACTTGTCGAAGTGATTTTTTCTAAGTAAAATAAACGGGCCAATGAGGTCCTTTAATCGGAAATAGAATCAGTTTGGACAATTTAGATGGTTGCATCAAATGATAGACCCACGACGACATTTCACACCCACAGCAGTCGTCCTAGGTTCATGTTTTAATAAAGCACCTATACCAAGGTCACTCCCGATTTCATTTTCATCGTCATAGAGGCAATAAACTTCAACCTCTGCACAGTGGGAGGAATTCCAAAAAAAAGGTAAATAATTCTGCCGTTGGCAGAATTATTTACCTTACCACCCCTGGTATACAGGGGCGGAGCTGCAGGGCCTCAAAGTTGGCCACCTCGGCTGAACAAAATGTTTAAGGGGGTGTAACTTTCGTATTTTCAGGCCGATTCATAAAATGTATAACTTCAAATGGCCATAACTTTTGTCTCAGTGGGTATACCAAATTGCAATGTATTGGCATCAAATAGTAAATTTTGTTTTCTATACAGAAAAGATAATGAGAAAAGAATCGGTATATAACACGATCTTATATATAGCGATTCGTAGGAAAGGATCGGGAAAAAATAAACAACAAAGGAAATTTTATATTTCCATTGAATCTTTAAAAATTAAGATATCTCAATTATTTTTTTGTAATTTGTACGCCTTGACACCAGAAATCGAAGCTAATTCTAACATCATTATATTTGTGGACGTAAGTCTCACAATTCCCAAAATAAATTCGAAAATCCCCACCAATGGGAATTTTTTGTTTTTTTTTTCCAAAAATCTGTTATACTAAAACAGATTTTGGAGTTTATCGTATAACAGATTGCTACATATAAAAATGGTAAAGGTTTTCATATCCAAGCTTTGCGATTGCCGAAAATGTGGCCTAGC
This sequence comes from Eudasyphora cyanicolor, assembly GCA_963930755.1. NCBI lineage: Eukaryota > Metazoa > Arthropoda > Insecta > Diptera > Muscidae > Eudasyphora > Eudasyphora cyanicolor. The sequence goes on from OZ005737.1 coordinate 178,721,738, forward strand.
TTTGAAATTTTCGTAAAAAATGGTGTAATTTGGAGAAGCGTGGCAGCACTATTAATACAAATTTTTGTCTCGTTCTTTTCTCGAAAATATTCCCCAGGAAGTTTCCTTTAAGACAAATATAAATATGTTATACTTTCTTTTTATAAATTCATCTGTATCTCCAAAATACTACATACATATACCTTTTTGCAATAAAATACAAAAATTTTCTATATTTTGAAAGTGTAAATTGATGTGGCCATAACTTTTGTATAGGTGGGCACATTTTACCGAAATTTTTTGCATCACACAGAAAATTTTTTTGTTAATTTAGAGAAGTTGATTTGAGAGAAATTGGTTCATATTCTGCACTGGTATTAAGCAAATGCCACGACAGGGTCAGGAAAAAAGTGAAAAATCTTTTTTCAAATGCAGACAGAAATGTAAAAACGACATAAAATTTTTAAAAATGAAAATTTTTCAGTAAAACATTTTGTAGTTTGTAGGTTCTGACATAACAAATCGAATGTAATTCGCGAATCATTATAGTTCCAAAAGTCGGCCCGTATATCTACTATACTAAACGCGAGGTTTCAGATTCCGTTTGCAGTTCAACTTACAACACCTTACCACACATAAATATGCCAAAAGTTTTAACATTTTGGCTTTGCGATTGGAGAAAATGTGGCTTACTTTTGTAAGCCACATTTTGTCTAAAAAATTGTGTAAATTGGATAAACTTGGTAAATATTTTTGACCCGTTCTTTCTTTGAGAGCATACTTTGGAAAGTTTCCTTTAAGATGATAGTAAATATGTTATACATTTTGTAACTAACTTCTTCTAAAACTCAAAAATACGAAATAAACTTTTTTTCTAAAAACGATTTTTTTTAAATATGACTTCAAGGGGCCATAACTTTTGTCCTGTAGGTTATATCGAACAAATTTTTTCATCATATAGGAAATTTTATTGCCAATCCAGAAATGCTTAAGTGGATAAAATTGGGGCATATTCTGCTTCGGTATTTACAAAATACTAGCACAAGATCGGGGAAAAAATAAAAAAATCAATTTTCAAATCCAGATATCTCGGTAACTATACAAGATAACTGTTAGGTGCGAAAAGCCTTTTGTAGACCTTGGTTATTCGAATACACACAAAGATTTTATGAATCGGCCGGAAAATACGAAAGTTACACGCGCTTAAACATTTTGTTCAACCGAGGTGGCCAAATTTGGGGCCCTGCAGCTCCGCCCCTGTATACCACAGGGGGCCCAAACTCAAAACCTAACTTCTCTAATACCTCTTCTACAAACATGCCAAGTTTGGTCGCTATCGGATGTCTGCTTAAGAAACGGCAGAATTATTTCCCTTTTTTTTGGAATTCCTCCCACTGTGCCCTGGGGCTCAAATTTGGTCATTTCAGTTTATTTTTACTCAGAAACATTCAAACGAACAACGATCACTTATGTCCATGTTTTAAAATGGCCCGTATACCAAGTTCTTCTCAGTTCCCATTCAATACTTTTGTTTTATTTGTGTATTTATATGTATGTATGCAAAATAAATGGAAAATCTTACATAAGTAGATGAATACAGAAAAATGGATACATTTATGGTGATTTCGTTTCTGAAAAATAATATCACCACATCATGTTGCGACATTTTAAAAATTCCCCCTGCACCCACTGCTAATTTCGCATTTTGTATGCGAACAATCGAACAAAAATTGTGCGGTGAGTAAAACCCATACCTACATTATGGCGCAACCATTTGATAGTGCATTAAGAATGTACGCTTTCAATTAGGTTTGGTTCTGAAGTTTGCTTTTTGACGGTGCAACACTACACACCGTGGACTGGGCTGAGTTTGGAAAATGCGTAATATTCGCATTTGCGAAGTGTATTAATTTTACACCATTTTTACAAAAGAATTTAAAAATACGGTTTCTGTGTAAAATTTAGAAAAAAATTAAAATTTTTTTGCACAAACGAAATCACCATTAGTGTTTATATTTGTTTATTAATTTATTCTTCTTAGAAAATAGTTTCTAAGTACTAGAAATTTCTTTGTGCAATAATTACACTGTGCTAGACCAAAAATGTAACAGAAAGGAGACCCTATGGATATACCTATTTTGACATTGCTGAATTGAATGGTACCAGTCGCTTTTCTAGGTTAGCTCTTGTTTTCGCTATATTCGACCACAACGTTTGCATGGAAATCAAAGAGGTTAGTTATCTCTGAGGTGATTTTGAGGTGGAAGGCTTTGGAATACACGCTTCAGTGTAAATAACGAAATAAAGGGAACCCTTGAGAAATAATTTTTCTCAGTCGTCCCCGCTACCACCACCTTATCGTTAAAAAATTGCAATCAAATCCTATCATATGTCAAAAGACCTAAACATTTTCGAAATTTTTAGTTGGTGTCTAAAGAGTCCCTGCGAAAACTATGAGTCCCTTTTCAACGTTTTTATAAGAAATAAGCAGATTTCGAGTTATTAAATAATTTGTGTTTTTGCTCAAACGAAAGCTTATGTCATTTCTTTTAATAGCTTAAAACCAATTTATGGGATGGGACCTGCTATATATCAAAAAAGAGATTAACACCGAAAAAAGAGAGGTTGAACTACATATTTTAGCATAACTCGAGAACCATTTATCCTAATTGGTTAAGGAAAGCTTTAGAGAATCGTAAAATAAGTAGCCTTCATCTTCTTCTAAAACAGGGTGTTTCTTTAGACGTGTGGATTTCAATCTGGTTATACTTTTTTCGGAGTTGGTCTTTTTGACAGCTGTCACTTGATTTATGCTCAGGTTGGTTTTCCATTTCATAATGAAAAGACTTACTCCGGAACGACTACTGCAAATCGTGCAAATTTATTATCCAAAATAATGGTTCGGTTTGCGAGACGCATCGCGCAAGAAAACAAGAACATTTTGTTCAGTGATGAAGCTCACTTTTGGATGAATAGCTACGTTAATAAACAAAATTTGTCGCATTTGGAGTAATTATAATCCACAAGCCTTTGTTCAGACGCTGTTACATCCACAAAAGTCACACTATGGGCAGAGGGAATTATTGGTCCATATTTCTTAAAAAATTAAGCCGGCCTTAATATTACAGTCAATGGGGAACGCTATACATAGATCCATGATTGATGCGGACGACCTTTGGTTCCAACAAGAGGGCGCAACATGCCATACAGCCAACGAAACAACCAATTTATTAAAGGAATCTTTTGGTGAGTGCATTATCTCGCGTCGTGGGCCTGTGGCGTGGCCGCCAAAATCGTGCGATTTAACACCGCTGGACTATTTTTTGACACAATTGACGCCTTGGAAGAGAATATTCGGCGCGTTATTGCCAACATACCGTCCCAACGGCGTAGCGTCATATCGCCCAAAACCATGTGTGTCATATCATCACATTTCGCCCAAATTGGTTATCTGTAAATGTCATAACACCCAAACGCAATGTCAAATTTTTTTTCGGTGATATAACATTTCAATAAATATAAAATGTTACAACGCGTAGCGTAACAAAAGAAATGGAATAATACCCTTCGTCATGTAACGGTGACACATAATGATTTGTCTCACCTATTTAACCCAGGCCTTAGGTCGGGTTATGTCCAAAGACGGCTACGCGGAACGAATTGTCTAAGCGTGGCCGGGCTTCGGCCGGGTTAAAGGTTTTCTCCTCAGGGGTATGTCAAAAGACGTATTCAGGGTAGCCGTCTTTTAACATACCCCAAAGAAGAAAATCTTTAATACTGGCCAAAGACCGGCCAAGGGAAGACACTTTGGCCACCTATAGCAGATCACCTTGGTCCGCGTAGCTGCCTTTTGGCTCGTCGACGTTTCGAAACTTGTTTTACAAAAATGCTCATAATAGATTTTACTTTGATTAGCGTGATGAACCTTTGAGAATAAATTTGTTCGTATACTTTGGGCGTTATGACATGACTTTTTTTCGGGCGAAAACAATTAAAAAGGAAAGGCTAAAGTCGGGCGGGGCCGACTATATAATACCCTACACCACTCTCGTAATATTGAATAACTCTGAAATATAAATTTTGTAATTCATGTATAAATTGTTTACATAAATTTACTTTTGAGTCATTTTATACTTAAATAATACCCTGTACCACAGTGTGGTGTAGGGTATAAAAACGATTGGATGTAAAATACAGCTTCTACAGGACTAAAGAGCCAAATCGGATGAAACATATATATGGGAGCTATAGCTAATTCTTAACCGATTTTCTTCAAATTCGGTAGTGTTGGTTCATGGATCAATAAACTCTACCATTCTAAATTTCAAAAGGATTGGATGTAAAATACAGCTTCTATAGAACTAAAGGGTCAAATCGTACGAAACATATATATGGGAGCTATAGCTAAATCTTAACCGATTTTCTTCAAATTCGGTAGAGTTGGTTCATGGATCAAGAAACTCTACCATTCTAAATTTCAAAGTGATTGGATGTAAAATACAGCTTCTTCAGGACTAAAGAGCAAAATCGGACGAAACTTATATATGGGAGCTACAGCTAAATCTTAACCGATTTTCTTCAAATTCGGCAATGTTGGTTCATGGATCAAGAAACTCTACCATTCTAAATTTCAAAACGATTGGATGTAAAATACAGCTTTTATAGTACTAAATGGCCAAATCGGACGAAACATATATATGGGAGCTATAGCTAAATCTTAGCCGATTTTCTTCAAATTCGGTAGTGTTGGTTCATGGATCAAGAAACTCTACCATTCTAAATTTCAAAATGATTGGATGTAAAATACAGCTTCTACAGGACTAAAGAGCAAAATCGGACGAAACATATATATGGGAGCTATAGCTAAATCTTAACCGATTTTCTTCAAATTCGGCAATGTCGGTTCATGGATCAAGAAACTCTACCATTCTAAATTTCAAAACGATCGGATGTAAAATACAGCTTCTATAGGACTAAAGGGCCAAATCGGACGAAACATATATATGGGAGCTATAGCTAAGTCTTAACCGATTTTCTTCAAATTCGGCAATGTTGGTTCATGGATCAAGAAACTCTATATGGGAGCTATAGCTAAATCTTAGCCGATTTTCTCCAAATTCGGTAGTGTTGGTTCATGGATCAAGAAACTCTACCATTCTAAATTTCAAAATGATTGGATGTAAAATACAGCTTCTACAGGACTAAATAGCAAAATCGGACGAAACATATATATGGGAGCTATAGCTAAATCTTAACCGATTTTCTTCAAATTCGGCAATGTTGGTTCATGGATCAAGAAACTCTACCATTCTAAATTTCAAAACGATTGGATGTAAAATACAGCTTCTATAGGACTAAAGGGCCAAATCGGACGATAGATATATATGGGAGCTATATCTAAATCTGAAGCGATTTCAACCAAATTCAATAGCGATCTTAATAGCCGCGAAATACTTTAAACTGCAAAATTTCAGAACGATCGGAGTGAAATTGCGACCTGTAGTCGACGAACAACTTTACATGGACAGACGGACGGACGGACAGACATCGTTAAATCGACTCAGCTAGTGATTCTGAGTCGATCGGTATACTTTAAGGTGGGTCTAGCTGTGTTATTTTCAGGTGTTACAAACATCTGCCATGAAACAAACTTATAATACCCTGTACCACAGTGTGGTGTAGGGAATAATTACCTACTGGGGCTATATCTAAATCTGAACCGATTTCTTCCAAATTTAAAAGTGTTCATTCATATAATAGGAAACCTCTTTCTGAAGAATTTCGTACTGATCGGATATAAAATAAAGTTTTTACAGCGCTTACATGTCAAATCGGGGGTAAAGTATATATGGGGGCTATATCTAAATCTGACCCGATTTCATGCAAATTTGAAATTATTCATTCATATAATAGGAAACCTCTTTCTGCCGATTTTCGTACTGATCGGATATAAAATACAGTTTTTACAGCGCTTACATGTCAAATCGGGGGTAACGTATATATGGGGGCTATATCTAAATCTGAACCGATTTTCTCCGAATTTGGCTGTATTCCTTCATGTAATAAGAAATCTCTTTCTGCCGAATTTCGCACTGATCGGATATAAAATACGGTTGCTACAGCGCTTACATATAAAATCGGGTGAAACATATATATGGGGGCTATATCTAAATCTGAACCGACTTTGACCAATTTCAATAGGGATCGTCCTTGGGCCAAAAAAGAATTTGGTAGTGTTCATTCACGTAACAAGAAAACTCTCTCTGCCGAATTTCGTACAGATAGGATATGAAATACGGTTTCTATAGCGCTAACATGTCAAATCGGTGTTTAGCAGTGTTCATTCACGTAATAAGGGGACTCTCTCTGCCAAATTTCGTACTGATCTGATATAAAATACAGTTTCTACAGCGCTTACATGTCAAATCGGGGGTAACATATATATGGGGGGCTATATCTAAATCTGAACCGATTTTGACCAATTTCAATAGGGATCGTCCTTGGGCCAAAAAAGAGCACTGTGCTAAATTGCATCACTATCGGACCATAAATACGACCTGCACTTTGCTTACAAGAATACATGGACAGACGGACAGAGAGACAGACAGACGGACATGGCTAAATCGACTCAAAAACTGATTCTATGACGATCGGTATAATAAACTATGGTGCTATTTCTTCTCTTTTCGGGCGTTACAAACAAATGCACAAAGTCATAATACCCTGTACCACAGTGTGGTGTAGGGTATAATGAGACCATTCCCAAGAAAATCGATACATAACATACAAAGTTGGTGCAAATTTCATTCCGATCGAAAGTCATCGGTTTTCAGATTTGACCGCACAATTTTTTGTTAAAGCCGCAGCTTAATTTTTTCAACACGCTATGAATAAAGGGTATGTTGTTTGGCTTAATTCTAAACTTCATAAAAATCCAAGAATTTTTATGGATTTTACAGAAATTTGTCCACATTTTCCCATTTACGCCAATACGAGTAGTGCGCCATAAGAAAGACGTTTCCTGCTATAGGCATTGATTACGGTCACAAGGAGAGTATGTACATGAGATTTTTTATAAAAATTGCACACCCAGGAGATGAGCTGAAGTGTCAATCATCTCGCGATGCTTAATATAAAACCAAGGTATCATTTTTACAAACAGTCGGATGAACATCTCTTAAGTCACTCTGTTTTGTTAAATTTATCCGTAGCACATAATTATATAAGTTAATAAATATTATATGCTGCAAAATACCGTCGCCGTCTCTATTATACCCACAACATGTAAGTTACAAAGTGTATTTTTATACCCATACTGTGGTGCAGCTAGTCTTACCATAAAGTATACCTATTTGTGCAGAATCACTAACTGAGTCGATTTAACCATGTCTGTCCTTCTGCCCAGTTTAAGTTGTTCGTTAAGTATGGGTCGCATTTTCACTCTGATCGTGGTGAGATTAGGCAGTGAGGACTCTTTCACACCTGGCAAGAACCCTATTGAAACTGGTCAATATCGGTTCAGATTTAGATATAGCCCCCATATATATGTTCCATCCGATTTTGTCTTTTAGCGCTTTAGAAGCTGTATTTCACACTACATAATTTTGAAATTTAGCACGGTGGAGCCCTTTAAAACAGGGATCCACATTGCCGAGTTTAAAGAAGATCGGCTGAGATTTACATATAGCCCCCCTAAAAATATATTCTTTCCGTTTTGACTTTTAGCGCTACAGAAGCTGTATTTTACACTTAATCAATTCTAAATTTAGCAGGGTGGAGTTTCTTCATACAGTGATCCATATTTCGGATTTTGAAGAATATCAGTTCAGAGTTACATGTAGACCCTATATATATGTTCCTTCCGATTTTAAATTTTAGCACTAGGAAGCTGTATTTTAAATCCAATCATTTTGAAATTTAGAAGGGCAGAGTTTCGTCATACCAGTATACAGATTGCCGAGTTTGAAGAAATACGTTTCAGATTTACATATAGCCCTAAATATGTATTCCTTCCTATTTGAGTTTTTAGCGCAATGAAGCAGTATTTTACAAAAAAAAAATATGGAAACAATTTTTAACTGATGTATAACTTGGTTATTTCAGTGTTATGTGATATACCCCAGCAAAATCTGTCATTATTCCCTGCATTACGAAATAATGACATCTCGTTATTCGCTGCATTACTTTCGGCTTATTAATAATGACTTACCAATAACAACAGAAATAAGTAATTTTTTGCTATCAAAATCATTTTGGCAATTTTTGATATATTGCAATTTTGGCTATATGTATATAGGTTATTGTACAAGATTTATTTATTTTTCAGCATATTTGCATGTTGCAGATTTGAATAAAAATAGCATAAATATTTATGTTCTCGTATATCGTATAATGTTAGACCGTTGAAGAATTTTTTACATGGGGGTTTGGGTTCAGAAATTCGAATCTGACATGATGAAAATGTTTGTTTCAAGAAAAATGCGCGACAATATGCAATAAGTACCTTTAAATGGTCATTTCTTCATATCTGCTACTTATTTTATAACTTCCCAGCAAAATCTTGGTAAGTACCTGTCATTATTCCCTGCATTACCAAATAATAACATCTCATTATTCGTTGCATTACTTTCGGCTTATTAATAATGACTTACCAATAATAACAAAAATAAGTGATTTTTTGTTATCAAAATCATTTTGGCAAATTTTAATATAATGCAATTTTGGCTATATGTGGGTTATTGTACAAGATTTATTTATATTTCAACATGTTTTCAAACAATACGTGCAGATTTGAATGAAAATACCAGAAATTCGAATATGGCATGAGGAAATTGTTTGTTTCGAGAAATATGCGCGACAATAGGTAAAAAATCATTTTAAATGGCCATTTCTACATATCTACTACTTATTTTATAACTTATTGGTAATGCATTATTCAAGTACATAACATCGAGCTACAAATAAGTACTTATTATGCTACTTTATTGTATGCTTTTGGGAAGTACTTTCCTCCAATGACATCCCCATGTTAAAATAATGAGAAAAGTGGCTAAATAATAAGTACTTGCCATTACCGAACTTTGCTTACTCGTCGGATTATTTGGTAATGACAAATTTTGCTGGGACAGTGTTAGTTGATATACAAATATATGTATATATAGAGCATGGTATTATATAATCAGGACTTTAACATTACATTGCTTGCTAGTTTGGCATGTCACTCTGTCATCGGTAGTAGATGCAATGCTTCGACTACTGCTTCTCATTTTATTTCGCAAAATATACTTCATATTTATGGTCTTCTTTCATGTATACACTATATGCAATATTGTTGTACGGTTTGGCGAAAACTGTAGATGTCAACGCAGATGAAATTTATTTGTATGACTTTGTCGCTTGATTTGTTAACTGTACTTATCAGTCATCATTTGTATTCATACTCCACAAAATATTGATATCAATTCTATTGTTGTCGAATCAACGACAATAAGCAATAAAAATAGCTTCACTTACACGCTCCAATGAACATTGTGGATGATAGTTGCGGAAATTATGAGTGGTATAAGCGGACAATTTGGTATTGCTTTCACAAAACAAACAAACAAATTTATTTATCAAAAGAGTGAAAACATATTAGTTTGTTCGACAGACTTAAATCTATGCCCATTCTCAGGTAGTTATAATGACACGTAGTATGCCAAAGAACCCTTAATAATCACAGTGATATAAGTGCGACATTTGATTTAATATAAATACGGCATATATTTACAAAATAAGTAAGAAATTTTCAGTCGAGTAAACCGTAAGTCTTTCCTTGATGAAATGCCAAACAATACTTAACAAAAATAACATGACAGCATGACACGACTCACGCGTGATCTGTCAAAAAAAGGCTATTGAAAAAAGCATCTCTACTTGGATCACACTATATAAAGATCGGACGTAAAATACAGTGTCAATAGCGCTTAAATACTAAAAATTAAATCTAAATCTGAACCGATTGTACCCAAATTATGCAGTAGTCGTTCCTAAATTAAGAAACTTTTTCTGCCAAATTTTGTAATGATTTGACAGAAAAAGGCAACACTAAGTGTTGCCTGGCGCCATCTGATATTTCCATTGGAAAGCTTGACATTTTTTAGCATAAACGTACTCAGAACGTTTTGACGTACGACCATCATTTGTGTTTTTTACACTGACTTGAAAAAATCAATTTGGCAAAAAAAGGAATTAACTCGTGAACATTTTCGTGCGATCAGTTTTCATAACTTTGACGTGGATTATCACGAAAAGTGTGCATCGATGAACTTAAATTTCTGTATGGCGATGAGGCACCATCCTATAGCACTGTGACAAGCTGGTTTAATGAAGGTCGTGAAGGTCTTCCAAAAACGGCAGTTGTGCCAGAGAACATTGATGCCGTGCGTGAACTGATAATGCAAGATCGTCATGTGACATACCGTGAGATAGAGGTATCCTTGGGCATTTCTACCACCAGCATACATTCGATAATGCATGAACACCTAGCCGTAAAAAAGGTTTGTTCACGTTGGATCCCGCACAATTTGACAATCGCTAAAAAAAGGCTCGTGTCGATTGGTGCAAAGAAATTTAGAAAAAATATGATCGCGGTGCTTCAAAACTCGTTTATAAGATCGTTACACGTGACTAACCGATTTAAACCAAATTCAACAGGGATCGTCCTTGGGCCACAAGAAAGGTATGTGCAAAGTTTCGTTTAGATCGAACTATAATTGAGACCTGTACTTTATAAAAAGCCTTTCTACGCTTCCAGAGAATTTATCTATTTAAATCTGAAGCATTACGCCATACGCAAACATTTGATATGTTATGCAATCTCTTCTGGCTGCAATTAAATCAGCTGAAAAAATGTCACAATGAGTAAAAGATACCATTTCACAAAAAAGAACTGGATACATAATGGAAACCGCTCCACAATTAGAGTGAAAGGGCTGGGTCTAAGGAACTAAAAAATCGAATACGTTGAGCTAGTTTCTCAAGTTCCATGCAGTGATCAGCTCCTTTGAACTAGGTCCCTCCGGAACTAACCAACTCTAGGATAGGTTAGGTTAAGAGTGGCAGCCTGTAAACACACAACAGGGACATAAGGGGATAACATAAGTTATCTCTAGCCCCTCCCGTTGAACCAATATGATTGCTTCAGACAAGTTAGCTAACTCCTCAAAGAAATAAGAGCCCAAGGTTGTATGCCGCCTTCTAGAAAGAGAGGGACACAGACACAGAAGGTGTTCTATTGATTCCTCCTCCTCTTCGTCTCCACAGCTTCTGCAAAAGTCATTATGCCAGACCTTTAATCTCTCTGCTTGCCGTCAAATAAGACAATACCCTGTCACAACAGACACGATAAGTGAGGCGTCCGTTCTTGACAACGACAGCAGTGCTTTGGTGCGTTTTGAGGCAGCCCGGGCCACATCTGTCAGGAATGTACGCAGTTTCTGACTAGTTACCACCTGTTGTTTGTTGCCGTAAGAGCACTACCTCTCAAGAGGAGTGCATGTTGCTGGATGCATGCCCATATCAGTTGAATATTGTACTGTACAGCCATCTCGCTAAGAGATCTGCGACAGTTGCGGCTTTGGTCAGCACATTAATTTTCAGCCATTCCGCTACCTCTTTAATAGCTAACATCTCTAAATGGTAAATACTACAGTAATCAGGCAGTCATTTTGCAGTGATAGCTGATGTTCTTCAGAAAAGACACCAAAGCCCACTTTGTTATCGAGGTTGGAACCGTATGTATATAAGTTAACTAATCTCCTCTGTCCAAGCATATGTCCATTCCATTCTGATCTATCAGGACATCGAGCACCTCCTGACTGTTTCTAATAAAGGTAGGTTCATTCCCTCTATTACAAATCACAAGGTTACTACTTATAATATATGCGATAAGTAATTCGCCCCTGTCGTTGATGTCAGTACTTCCCCATATATGATGTTATGCATTGACATCACTACACACAATTAGGTCCTTGTTCTTCTCGTATGCCGGTCCTACCAGTGACCAGTCGTTCGTCCATTACCAGTACCTTGAATCAGCTTAAACCCTGGCGTCCTAAGCCCACAAGCCATATATTCTTTCAACCATGGTTCCTGGATTAGGACCAGGTCAGGCCCTCCTTGCCTTGCTGATGCTGCCTTAGAGTGTTGGAGGTTTATCTGTAGGAACAGGACCATTGTCAGGTTTTGCCACCACCGTTATATCAGCCTCGTCGTCTGTGTCCGCTAGAAGCTCATCCCCCACAGGATTACTCCGATCCTGTGCTGACGAGCTTCTCGACACATTCAAGCACATCGATAAAGAGTGAATCGGAAGTTCCCGCCAGATGCTGCTCTGATACTTGCGAAAAGGGAGGCTCTTCATTAGATACAACACCTGTGTTATCTGGAGGAGTATTTTTCGAAATTCCTTCCTCATCGCTCTTAAAAACCTTAAGTCGGATTTTGCTGAATGCATGCCTTCAGACTTGACGAGGTGGGGTAAAAACTCGGTATTCAGTATAAATACTTCGTGCCTTCGATGCCCATCCGTCTCATCTACTCGACCGACCATCCAGTTGCCGATGTTAGTGGAGCTTTTTTTAAAAAGAACCACTACTTGGTAGATTATTTGGCGTTACACAGGGTGCACTACGTGGAAGCGATCTACCATTACAACCCTTATTTTTTTGAGACTTTAAGTCTGTTGTTTTATTAATTACACTGTGCAACAGTGAAAAAACGGACTTGGGGCCCCATAAAAAAATTGTTCACCAATTTCGCCACACCGAAATTCGATTCTACCTAGGTTATACAACCTAGGTAGAATCGAACCTATACTGTCAAGTCCGTGTATTTTTCAAAAAGTGTTCATTTTTTGCATAGTATTATTATAAAATTGTGTTTCTTTCTTGTCTCTTTAAGTAAACATTAAATAATCAAATCAAAGAGGTACAACATAATTCGAATACGATGACCCATGGCGTGACTAGGCAAGTTTCTGTTGACACGAGCACGAACGGCACCACCGTTACCGTGCAAGCGGGTTATTCAATCTTCAGGATAGCCTGGTTTTCCTCTTCATTTCTCGAATTTGTAACCAACGAAGACAGCCTTGGCCAACAGAAGACCGTGACGCTAGTACTTGGCGTCTGTTCTCACATCGGCGGCCTTCTCTGGCCTGGCTGCCTTTGGGGGCTTTATCCTTAACGGCCTTAGGAGCCTTGGCGGGAGCAGCAGCAGCAGGTGAAGCAGCTTGTGTGTCGGCCATAGTTTATCGAAAACTTGACAAATGGCAATCATATTTAGTGGTCGCGACCAGTTGCGACTACTATGTTAAAGGCTCCCGTAGTACCAGTGATGCCAACTATTTGCGGAGCAAAAGCGTAATGAAAAATTGAAAAAGCGTAAAAGTTTTTTTAAAAATTTTTTCTCTGCTTAATTGCATAAAGACTTGCTGAACGATAAGGAATATAGGGATAAATCGAATCTGCTAGTGATTCTGAGACAATAGACTATTTAGTCTGTAAGTTGTCTTTAAAGACGATTTTCCAGTTATCGATATCTTCAAAGCCGGCTACGCGGATCAAACTGCGTCTGCGTGACCGGTTTTGGCCAGGGTTAGAGATTTTCCCTTCTGGTGTATGTCACATGGTGGCTACGGGGAACATAGGGTCCCTGCAGCGATTAAAAATGTTCTACTGTGGGGTACTTCCACAGCCGGCTACGCGGACCAATGTGTCATAAGATCCATGGACGTTATGACATGCAACCTAATATTTTAGGACCTTATAAATATCTGGTTGAAAACCAAAGTATTATACACTGTACCGCAGAATTGTGTAGGGTATAAGTAATAATGAAATATTTAGCTTATAAAACCATAATTTTTCGGCAAAAACCATGTCAGCAATAATTCTGTATGATATTAAAAAGCCATTTCTTTTACTTTTTGTAAGTCTAAATTTCAATAAAATTTTGACTGCAGAAGTGATAACAGCAATGTTTAAATCAGAGAGACAAATGTAAGTACATAAAATTTTGTTGATAACACGGAGTAGCAAAATAGTATAATTTGATCTGACAAATGTACGAAAAGCGTCAAAAGCACAAAAAAAAACACGAAAAGCGTACACCTAGTGTTTTTTTCGTTTGGCACTAAGTGAACACTTTTCGCGGATTGGGGGGTCTGAAAAGCACCAAATCTGGTGCGAAAAGCACTAAGTTGGCATCCCTGCGTAATACAATAGAAGTAAAAGTGCTATTTTCGTATAATTATACTCTCATTATTTTTATATGGCTTTGATTACGAGGTTGAGTGTGTACGAGGTTTGTCCAATAGAAAAGGTGAATTTTGAAAATTTTCGGGCTACGTGCATTCGATTAGCTTGTTTATGCTTTCCCACATGTCTTCAACATACATATGTTCTTAGTTGAGTTTGTTTGTATTTAGTTTAGTTTGATCGTGAGAGACATAACAGTTAGGCCTGTTTTGCTTGTTTTGCTTGTTCGGCGAATCGGTTTTAATCTCCTCAATCGACGCAAACGCCCTCCTTTCATGGTTCTATTCAATTTTGGGAACAGGAAGAAGTCGCTGGGAGCCAAATCTGCAGAATACGCTTGTTGAGGTATGATTGCGGTATTCTTTTCGGACAAATTACAAACAGTTTTTTGTTCAAAATTCAGCAATTTTGGAACGAACTTTGCTGTTACACGATTCACTCCCAAAATTTCCAAAAAAATTCTATTGCATGAGCCAACCGATATGCCGACATCCTGTGCAACTTCTCTTATAGTGATTCGACGATTCTCCATAAAAATTTTCTTTCTGCTTTTTGATATGATGGATCCTCCAGGACGATCGTCGTTTTCTCAATCTTCTTTAGAAAGCTTGTACCACTTGTAAACATTTTTCTGACTCAGAGTACAATCACTATATGCCACTCTGAACATTTCAAGTGCATTTGAGCACTTAATTCCATTTTTACACAAATTTGGATGCAAATTCTTTGATTCATTTTTTTTCCACGGCAGAAAATCGCCGAACGAGCAAACCACGTGTAACTGATACTTCACTCACAAACAAACTAAACACAAACAAAACTCATGTCCGCCTGTAATAATACCGGTGATCAACATCATTAACTCCTCCTGGAGCTAAGTACTTTGTTAACTTAAATGAAAGTAGTTATTCCAAATTATTATCGCAATGCCCAATGCCCAGTCGGCCCCGACCGACTTTTTATCTTTCCTTACTAGTTTTTATTTAAAAATACTTGTAAAATATTTTTAACAGTAGAATATTTCTGAGAAAAATCGGAGTCGACTTCGTATTTTTATCCCCTCACCTTAGAGAGGAGGGTATATATCATTTGCTACGAGCCAAAAGTGTACACATTGAAGGAGTGACCTAAGACCCTAAGTATGTTCGGCGGACACTCGATTTGCTTCATTTAACGTCATTTGAGCAATGTTCGTCCGTCCTGGCTGGTGCGCACGATAACTATCGACAGGATTAGGCGATTGACTTCAAATTTGGTATGCGGTAATATTTTTTTTTGGTCCACTCTTTCTAGTACCTCCCCCACAAAGGGAACTTTTACTGAAATATTGATTCTTTAATACCTTCTATACTACTTACTCGAATCTTCTGAAATTCCACTCATAGCTTTAGTTTATTAGTTTCAAATACGTCATAAAAAATGGGCGAGGTTTCCACATCCCTTTTGGTACCTCCCACACAAATGGACCATAGTACACCAAAAGTTAACTGCTTATAGCTTTAATATCAGTTCATACAATTACTTGACAGTGTAATGTTTTTATTGTACAATATAATGCTTTTATAGTATAGTATCCAGAGAAAGGTGGGCGTTATTGACACGCCCCCTTTGGTACCTCCCATACAAATGGACATCTTTGCACATAAAGTTAACAGCTTTTAACCCTAATAGCAGTGCACACAAATACTTGAAATTTTGTACAGCACAATGTTTTACCTAGAGTCCAGAGAAAAGTGGGCGTGCCCCTTTTTGTACCTCCCACACAAATGGACTATTTTGCACCAAAACTTAAGAGGTTGTAACTTTATTACCATACTACAAAGTTATTAAATGAAACTTAAATTGATATTAATTTAATTTAAACAAAACAATTAATAAATTTACGAATATTTATCGGGACTCAAGGTGAGGGGATTCATAAGTAGGTTTACCCGACTAAAATTTCTTACTTGTTTTAATGAAAATTATTCGATTTGATATGGAAAAGTTATGGACGTAATAACGTGCCAAGAGGGTAAATATTGTAGTATTGAAAATTTTAAGTCAAATATATAGTACAAGCTTACCCGGTGCGCTTCGCAGCCTCCATCTTTTATCTATTTTCTGTTTAGGGTACTTCAAAATGACATGATTATTACATATGGTGCAAAATGAAGAAGATTTGATTACTTTTATACATAAAATACGAACCCTCGTTATACCCTACACCACACTGTGGTACAGGGTATTACAAGTTTGTTTCACGGCAGATGTTTGTAACACATGAAAATAACACAGCTAGACCCTCCTTAAAGAATACCGATCGACTCAGAATCACTAGCTGAGGCGATTTAACCATGTCTGTCCGTCCGTCTGTCCATGTAAAGTTGTTCGTCGACTACAGGTCGCAATTTCACTCCGGTCGTTCTGAAATTTTGGTTGAAATCGGTTCAGATTTAGATATAGCTCCCATATATATCTTTCGTCCGATTAGGCCATTTAGTCCTATAGAAGCTGTATTTTACATCCAATCGTTGTGAAATTTAGAATGGTAGAGTTTCTTGATCCATGAACCAACACTACCGAATTTGAAGTAAATCGGTTAAGATTTAGCTATAGCTCCCATATATATGTTTCGTCCGATTTTGCTCTTTAGTCCTGTAGAAGCTGTATTTTACATCCAATCATTTTGAAATTTAGAATGGTAAAGTTTCTTGATCCATGAACCAACACCACTGAATTTGAAAAAAATCGGTTAAGATTTAGCTATAGCTCTCATATATATGTTTCGTCCGATTTGGCCCTTTAGTTCTATAGAAGCTGTATTTTACATCCAATCTTTTTGAAATTTAGAATGGTAGAGTTTCTTGATCCATGAACCAACATTGCCGAATTTGAAGAAAATCTGTAAAGATTTAGCTATAGCCCCCATATATATGTTTCATCCGATTTGGCTCTTTAGATCCAATCGTTTTTATACCCTACACCACACTGTGGTACAGGGTATTATTTAAGTATAAAATGTCTCAAAAGTAAATTTATGTAAACAATTTATACATGAGTTACAAAATTTATATATCAGAGTTATTCAATATTACGAGAGTGGTGTAGGGTATTATATAGTCGGCCCCGCCCGACTTTAGCCTTTCCTTACTGGTTTCATTTCTAGTGTGTGTTCCAAGAGTTACCCTGACATCATGGTACAATATTTATCCCTTTTCCCACTGCACCTCTGAACGTTGAACAACTATTTTTTTTGTGTTCATACGTTAGCAACTTTCCCCTAGTTTATACTGCAATAACTACATTCACACCCTGCTACAATATAAAACCATGTTTGTCCCACCGTGCCTATAAAGGTACGAATTTAAAAATCTAAAGTGAATCGCTCCATAGTACCACATTTAACACTTTCTGTGTCATAATTAACCAATATTGCACGATTGTACAATATTTTAAAATGATAATTGATATTTCAATATCCAAATTCGCAAGCTTAGGGCATATTCAACATTTGTGTACCCTATCTGTGCCATTTATTAAACTTGTTTTCCCCACTGTTTAAGTAGAAGAACCAATTTGGAAAAACAATTTCTTGCTTTGGCTTATGCTGTAAGATCTACCTTTGCACTCATGGACCACATTCAACACCTTTTGCACCACTGTTCCATATTAAACACTTTTTATTACACTGTGCTTCTAAAGCACGAATTTTTATACATATCTGGGACTATTTTGTTCCCTTTTTTCCCCACTTATCACATTTAACCATTTTACCGTATTTAACTTTTTTGCTTCACCGTACCATATTTAACCCTTTTTGCTCCACTAAACCATATTTAACACATTTTTCCCCTCTGTAACATGTTGAACAATTTTTGCTTGCCCCAACTGCATCATAATTTTAACCTTTTTGCACCATAGTGCTACATTTTTGCAGTGCATCATAATTTTAACCTTTTTGCACCACAGTGCTACTAAAGGCATACATTTAGAAAAAAAAAACATTCTTATTTCATGTTTAACTTACCCTCTCTCCCTGCATCCATATTTTTACCCACTGTACTAAATGTACGTTTTTTGACCCACTGTGCTATATTTAACACCTTTTTGTCCTACTATATTTTGTCCACTATATTTAACACATTTTTGCCCCACTGTTCCGTAGTAAACGCTTTTTGCCCCACTGTACCATTTTTAACCCATTTTGTTCCACGTTACCATATTTTACTATTTGTGTCACTGTAACCATTTTTTTCATACTGTACCATAATTAACCATTTGTGTCCCACTGTACCATTCTAACACATTTTTTCCCCACTGTTCCATAGTTAAAGCTTTTTGCCATATTTAACCCATTTTGTCCCACGTTACCATATTCAACTAATTGTGCCCCACTGTACTATAGTTAACCCTTTTTGCCCCACTGTGTCATATTAAACCCTTGTTTCAACAGTTTTTGCCCCACAGTACCATATTTAACCCTCTTTGCTCCACTGTACAACATATAACACAGTTATGCCCCACTGTACTGTATAGTTAACCATTTTTGTCACACTGTACCATATTTAACCCTTTTTTCCCCACTGTATCATAGTAAATAAATTTTTGCCCCACTGTTCCATAGTTAACGCTTTTTGCCCCACTGTACCATTTTTAACCCATTTTGTTACACGTTGCCATATTTTACTTTGTGTGCCCACTGTAACCATTTTTGTCATACTGTACCATATTTAACCATTTGTGTCCCACTGTACCATAGCTAACACATGTTTTCCCACTGTTCCATTGTTAAAGTTTTTGCCCCACTGTACCAGATTTAACCCATTTTGTCCCACGTTACCATGTACCATAGTTAACCCTTTTTGCCCCACTGTCTCATATTAAACGCTTTGTCTCACTGTACCGTATTTAACAGGTTTTTCCCCACTGTACCATATTTAACCCTCTGTGCTCCACTGTACAATATTTAACACAGTTATGCCCCACTGTACTGTATAGTTACCCGTTTTTGTCACACTGTACCATATTTAACCCTTTTTGCCCCACTGTATCATAGTAAATACATTTTTGCCCCACTGTTCAATAGTTAACGCTTTTTGCCCCACTGTACCACTTTTAACCCATTTGTCCCACTTTACCATATACATATAACTATTTTTACCCCACTGTACCATAGTTAACCCTTTTTGCACAACTGTGCCCCATTCAACTCTTTATCGCACTGTACAAAATGTTTACCCACTGTACCATATTTAACAAATTTTTGTCTCAATGTACCGTACTCGTATTTAAAATGTGTCTCCACGCTAGCGTACTTAAACCTTTTTCCCCGACTGTAACATATTTAATCATATTTTCTCCACTCCACTATTTAACCGTTTTTGACCACCGTGCTCCTAAAACCATATACACTATTCATATCTCATGTTTAAGTACCAATTTTGGCAGATTGTTCTTTTTTCCCCCATGCTCCATAATTAACCCGTCGTGTCCCACTGTGCCTCTTAAAGTTAGAATTACTAAAATCACTTCCAATCTCTATTTTATGTTCCAAAAGTTACCCTGGAACCATTGATCCATGTTTGACATTTTTAAGCCACTGTACTATATTTTACACTTTTTTCCCCACTGTGCCCCGAAAACTACGAATACAAAAAAAAACTTAATACCCCGATCAGTGGTCATAAAGACAACCCTCGCTTCAATTTTCACCATTCTAATATTAGGCTTTAAATTTGGCGGTGGTACCATATTTATACCTTTCTGTCCCACTGTGCCTCTAAATTTAAAAAAAAAAATCACTCCTTGTTCTTGTTTATGTCCAAGAGCTACTCTCACACCAAATTTCACGATTCTAGGTCTTGCCAATTGGATTTGGCTGTTGTACCATATTTTTCCCTTTTTACCAAACTGTGTACGTAAATGTTCCAATTTCGAAAAATCCTGTCAATTTCAGAGTCTACCTCATAAGAGCTATCCTCACACCAAATTTCACAATTCTAGCTCTTGCCATTTGAATTTGGCTGTTGTACTACATTTATCCCATTTTTCCCTTTTTACCCCACTGTGTTCGTAAATGTTCGAATTACGAAAAATCCTGCCAATTTCAGAGTCTACCTCATAAGGGCAACCATCACACAATATTTCACGATTCTAGCTCTTGCCATTTGGATTTGGCTGATGTACCATATTTATCACCTGCCAAGTCTACCTCCGAAGGGCTACCCTCATACCAAATTTCAAGATTCTAGCTCATTTCGTTTAGGCGGTGGTCCCTTTTTGCCCCATTGTACGGCTAATAGTACGAATTTCGAAAACTTCCGCCTTATTGCTCGTCTACGTCCCAAGGACTACCCTCCCACCAAATTTCATGATTCTAGCTTCAGCCGTTTGGCCTGGGCGATGATCAGTCAGTCAGTCAGTCAGCCAGTCATGCAACAATATTATATATATATATAAAATTGTTGCGTGACTATATATATATATATATATATATATATATATAGATAAATTTATCCGTCCAAAAAGCGTGTATAAAATGAAAAATACCACTTTCATTACTTCGGTTTCACATGTTTATTTTTGCCAGATTATTTGTGCAGTTATTCAACAACAATACAATTCTTACGAAAATATCACTTTTTAGTAGTAGTACAATCTCATCACTCTTTCGTGAAAAAAAATATTTTTTTTCAAAATTTTCGTTCAACGTTTCATATCAAAAGTAAAATAAACAACACACGGAGAGATTTTTTGAGGCTTAATCAAAAAATATGAGTGATACCAACAATTTATGTAAAACCTTTATCAACTCCTCTTTCAAAGCTTTGTATATGCGGATATGATAGGAAGTATTTTGTTGCAATTTTTTTATCTTTGTTTTATTTTGTTGTCATACAGTGTCAAATAAAAATATTTTTAAGCAAAGCAGAGAAAGAAAACAAATCTGTATTATAAACGCGCACAAGTCTACATTAAATGTGATACACATTGCTTAGGAAAGGTAGAATAGCTAATGCTATATTTCTGTAGCAGATGGTACCCGAAGGTCCAAACGCTTATAGAATTAAAATCGGATGGGACCTTTATATGAGGTTAATATAATTTTAAGACGAGCAATATTTTCCCAGCGTAGCCGTCAATGGACAAATTATTTCCAATGCCGAATAAGGCTGATAAATAAATTGAGCATTTTGTTAAAATTATTCATTTTCTCACACAAAAGACTAAAGATACGTCATTTTCTCAGTTTTTATACAGAGTGTGTAAGTAGTGCGCATATCGATACCTCCATTCCATAATATGCTAAGCCAAAAAAGTTAGATTTTCTGGAGTCGCTCAAGTAAGTAATGTAATTCCTTTGTAATGGAAACTGAACGACCTGTACTGTTTTGTCTGAATATAGTTTTAAATATTTTGAATTTAAAAATTAAACGTCGCTGAAAACATTCTAAGTCGACTTAACATGTTTTGGAATGATGGTATCGATATGCATTTGATGAAAAAGAAATTTAGATGCAAAAACGTATGGCCGACGTGCAGCAGTGCGTATGATTAATACATATAGGTTTGTTTCACATACGTACAGATTGAGTGGACACACAGAGTGTTGTCATATGGGAATGGTTAAAATATATGAGAGAATAATCTTTATTTTTTTCGTAAAATAATAGCAAAATGCTTGAGAATAGTTACAGAAAACGTTGAATTATTTGGCAAAGAGTTTAAAACGAGTTGACATCAAGTCAGGCAGACCCGACTATAAAATTGGTTTAATTTCAGTTAACAAAGTAATTAGATCCAAATCCCTAACAAGGCTTATTCTAAGGAGAAGTTTAAGATATTGATCATTATAAACTATATTTGAAATGATAACCTTCAAATGCGCAGTATTATTTCACAGATTAAGAATCGGAATGAACAAAAGGTTTTCATGTATCGGCGTTTTGAAAGATCACATCGGAATTTTATTTTAGGGGGGGTTAAAGTTTTTCCCCCTTTGCTTGTTCGTGCAGAATATCGGTATATAAAACTATGTGTTCTGTTCATCTGAGGTGTAGGGTATCTTCAGCAACTTTGTAGCAAATGTTAAGGCCTATATTTTTGTGGAATATATTAACCCTCTAGCTTCCCCCCATAACGGTGATTGTTGCCTATATTTTAACAAATCATAAAAAACTGCCCTAAAAAAAGGGTGGGGCTGGGTTGAAATGTTCTACAAAAATGTCGGCCATAAACTTTTACTATATGTGTCGAAACACACCAAAGCCCAAAACTTAACGCAAACTCCACAAAAACGCCCAAATTTAAGATAGCCTGTTAAGGGTTAATTTGTTATTCCTCGCATATCGATCATTCCATGTCAAACCGAACACTTTTTTACATCACCATCTCCGATTTCGATGAAACTTTGTAGGATAACTCAACTCTATAAAATATTTGATTTGTAGAAGACGAAAAAAAAACCGATTTTTTTTTGCAAAAGATATGGCCAATTGAAAATAGGTAAAATCAGGAAAAACGTGCCGAGGTAGGAACATTGAAAGTGGTGTAGTGAGAAAACGCATGGCCAGAATTCAAAGAATGAAGGCTTATTTTAAAGGCAATTGCAATTACTATTCATCTGCGGCTTTGGCTACTGACCGCTACTGACCAAATTTGAACATTTAGTTTTATGTTTCTCCTTCTTTTGTGTTTTTCACCATGAAAACACCAACCTAAAAATTCAGAAAAAATATAGGCATATTCCTTGATCGATTCTAAACAAACCCTGAAAATTTCAGCGTGGAGAAATAACGGGTTATATTTTTAAAAAAACATTTACGAAATGTAGTCGCCCGAAAAAAGTATTTTTTGAACGAGTGTTCAAAAAATAACATACACACACGTCGTTCAAAAGTAGTGTTTTCGGTCGAACAGTTAGCTAAAGACGCAAATTAAAAGTTAGAAGTTTTATTAGTGTCTTGAAGAAACAAAAACGTAATGTAAAAACTCTAGTGTAAACAAAAATTATGGGATATATTTATTAATCTATCTATATATATAAAAATGAAACGGTCCATCTGTGTAATGGCATCACGTCAGAACGGCTGGAGCGATTTGGATGATTTTTTTTTTATTCGATTCTAAATTTTCACGAGATGGTTTATATAGAAAAAAAAATTAATTGGACAAAGGGGCGTGGTACCTCCCATACAAATCGCAGGTTAAAA
Source organism: Eudasyphora cyanicolor (assembly GCA_963930755.1). Classification (NCBI taxonomy): domain Eukaryota; kingdom Metazoa; phylum Arthropoda; class Insecta; order Diptera; family Muscidae; genus Eudasyphora; species Eudasyphora cyanicolor. Next base: position 178,745,211 of record OZ005737.1, read on the forward strand.
ATCCGATATTTCTGCTCCTATTATAGGTATAGTGCTGAAATTTTGTTTGTATGCATTTAATGGCAGATTATGTGAATTTTCCAAAAATGGGCGGAATCGGACCAATGGGCGTGGCCCCGCCCATATAAGCCAAATTTTGAAATTGAGATATTTCGATAGATATTTCACAATTTGTTAGCGAGAGTGCTGGAATTTTGTGTATATGTAAACGGTGGCAGTCTACGTGATTGGTCCAAAAATGGGCGGGATCGGACCAATGGGCGTGGCCCCGCCCACATAGACAAAATTTTGATATCTTGCACAATTTGCTAGCGGGAGTGCTGCAATGTTGCATATATGTATCTGGTGGCATTCTACGTAATTGGTGAAAAAATGGGCGGGACCGGCGTGGCCCCGCCCATATAAGCCAAATTTTGAAATTGAGATATTTTGCACAATTTGTTAGCGAGAGTGCTGGAATTTTGTGTATATGTAAACGGTGGCAGTCTACGTGATTGATCCAAAAACGGGCGGGATCGAACCAATGGGCGTGGCACCGCCCATATAAGCCAAATTTAAAAAATGTGATATCTTGCACAAGCGAGAGACCTGGAATTTTGTGTATATATATCCGTTGGCGATCTACGTGATTGGTCCAAAAATGGGCGGGTTCGGACCAATAGGCGTGGCCCCGCCCACAATGACCAAATTTTGAAATTTTTATATCTTGCACAATTTGCTATCGGGAGTGCTGCAATGTTGTGTATATGTATCTGGTGGCATTCTACGTAATTGGTCAGAAAATGGGCGGGATCGGACCAATGGGCGTGGCCCTGCACTTATAAGCCAAATTTTGAAATTGATATAACTTGCACAACTTTTTATCTAGAGTGCTGTCATGTTGTAGATATGTATCTGGTGACAGTCCACGTGATTGGTCCAAAAATTGGCGGGATCTGACCAATGGGCGGGCCACCGCCCATATAAGCCAAATTTTGAAATTGAATTATCTTGCTCATTTTGTTAGCGAGAGTGTTGAAATTTTGCGTATATGTATCTGGTAGCAGTCTACGTGATTGGCTTTCAAATGGGCGGAATAGGACCAGTGGGCGTGGCCCAGCCCATATTTTGATATATCCAATACAATCGCAATATGATAATGTGATGTAATATCAATGAAACAAGAATTTGGAAATTTTATAAGTATACATTTCTATTTTCTGGACTTTCCACTGAATTCGGTATTTTTTCATTCAGTGAATTTATTACTAATACCAGTAAGGAAAGGCAGAAAGTCGGGCGGGGCCGACTATATAATACCCTACACCTCCCTAACAATGCGATAAGGGTCATAATAATTTGGAATAATTGGTAAATGTGTTTTGAACCGATAATCGCTAAATTAAGCAATATTCGTTCCTAAATTGAGAAACATTTTTCTGGAGAACTTTGTAATGATCGGAAGTAAAGTACAACTTCTATAGCGCTTTGTAACCAAATCTGGAGGAACATATATATGGAGGTTATATATAAATCTGAATCGATTTTCCTAGAATACTCATTCATGTAAAATAGAAACCTGTTTCTGTCGAATTTCGTACTGATCGGATATAAAACACAGTCTCTACAGCGCTTACATGTCAAATTGGGGGTAACATATATATATGGGGGCTATATCTAAATCTGAACTGATTTTCTCCGAATTTTGCGGCATTCCTTCATGTAATAAGAAACCTCTTTCTGCCGAATTTCTTACTGATCGGATATAAAATACAGTTTCTACAGCGCTTGAATTTCAAATCGGGGGTAACATATATATGGGGACTATATCTAAATCTGAACCGATTTTCTCCGAATTTGGCAGTATTCCTTCATGTAATAACAAACCTCTTTCTGCCGAATTTCGTACTGATCGGATATAAAATACAGTTTCTACAGCGCGAATTTTGACATGGGCAGCGAAGCGCACCGGGCTCAGCTAGTCTATATATATAAAAATGAAACGGTCCATCTGTGTAATGGCATCACGTCAGAACGGCTGGAGCGATTTGGATCAATTTTTTTTTCAGTTGTTCGTATTTGCCTGGAGAAGGTTGTTACGAAAGAAAATTTTGGGAAAACCCTCCGGAAAAGTCGGAAAATTGGGAAAATCGAAAATAGCCATTTCTTGCGAGATTCCTACTGTTCCTATCTACTGTTCTTTTTTTCAATCCAAATTTTTTTTATTAATTTTCTATTAAACAAAAAAGTTTCTGCAATTCATTCGAGTTTTGCGTATTGTTACACTGATTTCGGATAGTTATATCGCGTATCACATCGGCAAACGGTACAAGCATTACGATCAATTAAAATTCAACGCGATATTTATCAATTCGAACATTTTTTCAGATAATAAGTTTGAGTATAAGAGGTAAGGTTATCTTATTGGATTGCGGGCATTGCAAAATCATAATTTCGGATGAATGCACGATGGCGCATAAACGAGCTCTGGAGGCAGTTGACCGAACGATGAAGGATTTACGACGTGATTTGAGACAATTTGGTGAGTCTATGATATTGCTCTCCGGAGATTTTCGTCAAACGCTTCCCGTCATCCCGAAATCTACTGCCGATGAAATTAATGCATGCCTGAAATCGTGGTCTTTGTGGCGGCATGTCAAGAAGTTGAAATTGACCACGAACATGAGAGTCGCGTTGCAGAACGACTCATCGGCACTTGAATTCTCGAAACAACTGTTGGCGCTTGGCAATGGCCAAATTACTGTTGATGTTTCCACTGCATTGATATTGTTCCCGGCAAATTTTTGCGAGTTCACATCGTCGAACGAGGAACTCATCACCAAAGTGTTTCCAAATCTCGATTAGATTAGTGAACGGGCAATATTAGCAGCGAAGAATAAGGACGTCGATAGCATGAATTTTATTATTCAAAGTAAAATCGAACTCGCTTGATGTGCCAGGAGCTCCGCCGCATAATTTACAGCTGAAGGTGGAATCGATCATAATCATGTTGCGAAATCTGAATCATCCGAAATTGTGCATAGTTCGCGGTTGTCCATTATGAAACTGATGGACAATGTGATTCAGGCGACGATCATCAAGGGAAAATTCAAAGGAGAGGAAGTCCTTATCCCACGAATTCCGATTATTCCAACTGATCTTTCATTCCAATTCAAGCGGATTCAGTTCCCTGTACGATTGGCTTTTACGATGACAATCAATAAATCTCAAGACAAATCGTAGGAAGTCTGTGGAATTAATCTCGAATTTCCCTGTTTTTCGCACGGTCATCTGTACGTTGCCTGTCTTCTGTCTTCGTTGTTTGTTGTTTATCACATCGCTCTCTACTGATTTCGATTCCTTTTAAACAAATCGCAATAAAATTTTAACTATCTGTGTTTTATTATCACTCTGGAGTTTATCTGCAGGCGTTAAATTGGGGCGAGGCGAAGTTCGCCGGGTCCGCTAGTGGAGATAAAAAAATAACAGTATTTATTTGTAGCTAAAACAGGAAAAAAATAATAAATATTTCAATATACATGTAACAAAATTGTTATACAAAATCTAGCTTTAGCAGTAAGGAAAGTAACTATAGTTCACAAATATTTGTAGTGATCGCATCAGTACCGAGTGATGTAATTTGAACAGTTATTTGTTTGTTTTCTGTTGGAACGAATGAATGATAACCTAATGTACCACGGATAGTCGTAGCCTTACTAAATCGTTCTTGAAGTTTAATATTATTGTCATTATATTGTTCTATAGTAAAGAATTCAGTATTTACATTTTTCACATTGTGTTTTACCCAGGAAAAGAAAATGTAAGGAGTATTAATAGGACTATTAATATTTGTTAAACTTGCTCGGGCAGCTAATCTTTTAATTGTTCCTCCTAGACCGTCGCAGGGTCCCTTTCCGTGGGATGTTGCAAAAAAATGCCATTCCGCTTTAACACCAAAATCATTTTCATGAAAGACAAGATTTGAAAAATTTTTTTTGTTTTTGTATTGCGCACTTGCTCCATCAGAGAAATAAAAGATTTTTTCCACTTTGCCCAAAGAGTTCTTTAGAAATGAGATAAGGCCATTCTGAAACAAATTAACAGCTACGGTGTCATGCTTCAAACATTCAGATATTGCGACGTAGTTAGTAAACTTTTCTTCTCCATTTTCTTGGTAATAAATTGCCATTGGGTGAATTGTGACTTGGTCATTATTCCAATGAGCTCCTTGAATTGAATCTTGTATAACAAAAGCATAGTTTTCCGAAAAATCAGAAATAACTACGCATTCGCCTGGATGCAATTCCTTTTTCTTCTTATTAAAAAACATATGTTGTTCCTTCGCAACATAGGAATGTGTCAGCAAACGACGCAGCTTTTCGGAGAATTTGTCAAAAAAATCGTCCGTACTTGATTGCAAAGTTTCAAGTGCACATCGATCAGTAGTGACCCATTGCTTATATGAAATTGAATCAATCATTTTTTCATGAAAAATTTGTTTTAGCTGTTCAATTAAGTTGTCACAACCAGGACACAATTCACATCGCCGAAGATAACAATCATGTGTTGGGGGGTTGCAAATTATTTTTGAGAGACAGTCATTATAAGTTACAATTTGTAGGTTATCAGATGTTAGTCTTGAAAGAGATGATCCGTCAATCATTAGTTTTACGTTTTGGTGAATAGAGCACACACAAACGGAATGGGTTCCAGTTGCCCCCGGTAGAATACAGTATTTCGGTCGCAATTCTGCGAACTTAGAGAATTGTATTTTTGCCTCTGGGTGTTTTTCTTTAAATAACACATGGACTTCCTTTAAGTTGCACAGTACTAATCTTTTTTGAACAGTTTCATTTCCAATTTTAACGCAGTCTTTTTTTCCGGGCATAACTCTGCTTATTTACTGTGATCCATAAAACTCAATTACTTTGTTTACAATTTCATCTGTAAGGTGTTTTCCCGGCTTTGGGTTGGGAGAAGCAAGAAAACCCTTTTCCTTCACAACATTCTTAGCCACAGAAATCATGTGCCTCGTTGCACCGCTGAAATTTCTTTGAATTTGACTGTACGACCAGTCCGCGAATAATGTCAAAATTTTAATTTTTAACTCTCTATTAAATGTTGTTTTATATGTTTCTTTTAATTTTGATATAATATCAGCCCCCTCATTTACACTTTCAGATGAATCAAATAATTTCTTTATAATGAGACTATTTATTTTTCGTTTTTTGTTAGCGACATATTTTTTTTGCACAATTTTTCTTTTGTGGATAGGTGAATCCCCAAACAGCAACAATGATTCATTTAATTTGGAAATTTTTAATGATGCTTCTGATGAAATACTGCTATCGGATGAGTACGCGTTATTTGCTTCAGGGATTAGGGTTAAACTTCTCATTGAATCACTCTCACAATCATGTAGTGGCATTTTGTTCATTCTTAACCGGCAACTATTACAAATTCTTATTTTTCCGCTCGATGTATTTATCCAACGTAAACATTTTATAGGCTTCTTTCCATGTTTTGCAATTTTAAATGGATTGCAGCAGGTATCGTTACGCGGCCTCATAGCGAAATCGGGAGTTATCGCGAAAATCACAGAATTGTTAAAAAAAATATATACAAATCTGAACTGTTATTTATAATAAGAAGCGAAGGCACAAACTTTTTCGTATATTGTCATTGACATTTATTGATGGATGGTTTACAGCTAGCTGTTCGACCAAAAACACTACTTTTGAACGACGTGTGTGTATGTTATTTTTTTAACACTCGTTCAAAAAATACTTTTTTCGGGCGACTACATTTCGTAAATGTTTTTTTAAAAATATAACCCGTTATTTCTCCACGCTGAAATTTTCAGGGTTTGTTTAGAATCGATCAAGGAATATGCCTATATTTTTTCTGAATTTTTAGGTTGGTGTTTTCATGGTGAAAAACACAAAAGAAGGAGAAAAATAAAACTAAATGTTCAAATTTGGTCAGTAGCGGTCAGTAGCCAAAGCCGCAGATGAATAGTAATTGCAATTACCTTTAAAATAAGCCTTCATTCTTTGAATTCTGGCCATGCGTTTTCTCACTACACCACTTTCAATGTTCCTACCTCGGCACGTTTTTCCTGATTTTACCTATTTTCAATTGGCCATATCTTTTGCAAAAAAATTTCGGTTTTTTTTTCGTCTTCTACAAATCAAATATTTTATAGTGTTGAGTTATCCTACAAAGTTTCATCGAAATCGGAGATGGTGATGTAAAAAAGTGTTCGGTTTGACATGGAATGATCGATATGTAGGTTCTCCCAGCTCTGCAGAGAAGGTTGTTATTCAACAACTACCAAGATTACGTTTGTTCTTCTTCATTATTTCTGTCATAATATTTTTGTCACTCAAAATTACCATAACTGAACTTTTGAGTGGCACGTTACTTATGAACGTTAACGTTTGACATCGTGGGTCAGCCAGTTAATCTTTTTATTTTCTTACAATATTCTACAAGGGAATTTGTAAGAATAATAATGACTGACTGTTTGGGAAAACTTGACTGGTTTTGCTACGTCTGGGGCAAGCATACCCTTATGGAACATAGGGTTTCATTTTTTACGAGCAAAGTGGAGGATATATATTAAATTTATTTTGAACTGGAAGTTTTTCCAGATGAGCCATGGGTGCCAAAACATATATGCCGAAATTGCTATATCGGTTTGATGCTGTGGGCTAAAGGTAATACAAGTTTTGATTTATATTTGATTATACATATATATTTATATTTTGATTTTCAGTTTTCAACTGAAACTGATGAGCATGGCGATCGGTTCCATCAGATATGTCTTCCTATTGAAAAACGCTATAAAGGCAAGAGCATTTTGTCTCTTATAATAGATTTATGTTGGACATTGTTTGATAATGGCGTCGAATTGCCAAGAGTGAAAAGAAAAGTGAATTAAAAATAAATGAAGTTATGTATTTAATAAGTATTTCTCCTTGTATATGCGTTATTAATAGATTTTTTTGTTTATAGTCCTGAAGTATAATTTGATATAAAATACATATTATTTAATTGTAAAATAAAATCATTATTTTTTTTTGCATCTCTCACATCAACCCCGAAAAATCCAATTTTTAAAGACCTTTTTGGTACTAACACTATATAATATCTAAATTAACCCTTAACAGACAATCTTGAATTTGGCCGGTATTTTTGTGTTTGTGTTAAGTTTTGGGCTTTGGTGTGTTCTGACATATATAGTAAAATTTTATGGCCATCATTTTTGTAGAACATTTCAACCCCGCCCCACCCATTTTTAGGGGAGTTTTTTACGATTTGTTAAAATATAGGCAAAAATTACCGTTATGGGTGGAAGCTAGAGGGTTAATATATTCCACAATAATATAGGCCTTAACATTTGCTACAAAGTTGCTGAAGATACCCTACACCTCAGATGAACAGAACACATAATTTTATATACCGATATTCTGCACGAACTAGCAAAGGGGGGAAAATTAACCCCCCCTAAAATAAAATTCCGATGTGATCTTTCAAAACGCCGATATACGTATATATTTTTTTGGTCTCCTGTACCATAATCCATTGACAGAACCCTGTTATTTTTTTTTTGTGTGGTACTGTGTTATCGGAAGTAGTGCACAACTTCAATAGCGTTTTGATAACGTACTGATCGGATATAAAATATAGTTTCTACATGTAAAATCGGGTGTAATATCTAAATCTGAACCGATTTTCTCAAATTTAGTTTTATCTCTACGTGTATCAAGAGATTTTTCTCTGTCAATTTTTATACAGATCGGTTACAAAATGTTGATTAGATAGTGCATATATACCAAATCGGAAGTGCATATATATGGGAGCTATATGTAAAACTGAACCGATTTAAACCAAATTCAATAGGGATCGCCCTTGGGCCAAAAGAAAGATATGTTCAATGTTTCATCGACCTGTACTTTGATTACAACAAGACATGCACAGACGGGCAGACGTTCCAAATTATTATCGCGATGCCCCTTTTCGCATTGTTAGGGAGGTGTAGGGTATTATATAGTCAGTCCCGCCTCAATTTCTGTCTTTCTTACTGGTTATATAGGGTGATCCATTTCTAGGTTCCCTACTTTTTTAAAGAAAAAAACACAGAAAATTCAAATTGAATGGGGAATGTTTATTATAATTTGAAAGAACATAATTTGAAATTTTTTGAAGATTATGTCTATCAAATGTTGGCCGCGGCTACGTCTCAGATGGTTCATCTGTTGAGTCCAATTTTCGATGACTCGTTCGAGCATTTCGACTGGTAACTGGCGAATGGCACGCGTGATGTTTTAAAACTTTAGACTTTACATATCCCCACATGAAAAAGTGGGGATATATAATAACGGTGTGATATCACACGATCTTGGTGGCCAATCGACCGGGCCAAAAATTGAAATTATCTGCTCACCGAAGTGTTCTCTCAATAAATCCATTGATTGATGCGATGTGTGGGAAGTGGCGCCGTCTTGTTGAAACCAAATGTCGCCGAGATCAGGAGCTACAATTTCAGGCATCAAATAGTCGGTTATCATGGCACGATAACGGTCGCCATTGACGGTTACGTTCTCACCGGCATCATTTTTGAAGAAATATGGACCGATGATTCCGGTACGTCGGATCAAGAATTGGTCAATGACAAAAAGGTAGCTCTTAACGAGAGCTAAAATATTTCTCATGGGTGTCAAGGTCGTGGGTCGAGTGGAAAGTGTTTTTTTTGGATTTAAAAAAATGGACTTCGCGCAATTGGCGAACGATTATTTTGATAATAAAACTGAATAAATTGTAAACATTGTTCAGGCGTAAGTCTTTCCATGATGAAATGCCAAACAATACTTAACAAAACTAATATGACACGACTCACACGTGATCTGTGAAAAAAGGCTATTGAAAAAAGTATCTCTCCTTAGATCACCCTATATATACACTATAAAAAGGTTTCCTTCCGAATTAATTACTTTTGCCGTAGAAGGTATGACCTCAATGGCGTCAAGTAGTCAAATTCGAACTGGATCCCATAACTAAATCAACTGATCTCCGCTTACATTCTTTCATAGCTGCATTCCAAAGTATAAGTCGAAACAGGTAGTTTTTCAGCAGAGATACGTCCGTCAGTGTGTATGGATGGTTGGTTTGCATGACAATTTTTAAAACTAGTTTTATCGAAAAATTTACATATTGGTTCACATTTCTTGCTAAGACACCAAAAAAGGTTAAAGTGAAATATATATGTACGCCAGTCTGCCTCAATGGTTGGTTCTCACGATAAATCTAGCAATGAATACAGACTGGCATAAAAAGAGAATTTTCCCACCTCTTTTGATATTATTCTTATAAAATAACAAATCCCCTATTATATTTCTCTGATGGTGTATATTTACTTTAGTTGTGTTACTCAACTGAGCTTAATTAACTTGTTCTTTATATTCTGTGATTTTTTAGTGTTTTCGTGGCTGTAGATTACTTTCTTAAACATACTCTTGTAATGAATGCATTAGTTTTACATAGTCTATAGAATACATTTTAAAGAACCTGCAGTTTCTTATATTTATTAAGTGAGCAAAGAAGTTATGATTGATTTCTTATTAGAAAACTTCATCCAATAAAACTTTTCTTGTCAAAACAAAAGAAAGGCATAAACCTACATTCAACCGTTACACGTACTCGTATATCTCTCGTTACATGAACATTGTTAACGATTCCCGTTCTTGGGGCGCCTGAAACCATACTTCATTGTATGTTCTCGGACATCATTGTACCTGCCTTCATGCCTTACAACTCAGGTTTAACACATTCAAAGTGTGGAATATAACAAACCACCATTTAAGATTAGCCCGAACCTTTAATAACATGTTCTGTCTGCACTTCATGCGTAAATGTTCCGTCTATCCTGAGCTAATAAACATAAGAATGTTTTGTAAAAGTTTCATTTAATGGAAATAATAAAATAGCAAGCGATATCCGGCATTTTGGATTTATGACGGCCAATTTGCTGCATCACAATGTAATAAAGTTAATGACTTCACATAACTCTTCAGTAAGTTATTAATTTTGTTATTAAGCTATTCCACTAATCAAAAGTTCAAGTTTACAAAAGGCAATTGTTCCAAAGCTAGTTGACCTACTTGGTGAGAAAAACTTTCAAAAATAAATAAATAGGAAAACCAGTAAGGAAAGACAGAAAGACGGGCGGGGCTGACTATATAACACCATACACCTCCCTTGCAATGCGCAAGGGGACATTGCAATAATAATTTGTAATAATTGGTTTCGTTTCTGTTAACAAAGTACTTCGCTGCACCTCCTCATCCAGGTTTATACCCCAGAGAAGTTGAAAATAGTGATGCGCGGCATTTTTTCATATATTAAGTATCGGAGGGAACATATAGTAGATGGGACTATATATAATCTAAATAGATTTTTATCAGCTTGGATTAAAAACCTAATTCCAGCCAAATTATATTATGATCGGACGAAAAATACAGTTTCAATAGAGCATCAATACTAAATAGGCAGGAACATATATGTGTGACTATAACTAAATCTGAACCGACTTTCCAAAAATTAAGCAGTTTTAAATTTTAAATTAAGAAACCTCTTTGTGCCGAATTTTGTAATGATCGGAAGTAAAGTACAACTTCTATATCGCTTTGATACCAAATCATATATGTGTATAGGGGCGTTTTAAAATTTAAAAAGCGTTCATTTATGTAAGAATAAAGCTCTTTCTGCCGAATTTCATACTGATCGGATATAAAATACAGTTTTTTACAGATCCGTTAAAAAAATGTTAAAGTGCATATATGCCAAATCGGACGTACATATAAATGGGAGCCATATGTAAGTCTGAACCGATTTCAACCAAATTCACTAGGGTTCGTCCTTGGGCCAAATGAAGGATATGTGCATTGTTTCGTAGAGGTCGGAGTATAAATGCGACCTGTACTTTGATTAGAAGAATATATACACAGATAGACGGACAGACAGACATAGCTCAATCAGCTCTGAAAGTTATTCTGAGTCGATCGGTATAATGAACGATTGGTATATTTCATCTCCTTTTGGGTGTTAGAAACAAATGAAGAATGCAAACAATTGTGAATAATTCTTAAACTTCAGCCTGATTATCTAAAAATATTTGCCTCTAGAGACACAAGAGGTTAATTGACATGGACTGATATTTCCAAGAGTAGTTTTCCAAAATTCATCTCAGATCGAATGAGGTCAAGAATTAAAAGCAAAGTAGCTTTATAAATAATGGGTGATTTATCTTGAGGTTTGATTTATAATGTAAAATAAAATACATAAATTTGAAAGTGAACTTAATATTGTTATTATCGGTTAAAAGAATCAGTTTAAGGCATTTACAGTTTGATAATGATATCATGTAAATATTGACCATGACAACCAACGGCTGAGGTGGTCCATTCGGAAGGTCAAATTTTGGGCGACTCGTTCGAGCATAGCGACTAGTATCTCGCAAATAACATGAGTAATGTTGACTTCCAAAGCGTCAATCGTAGCTGGCTAATTCCTGAAGACCTCAGACAATCATATCCTCAGAGAAAATAGTCCGTAGTAAAACATGAAATAAATTGCTCAACACAATTATTTCTTAACAAGGTCATTGTTTCACGCGCTATATAGCTCGTAGCGCCATCTTGTTGAAACCAGAGCTCACCGAGACCATGGGCTTGAATTTCAGGAATCACATAGTTCGTTAACATGGTGCGATAAGGGTTACCATTGACGGTAACATTCGGATTTTCCTCATTTATGAAGAAATATGGACCAATGATTCCACCAGCCTATAAGCCACACCATACCGTTCTTTTTTTACCCTCCACCATAGGATGGGGTATATTCATTTTGACACTACGTTTGTAACATCTCTAAATATTGATCTGAGACTCCAATTCTAAGACGATTTTGCCATGTCCGTCCGTCTGTTGTAATCACGCTATAGTCTACAATAATTGAGATGCAGGTAAATTGGTAACTGTGGCTTATTTATACCCGGAATCCTTCACTCGAACTACGGTAGCCATAGGTCCATGTTTGTAATCACGCTATAGTCTACAATAATTGAGATGCAGGTAAATTGGTAACTGTGGCTTATTTATACCCGGAATCCTTCACTCGAACTACGGTAGCCATAGGTCCATGTTTTGATATACCCCCGATATAAAGGTCCCTCTAGATTTGATTTCGTAACGCCACAAAAACCTCAAATGTCAACTAATTGGGCTGTAATTTGGTATAATAAGTTTATTTGTACCCGAAACCATTCATATGCGATCCAAGGTGTAGGGTATATATGTTTGACATGGCCGACCTTAATCCGCCTTTACTTGTTAGTGGATGCAATGGTAGCTCTTGGTATTCTTCGGGTTGCTCATCAGCCAATATACAGCAATTTGGTTTATTAATGTATCCCTTGAGCCAGAAATGTGATTATTCATTGAACAAAATTTCACGACAAAACACTAGATTTTCATTGAGTTTTTCCAGAGCCAATTCACTGACTATTGAGAATCATACCTCGCGATGAATCACCCATTATTATACAAAAATATACCTTTGTTTGAAGGATACTTATATAAAAAACCAGTAAGGAAAGGTAGAAAGTCGGGGCGGACACCTCCCTAACAATGCTAAAAGAGCATTGCGATAATAATTTTGAATAATTGGTTCCGTTTCAATTAACAAAGTACTTAGCTCCACCTGCTCATCAAGGCCTATTCCAAGGAGGAGTTGAAGATGTTGATCCTAATAAAATAGATCTGAAAAGATAACCTTAAAAATATATGTGTTTATATTTAAATCTGAACCGATTATCCCCAAATAAAGCTGTATTCGTCCCCAAATTAATCAGTTATCCTTCATGTACGAAGAAACCTTGCTCTGCCGAACTGATCGGATATAAAATAGAGTTTCTACACCACTTATATGTCAAATCGGGGGTAACATATATATGGGGGCTATATCTAAATCTGAACCGATTTTAACCAAATTTAGTATTACCTCTAAGTGAAGCAAGAGACTTCTGTGTGCCAATTTGTATACAGATAGGTCGTATAGATGGGAACTATATGTAAATCTGAATCAATTTTATCCAAAATAAATAGGAATCGTCGTTAGGCCAAAACCACTAAGGAAAGGCTAAAATCGGGCGGGCCGACTATGTAATACCCTACACCCTTTCTAGTAATATTGAATAATACTGAAATATTAATTTTGTAATTCATGTATAAATTGTTTACATAAATTTACTTTTGGGACATTTTACACTTAAATAATACCCTGTATCACAGTGTGGTGTAGGATATAATAAAAGCGTCGTCTTAAGTTGGAACAATTTGTTTCCTCCCTTGTGGGAGTACTCAGCTCCTCCGCCACGTCACGGCTTATTCCTGGTAGGAGTTAATATGTCACACACAAGGAAAGACTAAACTCGGGCGGGGCCAACTATATAATACCCTACACCACTCTAGTAATATTGAATAACACTGAAATTTAAATGTTGTAATTCATGTATAAATGGTTTACATAAATTTATTTTTGGGACATTTTATATAATTCAAAATTAGATTTTTTTTGCAACGTTCATCCATGGAACAAGAAACTCTACCATACTATATTTCAAAACACTTGCATGTAAAATACAACTTATACAGAACTAAAAGCCAAATCGGACGAAACATATATATGGAAGCTATAGCTAAATCTGAACCGTTTTCTGCAAATTCGGCAATGGATGAAGAAACTCTACCATGCTAAATTTCAAAACAATTGGATGTTAGATACAGCTTATGTAGAGCGTAAGGGCCAAATCGGACGAAACATACATATATATGGAAGCTATATCTAAATCTGAACCGATTTTTTTCAAATTCGGCAATGTTGGCCCGTGGATCAAGAAACTCTATTATTCTAAATTTCAAAACGATTGGATATAAAATACAGCTTCTATAGGACTAAAGTGCCAAATCGGTCGAAAAATATATAAGGAAGCTATATCTAAATCTGAATCCAGCTGCGAAAGACTACAAACTGCAAAATTTCAGAACGATCGGAGTGAAATTGCGACCTGTAGTCGACGAACAATTTAAGATGGGCTGAGTAGATCGGTATACTTTAAAAAGGGTTTAGATATAGTATTTTCAGGTGTTACAAACATCTGTCATGATACAAACTTATAATACCCTGTACCACAGTGTGGTGTAGTGTATAATAAAGATATGTGCAAAGATTCCTGTAAATCGGACCATAACTGCGACCTGTACTTTGATTACAAGAATACATGCACATCGGTATAATACTCGATGGGTCTATCTAATCTCCTGTTGGGTGTTACAAACAAATGCACAAAGTTATAATAGCCTGTATCACAGTGTGGTGTAGGGTATGAAGATAACGACGAATGTAGGGATAATATCGAAATCAAGAAACATTTTCTCATCATTTTTTAAGATCGCGATATTTCGGGTCCGACACTTTACCAGATTTGAGTCATAACAGATGATATGACTGGAAGATACTGAGGAAATTCATGCCAAGTACTGATTTTGCATAACTCTTGAAGGTTTAACTAGTAAGAATGGATTATTAAATTCTACATCCACCCTCTTAGAGCAGAACAGTAAGAAATATTGCCAAGGTTCATCAATGTTGTTAGTCTAATAATAGTGATTTTTTCAAAAAAAAAATGTTACTGCACAGATGTTAAACGGTTCTGTCGAGAAATATTCCTTGCACATGAAACTTTTATCTGTTGTTGATAAATATGTTTTGTGAAATGCGTTTACAGCAATTAGATGCAAAATTGGTATAACGAATATATAAGTATAGAGGCTATATCTAAATCTGTACCGACTTGTAACAATTTGGGTGGTGTTTTTCCTTGGACGAAGAAAATCTTCTTTGTTAAATATTATAATTATCAGATTACAAATACAGCTTATACAGAGCTTGAAGGTAAATCAGAATGAACATGTAAATGAAACCTAATATATCTATATCTATAATTTTGAACCGATTTCTTTCAAGCTTAGTAGTGTTTATTCGTGTATCATGAGACTTCGCTCTACCAAAGTCCGTAGTGATCGGGAGTAAAATACAGCATTTATAGTGTTAAATACCAAATCGGAAGAAACTTATATATGGAGACTACATCTAAATATTAACGGATTTCCTTCATATTTGGTAAGAAATATGTACGAGTCAACAGACTCTCCGGTGTAATTTTTCATAATGATCGAATTTAAAATATAGCTTTTATGGCGCTTAGATGACAAATCGGAAAAAAATATATGTGTAGGCTATATCTAAATCTGAACTAATTTATTCCAAATATATTAAAGACTGTTTCTGCAACATAATAAATGGATTGAAAAGTGTCGACATGCCAAATCGAAGGTACATATTGATCATTTCGTGGAGGAGTGTCACATTTGGAGTTATACCTTTTCACTTCAGTGTAATTTAAGTGCTCTAAAAAAATGACTTTTAGACATTTTATAGTGAACCAAATGTTGAACATATTTCAAATTTAAATGTTATTTAAATAGATTAAATTTGAAACAAACAATAAAAACTCAATTTTAAATAAAACATATTTGGTTCGTTATGTTTATTAAATCGCCACTTAGAATGTATATGATTTATTTGCTGGCAATATGCCATTCTTAAGCCTTTAACACACGAAAACGCTTTGCCAAAATCCGTACAAACTTTTACATTTCACAGATGTGCAGTTTCCCATTACTTAGGGTCAAATTCATAAATGTAGTGATATTTGTATATGTATATCATTAAGTATGCTTTATTCCTTGGAGTTGTATTTAATGACTATTCAAAAATAAAATGGCATAGGTTGAAGTCATAAAAGGAATCAAGGCGCGATTATGTCTAAAACCAAATTTATTGCTTTCAATAAAACAAAAGATAACCAAATGCTGAAGATATACGAGTATAAAAGGATGTGTACGTCTTTTACAATTTATTTAAAATTGCTACAACATTTATTACATTATCGAAAATTTTTACTTTAAATAAAGATGAAGAACCTATAAATTTTGCTACAATCATCAATTTATCAATTTTGCTACAATTGTCTACTTAACTATGCAACAACATTATGTTTGTACATAAGCTATATAGGTGTAAGCTCGTTAAATGAGGACTACTAATCTTAAAAATCACCCTTTCACAAAACAGACGTTTAATAACTATCGTTAATAATAATTAGAAAAAAAAATTTTCGTCTCAAAATTGGGTTGTTTTTACGAAAAAAAAACTTAAAAAATAGAAAAAAACGCAAAAAATTATTTGTTCCATTTTTTGAAAGCTAGCATCTTAACGATGGAAACAGTGCCTATTTGAAGAACATCTATGGATAAATGTAGAAATTATAGCACTTTTGGTAGAAATAAGAGAATTTCAACATAATCCGGTTTTTATAGCCCACTATTGTGAATGAGGGTATTTATAAGTTGCTGCGGGCCAAAAGTGTAACTCTCGAAGAAGTTACCTGAGAGACCCCATGAATATTTGGCGGAAATCCGTTTTTGGCCATTTTAAGTCATTTGAACAATGTCCGTCGGGTTGGTGTGCACGATAACTTTCGACAGGAGTAACCGATTGCATCAAAATTTGATATGTGTATTTTTTGTATCTCAGGCTAAGATCAAAGATAGACTATGTTGGTCCGCTCCTACAAGTACCTCCCCCACAAAGTGTCAAAATTTAGTGAAATATTGATTATCTCATAACTCCTATAGTACTACCCAGAATCTTTCACAATTCCACACATCTATATATATAAAAGAGAGTGTCTGTTTGTGGGTTTGTTTGTATATTTGTTCCGCATAGACGTCTAAACGGCTGGACCGATCATCTTGAAATTTTCACAGAAAGTACATGTGTAGGGGTGCTGAAAATAGGGTACTTGAATTTTCGATATATCAAGTGGGCGTGGACCCGCCCATATGGGTCCAATTTTGATATTGAGAAATTTTTTTAGCTAGAGTGCTGAAATTTTGTGTGTATGCATTTAGTGGCAGATTATGTGAATTTTCCAAAAATGGGCGGAATCAGACCAATGGGCGTGGCCGCGCCCATATAATCCAAATTTTGAAATTGAAATATCTTAATTGGTCCAAAAATGGGCGGCATCGAATCAATGGGCGTGGCCCCGCCCATATAGGTCAAATTTTGAAATTAAAATATCTTACACAATTTGTTAGCGAGAGTCAGGGTGATCAAAAAACCGGTTATTTTGAAAATACGGTTTTCGGTTTCTTCGAAAATTAAGGTTTTTTCGGTTTAATTATTTTCGGTTTAACCGAAAATAAAAAACCGGTGAACCGGTTGTTTTCGGTTTTTTCTTTTTTAATAAAAATGCACTAATAATGCTTAAAATTTTGTTAGATGACGTAAAATAAGCGTAGTGCAAATTCAATTCGCAACCATATCCAATTAAATTAATATTTATTTGAAAATTGTATTGTAAACACTTCATATTTTTATTTATAATATGTAATTGTTCCGATTTCATTTATGATATAATGTTCAATTTTTAAGAAGATCTCTTTAAAAAAAATTATTATGATCTTTATAAAACTTGACTAATAGTAAAGATCAGCAAAATCTTAGCTTTTACCATCATATGAATGGTTAAAATGGCAAACCGATTATATACATATATGTATTATCAGTAGTAGCGGATTCTGACTTGCGCATACTATAAAGATGAAAACTTGTCGAAATGTGAAACTGGACATATGTATTTTTATTTATACCTACATTTCAATTAGAAAGGATTGTTAATTAATTTCTATACGGCAATAATCACCTAGACCCTAGATAAAATATGCAGACGAAGTCTATAGGGAAGTTAGCAATGTAAACAGTATAAATGCATACAAAACTGCATTTTGAAATCGATGGATATGCACAAATGATGTCAACGGTTTTTATATTGATGTTTTCAAAATTTTAGGTAGGTTCCTGTTTCAAAAATAATATTTTCATTATCATTCCATAATGGTTTCAAAAAACCGAAAAGTCGAATAAACCGAGTTGAAAAAACCGTCGGTTCGAGTAATTCGAAAATGCAGAAAACCCGAAAATCGATAAGCGGTTTTTAAAGAGAAACCGATTAACCGGTTAACCGGTGCGGTTTTTGATTACCCTAGCGAGAGTGCTGAACTTTTGCGTATATGTATCTGGTAGCAGTCTACGTGATTGGTCCAAAAATGGGCGGGATCTGATCAATGGGCATTGCCCCGCCCATATAGGCTAAATTTTTAAATTGATATATCTTGCACAATTTATTAGCGAGAGTGCTGTAATTTTGCGATGTATCTGGTGGCAGTCTACGTGATTGGTAAAAAAAATGGGCGGGATCAGACTAATGGGCGTGGTTTACGTGATTGACCCAAAAATGGGCGGGATATGACCAGTTGGCGTGGCCCCGGCCATAAAAGTCAATATTTTAAATTGATTTATCTTGCACAATTTGTTAGCGAGAGTGCTGTAATTTTGTGTTTGATATATCTTGAGCAATTTGTTAGAGAGATCAATGTAATATTGCGCATACATTTGGTGTCGGGATCGGAAATCTGAAGTCTGGGGCAACGAAGTGGACCGGGTACAGCTAGTCTATATATATAAAGGAGAATGTGTGTTTGTTTGTTTGTTGGATTGTTGGTTTGTTTGTTTGTACCATATAAGCTTCTAAACGGCTGGACCGATCTTCTTGAAATTTTCTCGGAACGTACATGTGTAGGGGGTGCTGAAAATAGGGTACTTGAATTTTTGATATATCAAGTGGGCGTGGACACGCCCATATGGGTCAAATTTTGATATTGAGAAAATGTTTAAGCTAGAGTGCTGAAATTTTGTGTGTATGGAATATCTTGGACAATTTGTTAGCGATTGTGCTGTAATTTTGTGTATATGTTTCTGGTGGTTGTCTATGTGATTGACCCAAAAATCGGCGGGATATAACAGAGGGCGTGGCCCCGGCCATATAAGTCAATATTTTAAATTTATATATCTTGTTCAATTTGTTAGCGAGAGTGCTGTAATTTTGTGTTTTTGTGCATACATATTTGGTGCCAATCTACGTAGTTAGTCCAAAAATAAACGGCATCCGATATCTGAAGTCTGGGGCAACGAAGTGGACCGGGTCCAGCTATAATATTTATTTCATAGTCGCTATCTTCTTGAGACAAACGGGAGAATTTGCCACGCCACTTTTGGTACATCCCATACAAGTGGACCATTTTGCACAAAACTTTAAAGGTTAATAACTTTGATTCCCGTCCATACAAATACTTGACATTTTGTGAACATACTAGTCCTTCTCGATCATTCGAAAGCATTCGATACGGTAGACCATACTATTTTGATAATGAAGATGAGACATATATTTAATTTCTCCAATACTGCAACTAAACTGCTTTCATCGTATCTTACTTTTAGAAGTCAGTCTGTCTTCGCAATGAATACAAATTCGAATACTCTCCCCATAACAAGAGGTGTTCCTCAGGGTTCCATTTTGGGACCGCTTTTATTTTCAATGTACGCTAATGACCTGCCTGACCAATTATCCCATTGCAAAGTGCACATGTACGCTGATGATGTACAAATATATCTAGGAGGCAATAAAGATACAATCCACGAGACTGTGAGACAAATCAACGTGGACCTGAATAAAGTATTCACATGGGCTTCTGCAAATGGTCTATGCCTTAATCCTTTAAAGTCGAAATGTATCATTATGCGAAAAAAGTCTTTGAATTTCAACTGTAACATTGATGTAATGCTGAATGGGGAAAGGGTAGAAGTTTTACAGTCCGCAAAAAATTTGGGAATCCATTTCAATGCAACTCTAACTTGGAAAACCCATGTAAACGCCATTATTGGTGCAGCCTACAATAAACTGCGTGCGCTCTGGATAACACAATATTTCACACCACAACGCATAAGACTCATGCTTATTAAGACATATATAATGCCTACTCTTCTGTATGGATGTGAAATTTTTTCAAATTGCGATTCAGTCAGTAAAACAAAGCTTAACTTACTTTTTAACAACATCGTCAGATATGTTTTTAGTCTTCGTAAATATGACCACATATCATCATACACGGATAAAATATATGGCGTAACCCTAGATGGCCTTTTTAAAATAAAAGTTCTTACATCTCTGCAAAAAATAATTTACCTGGAACAACCCGATTACCTTTACCAACGATTAACGTTCTCCAGATCAAATAGAGGAAGAATACTGATTCACTTTAGGCATCAAACACTTACCTCGGAATGGCAATTCTTCATTCACGCTGTGCGCCTCTGGAATACGCTACCAAGAAATATCCAAACTACCAGCAACGCTTACCAGTTTAAAAAAGCATTATATAATATATACTCAAATACTAATGGATAAAAGCAATATATAACGAACATTTCCACATATCTATCTTTTTTGTTAAATGCTTATTATTACGTTTTTAATTCCTTATATCTTTTTTTTTAAACTTTTAAATTATTAATTAAGTTTAATTTTTTATGTTTTTCATGTGATACAATATAAAATATGTAAACTTATAAATTCCTATACTCTAATTATAAGATATTTTATCTTGTTGTATAGGATAATCAAATAAATAAATAAATAAATATATATATGTAAAAATATATATGTAATGCTTTTAGAGCGGCGGAATGAAAATAAGCCCCAGGAAAATACACTTCAATATTTACACTCCAATATGGGCCCCAAAAAATTAAATGTCAAACAACAACTATTTTTGTAGGGGCCTATAACTTTAGAAACAGGAGAGGCTACGCATAAAATATTTACTCTGCGTAGCCAAATTTGGATCCTGCCCATAGGTGAAAGTCTTAAACAGAGGCCGTAGGCCCACCGCGCTGGAAAATATTTATAATTAGAAAATGAGTTCGTATAACTATATTATTACATGCACGGGGCAAAATCGCCTTCTTTGATATGTTTGAATTGAAAGAAAATATATTTGGAACAACAATTTTTAAATATTATATAACAATATATTACTACAAATTATATTTGCAAACTAAATTTCTCAAATATGTGTTTAAATACTAATAGAATTATTAGCTAGGAATTTTTCCAAATATATTTTATTTAAAAAAGATTTCCAAAACTTTTGCTGACATTTTAGAATTTTAGTTTTAATTTTTCCTTGGTTTCGAATTGTACCTCCCAGTTATGATACCATATGCAGAATTAACTTCTGTTTTAAATCAATCATTTCAAATTTCTGAGTATTCCAAGCCATCATTAATTGTCAATCCTCTAAGTACTTTTTATTGATCCAAGATTATACGATTTCAATTACTATTATTTATTATTTTTACGAACATTAAAAATTTCTAAAAATATAACTTTGAATTACTGAACAATTTATGTATTTTATGAATATAATATTTGTTTCGGAAATAAGAGTCATTGTTTAGAACAACATCTTCCCGAATACACAATTTTTGTGTGTACCCAATATTATATGTTTAGAGTTTACCGTAAACATATATATGTTTCAAGCCGAATATTTTTGGGACAAAATACTACAGAAGCGATTTTTTTTCAGCGTGTGTATGTTACGAATTACCATATTTATGCCATATTTCAGAAAGATCGAAGGCATAACATAGCACCCACAATCAAAAAAGTCAAGTTTGATGGTAAATATGGGTAGTTCAAAAATTAGATCTTCTCATATGGACCTACATATGGACCAATTTTTTTAAAAAAAAATTAGATCGATTCTGAGGTATCGCAATTCATATTTTTATTTCCGCGAAAAGTGACCGAAATAAATTGTTTAAGATAAAATTTATATTTTTTATGAAAAGTGCGCGAAAAATCCTTTAAGCAGCAATATTTTCTATTTTCAATTTCTTATGATTTGTAGCATTAAAATAACTTCTAAAAACCATTCCAGAGGAAAAAACCCATATTTCTGAACTTTGACCTCATATTGTGGGTCATTATTCCCACAAACTAGGGCAACATTTTCTGAGAATTTAAGAAAGATCTAATTTTGTACCTGTGAGTTATATCTAAATCTGAAACGATTTTGACAATTTGCAATAAAGATTTAATAATGATTGGTGACAAAATATAGCACCCGGATTCGAAAATTGAAATCGGACTGTACATATATATGGTAGCTATATGTAGATCTGAACCGATTTCTACCCTTTTCAATAAGGTTCATCCTTGGGCCAAACAAATAATGTTACGACAAGAATATATTGGCAGACGGACGGACGGACAGATGGTCATAGCTAAATCGACTAAGAAAGTGATTCTACGTCGATAGATATAATTAATTATGGGTCTATCTCATCTCCTTTTGGGTGTTAAAAATAAATGCGCAAAGTTATTATACTCTGTGACAGTGTGATGTGGAGTATAAAAATGGAGAACGAAAATTTGCCATATCGATCTACATGTGATGTAATCTAAAATTATAGGGGTGGCTATTAAATTCATCGAAGAAAATCGATACATAATTTTAAAGCTTGTGGCTAATGAAAATAAGATACAAAATTTATTTTAAATTCTACACAACAAACCCGAGTATTCTATGTTTCTAGACTTACTTAATTAGCTAAAACTTTTTTAATTATGCATATATTTTCTTCGGAATACTCTAGTTTTATTCATGACCTATCAGAAATTTATTTTAAATTCTACACAACAAACCCGAGTATTCTATGTTTCTAGACTTACTTAATTAGCTAAAACTTTTTTAATTATGCATATATTTTCTTCGGAATACTCTAGTTTTATTCATGACCTATCAGAAACGATGATATTATAATAAAAGATATAATAATTCCTAATTTTTCGACGTTTTTAAGAGGATTCAATTACAAAATAATAAAAAATATTCTCACATTTGATGTTTTTCGCAATATCTTGGAAACAATGATGGGATGAACAATTCTATTAAAAGAAGCTGAAGGATAATTGACAACTTTTAATTCTTTAACGCTTTCCTGGACAATTCGTATAAACGGTTCACGAGCTATGCTAAAATATGTGGTTCAGCCACTATTTTTTAGATGTTTATATTTATTTTGATAAATAAACAAGTCCAATCTCACTTATAAACCACAACCTAATAGGAATAAACTTTTGAAAATGCACTTACTTGACATGAAGTCCACTACATATAAACCAATACAATTATATGTTGTTGTTTTATCCCTTTTTTTAAATCGCAGACCGAATACGCAATTTTTACTCGTGCAATTACGAATGTATTTAAACCACATATTTGTTACAGTCTATGTTATAGAGAAGAATTTCTGCCTAAAAAAAATTATGATATTTCATCATATTAATACATTTTCCATGTGAGTAGTATGAATTTCTCTAACCCATTCGCAACAATATTGGTAACCTCTTTTCCACTCATGTAGGTCTTAAAACCAACCTAACGAAACTATTGCCCTCAGCAAATATTTTCATTTCCAGTTCAATAACTTGACATTATTTTATGACGTTCTTTTTCGTACGACTGGCGGAGTGTATGAAAGGTTGAATGATCGAGCGACATTATTAAAACTCTAAAGGATTATTAAAATGAAGTAATATTTGCATTTTTTTTCACTTCTCCGTAGTTTATTCAACATTGTCGTTAAAAAAGAAGAAAAAATGGCATAAAAGTATTCTATTGTAAAACGGTGTTATTGCAACACAGTTGTAGGCACAGTGGAAGAAAATAAAAAAATATTACATAAATAAAATGTGTGTGTACATTTGTTAGTCAACGATAACGTTCTAAATTACTTAATCAATTAGTCACATTGCTGGAGAAAGTACATATATCGATACCTCCATTCTAAACTATGCTAAGTGCAAAAAGGTAGTTTTTCAGGAGAGGCGATCAAACTTTGATGAATTTTTTAAATTTGTGTAGAATTCCTTTGTAATGAAAATCGAATGACCTGTACAGTTTTGTGAATAACTTTTGATTGGGTTGACGGATAAACGCCAAATTTTGACTGAATATAATTTGGAATATTTATAAGTTAAAAATGCTATCTCCGTAAGAACATGCTAAGTCGACTTAGGAGGTATATATGTTATGTAAAGTTTCCGTCATATCATTAATAAGTGAAAGAGGCGTTAGGTTCGGTCAAATTGAATCTTATATACCCTCCACAATGGATCACATTCCACAGTTCGTGTAAATTTAATCTCGATCAATAGAAGTTTGTGGTTTCTATGGCATTAAAAGCCACATCGGGTGGGACCTTTGTATAATTGCTGTATAAAAGCGTTGATCTATAACGACCGTTGCTCATCTGAATGGTTCTGGTTATAATTGAATGGTTGAGGCGCAAACTACCGACTTTTAGTCCGATCAGATACAAATTCTGTTCTCTATGGCGTTAGGAAGTCAAATCACAGAAGTTCTTTAAATGGGAGCAATATCAAAACAAGGACCTATGATGACCATTGTTCGTATGAAGGGTTCTAGATATATGCTTAGGTTACCAATTTTCAGTCCGATCAGTTACAATTTTGGTCTCTATACACGCTGAAAAAAAATCTCTTCTGTAGTATATTGTTCCAAACATATTGTCGGAGTGTCAACAGCTGATCTTCAACAGCAGCGCCCCCCAGTTTTCGTGTTTGCAACATCGCCCCCTGTCGACAGCGCTTGTAGCTAAAAAAAATCAGTGATGGTAACGCCGTCATTGTGACATTTTGATGGTTAGTTCTCAACTCACCCGCACCGCATTCGGCACACTGCCGCAACTAAATAAAATTGTTAAAATAATTTAAATAAAAACAAATTTGTTTATTTATTTTTTTTAACTCCCGCCACTCTGGCGCGGAGTTAAACACATATTCTGCTGGAATCATACATATGTTTAGGGTACACTCCAAATATATAATATTTGACACGCACAAATATTATATGTTTGGGAGTGTTCGCACTCTAAACCGGATCAGTGCAATTTAATATTTCTTGCACTTGCATCCCCACACGTAAGCTGTGTTTAGTGCACACTTCTTGGTCTCCACTGAAACAGCTGTTTCTTTGCCGTGCCCATCTTCGTTTTTGAACGGCGTTCAAAGGTGAAGTGGAAGGCATTGCTTTGGTTTGAGATATAGTTAAAAAATAAAATACCAAAGAGACAGCTGTAGTGAAAAGCATAAAATTAAAGTTTTTGTGAAGTAGTTTTGAGTGCCTTAGAGTCTAAGCTAAAGTTTAAAGACAAAACAAGGACATTAAAATCTGGACCATTATTCAAAGGGCGAAGTGACTTGCTTTAAAAAATTGCAATATAAAGTCACTTTTTTCTTAATTTTGGTGCAATTTTTAGTTTATTTTTTACTAAATCGGAAATAATTTGTAAAATTTTGGTCCGATTTTCTCTTTTCATGGATCATTATAGAACTGCTGATTTAATATTTATACAAAATTAACCTTTTTAAGGCCGTAAAATTTTCATTTTATTATTGGCCCGAAATGGGTTAAATCAAAGTGAGTGCAATCCTATACGCATTATTACAAGTTCAATAGCTGAAATTATCGCGAAAGCAGCAATTTTTTAAATTTTATTCGAAATATGTGCCCTAATCTAGAACAATTGTTATAATTTTAAACTTTTAATTTTTATTTTCGCTTGAATTTGAGAAATTTTATAGAAAAATGTACAAAATGTCAACCTTCTTAAAAATTTCCGCTTTTAAGGTTAAAATAATCCACTCATTATTTTAACCTCAAAAGCGGAAATTCATTTTTATGACAATTAATTGGCTTTAACCCATTTAGGACCAACAACAAAATAAAGAGTTTTCGACCTAGAATGGATTAATTTGTATATAAATTAAATCTAGAGATCAGCAGTTGTATAGGGTGATCTAAGTAGAGATACTTGTGTCAATAGGCTTTTTTGACAGATCACGTGTGAGTCGTGTCATGCTGTCATGTTATTTTTGTTAAGTATTGTGTGGCACTTCATCATGGAAAGACTTACGCCTGAACAACGTTTAAAAATTATTCAGTTTTATTAACAAAAAAAATAGTTCGCCAATTGCGCTAAGTCCATTTTTTTTGAAATCCAAAACAAAACACTTTCCAGTCGACCACGACCTTGACACCCATGAGCAATATTTTAGCTCTCATTAAGAGCTATCTTTTTGCCATTGGCCGATTCCCGATCCGGCGTACCGGAATCATCGGTCTATATATCTTCATGTGGCGACCGTTATCGAGCCATGATAACCAACTATTTGATGCCTGAAATTGAAGCTCGTGATCTCGGCGACATTTGGTTTCAACAAGACGGCGCCACTTCCCACTCATCGCATCAATCAATGGATTTATTGAGAGAACACTTCGCGTTTTGGTCCGGTCGATTGGCCACCAAGATCGTGTGAAGTCTTAAGTTTATGCGGACAAACCCGCTTCGATTCAGGCCTTGGAGCAAAACATCACGCGTGTCATTCCCTTCCGATTTTGGCAGAAAAGTGCTATGGAACCTGTATTTTAAGTCAAATAAGTTTCTTTAATTTGCCGAAAAATAATGTTGTTATTTATTTCCCTAGTAATTAAAACTCAAACACTGTTTCATATACTCAACCGGTCTGTCGGTCGGTATATGAACACACAATGTGTTTGCAAGTACTGTTTATGATTGTGCATTGTAGTGAACGCAATAAGTGGAGTGACATGCAATTTTCGCAACAGTTTCCCATTGGGTGGTGGCGAAGAGATGGAAACCCAAGAAGAACAACCAAAACGTGTATGAAATCGCTAAACCAGAGAAATGAAAGAAAAACCAAAAATTACGAGATTGGTTGTGTAAGTAAAAAAATGCTACAATAGTGATATATTTTGCAGATATAACTTTGGGAATTTATTAGAATTTCCCTTATAACGGGTTTTTAAACAGGGACGCTACAAAAGTAGACCGTCAGGGACAGCAAACGACGCCATATTTTTTTGCCGCTCTTTTGACATTTCTCTTCAGTAAGGTTTGCCATTTCATAATGGAAAGATATACGAGCCAACAACGAGTCGAAATTATTAAAATTTACTACCGAAATTCGGAGTCAGTGGCCTCAACGTTAAGAGCGCTACGTCCAATGAGCGATGAGGCTCATTTCTGGTTGAATGGCTTCGTCAGTAAACAAAATATACGTTATTTGTCAGACAGCAATGCACACGTACTCCATGAGTCATCATTGCATCCCGAAAAATTACGGTTTGGTGCGGTTTATAGGCCGGCGGCGTCATTGGGCCGTACTTCTTCCGGGATGATCAAGACCGGCACGTTACTGTGAATGGGAATCGCTACCGTTCAATGATAACCAAATATTTTTGGCCCCAATTGGATGATATGGACTTGGAGGACATGTGGTTCCAACAGGACCGCGCCACAAGCCACACAGCGAATGCCACAATCAATTTATTGGAAACCAAGTTTAGAGAACGTGTTATCTCACGAAATGGTCCAGTCGATTGGCCGCCTCGGTCGTGCGATTTGACGCCGTTAGACTATTTCCTGTGGGGCTACGTCAAGTCTATGGTCTATGCCAACAAGCCAGCGACGATTGATGAACTTCATACGTATATCGAACGTGAAATTACAGCAGTATCGGCCGATTTATTCTTGAAAACCGTCGAAAATTGGGTTCAGCGTCTGGACTTCTGCAAGCGTGCCCGTGGTGGCCATGCAAAAGAAATCGAGTTCCATACATAATGGCATCGAACGTACTTTCACAGGAATAACGAATTTCATTGATATCCAAAACCGTTTTTGTTTTATTTAAAAAAACTTTTGTAGCGCTCTTTTTGAAAAACCCGGTACAACTGTCTTAAAGACGTCAGTAAAATAATGCTTATATAGCGCTTAGATGCGGGATCTGCATTTAAATCTTAGCCGATTTCCAATAAATTATTTAGTCCTTAATGAACATTATTCAGACAATTTTCAAATTTTGCAACGTTTAATCTTTTGTTGCTTTTCGGAAAAAAATATATTTAAAAAAAAAACAAGTAAAAGGGTTAATTTCGACCATGGCATCATATATAACCTCCACCATGGATTGCATTCAATTCTATTACTGAAAAATGTTTGTATAGGGTGATCCATTTCGAAATTCGCTACTTTTTTAAAGAAAACTAGTAAGGAAAGGCAGAAAGTCGGTCGGGGCCGACTATATAATAACCTACACCTATGGGTGCGATAATAATTTGGAATAATTGGTAATTGAGTAAGAACATATACTCGTATATATGGCTATATCTAATTCTGAACCGATAATCGCTAAATTAAGCAATATTCGTTCCTAAATTGAGAAACATCTTTCTGGAGAATTTTTTAATGATCGGAAGCAAAGTGCAACTTCTATAGCGCTTTGTAACCAAATCAGGAGGAACTTATATATGGAAGTTACATATAAATCTGAACCGATTTTCCCTGAATACTCATTCATGTAAAATAGAAACCTCTTTCTGTCGAATTTCGTACTGATCGAATATAAAATACAGTCTCTACAGCGCTTAGATGTCAAATCGGGGCTAACATATATATGGGAGCTATATCTGAATCTGAACAGATTTTCTCCGATTTTGGCAGTATTCCTTCATGTAATAAGAAACCCCTTTCTGCCGAATTTCGCTGTGATCGGATATAAAATACAGTTTCTACAGCGCTTGCATTTCAAATCAGGGGTAACATATATATGGGGGCTATATCTAAATCTGAACCGATTTTCTCCGAATTTGGCAGTATTCCTTCATGTAATAAGAAACCTCTTTCTGCCGACTTTCGCTCTGATCGGATATAAAATATAGTTTCTACAGCGCTTGAATTTCAAATCGGGGTTAACATATATATGGGGGCAATATCTAAATCTGAACCGATTTTCTCCGAATTTGGCACTATTCCTTCATGTAATAAGAAACCTCTTTCTGCCGAATTTCGCTGTGATCGGATATAAAATACAGTTTCTACAGCGCTTGAATTTCAAATCGGGGGTAACATATATATGGGGGATATATCTAAATCTGAACCGATTTTCCCCAAATTTTGTACTGTCTCTAAGTGTATCACGAGACTACTCTCTGTGAATTTTTGTACAAATCGGTTCAAAAATGTTGTTTATACAGTGCATATATGCCAAATCGGAGATAAATATATATGGGAGCTATATGTAAATCTGAACCGATTTTAACCAAAGTCAATAGGGATCGTCCTGGGGCCTAAATAAAGATATGTGCAAAGTTTCGTTGAGTTCGGACCATAATTGCGACCTGTACTTTGATTACAAGAATACATCTACAGACAGACGGACAGACAGACAGACGGACAGACAGACGGACAGACAGACGGACATAGCTAAATCGGCTCAGAAAGTGATTACAAGTCGATCGGTATAATAAACAATGGGTCTATCTCTTCTCCTTTTGGGTGTTACAAACAAATGCACAAAGTCATAATACCCTATACCACACTGTGGTGTAGGGTATAAACACAGAAAATTCAAATTAAATGGGCAATGTTTATTATCATTTGAAAGAACATTCTTTGGCATTTATTTTTTGAAGATTATGTCCATCAAATGTTGGCCGCGGCTACGTCTCAGATGGTCCATCCGTTGAGTCCAATTTTCGACGACTCGTTCGAACATTTCGACTGGTAACTGGCGAATGACACGCGTAAACGTTGTTCAGGCGTAAGTCTTTCCACGATGAAATGCCAAACAATACTTAACAAAAATAACATGACAGCATGACACGACTCACACGTGATCTGTCAAAAAAAGGGCATTGAAAAAAGTATATCTACTTGGATCACCCATTATATGGAGCAAATCATGGAACAATCCTTTTTATACCCTCACCTTAGAGAGGAGGGTATATAACATTTGCTACGAGCCAAAAGTATAACACATCGAAGGAGTGACCTAAGACCCTATGTATGTTCGGCGGATATCCGTTTTGGGTCATTTTAAGTCGAATGAGCTATGTCCGTCCATCCGTCTGTATGTCTGTTTGTTTGTCTGTCTGCTGGCTGATGCGCACGATAACTCTCGAAAGGAGTAACCGATTGACTTCAAATTTGGTAAGTTGTAATGTTTTCTTCTATCTCCAGCTAAGTTCGTAGATGGGCAATATTGGTCCACTCCTTCTGGTACCTCGTCCACAAAGGGTTAACATTTAGTGAAATATTGATTATTTAAAAAACGTCTATACTCTAAACTACTACTACATTATGTACCAAAAGTAAACAGCTTTTAACTTTAACCAGTACATACTTTGAATTTATTAAATGCAATTTTAATTGATAATAATTTAAATAAAACAAAAAAATAAATAAATATACTATTTTGTTTTTGAGACTCATGGTGAGGGGATTCTTAAGTCGGTTTAGCCGGCTGAACTTTCTTACTTGTTATTTAAGCAAATTATTAAAAAACGAACCCTGTAAATTTTAGCACAATTTTAGGCCTCGAAGTTTTAGTCAACCTTTTTATCTGAAAAATGTGGTATTTATGGCTTCAATTATCATATTTGAGAGCTACCTCCACACGGGGACTACAACAATATGTAAACTGATTTGCTATAAGAAGTATTTCTACCAAATTTGATCAATCTATCTCTATTATTCCAGACTATAGCGCAATTTCAACAGACGGGCATGGTAAAATCGACTTAGAATTTCACGACGATCAACAATATAAAGGAAATTCCACGACATATCGACGGTTTCAAAAAAATTTCTTTGATTTTTTTTCCATTTTTTTTGTTGAGATTTTTCCGATTCCGAGTTATCGGTATTTAAAAAATCGTTAAGATATCACTTGGTGTATCGGGTTTTTGGTCATAACTTCTTAAGTTATAGTCTGATTTGAAAAATCTTTTTTTTTTAATGTTGGTTTTTTTCGGTACTTATCTGTGAAAAATTAAAAATTTTTTGTGCGCGATTTTTAATTTTTTTATCATATCGCATTTATTGGTAACGCATTGAATTTTGTTTGGTCTTGAAATGTTCCTTTCAAAAACAAGAAATAAATACAATATATTAAAAAAAACCATTTATATATATATAGTTATAGTTAAAACACTTTATATATATATAGTTATTTTTTGAGGGAGATTATCAGTGGTAAGGTGATCAGCGGGGGTGGCGGTTTTTTTTTTTTGAAGAATTACTTCCTGAAGTGCCTCCTTTATTTTTTTTTTTAATTAAGAAGAAATATAAATAATTTTAGGCCCAAAGCTTGTGCGTTAATAGAAGTTTAAAATATAAAAAATTCGCAATAATCGGAGGATACATATATTTAAAAAATGTCATTTATAAGTAACCTAAAAACTTTATAATCGCACACAAAAAAAAATTTAATATTTTTTTAAATAATTGTTTTTTTTTTGTTATTCGATCTGTTATACATTTTTATAGTTTTGTTTTTGACTATTGAGTTCGAGATCGTTGTTTTTGTTTCTGTAAACTAGAAAAACAAACCTTCTTTGAAAAATAAGTATAAGAAATGTGTGAAATGTATAAAGGGTGGTCACTGGTTGGCGGACGACATCGTTTCGGAAGCTACCAAGCAACCTCATCGGCACCTTGGACAAAATGCTCTGTCAATAATTGGCACAATATGATAGCAGCTCAATATGCAATAATTGAGAAGTGCTTTCAAGTCTCATATCTCTAAAACATTGCAGACAGTATTTGTTTGGTTATTTGTGTATCCCTGCAAATTACAAGGAAGGAACACGATTTTTTTAAAAAAAATTTCTGAAAATTGACGAAAAATACCAACATTAAAAAAAAGATTTGACCGTAACTTAAGAAATTATGACCAAAAACCCGATACACAAAGTGATATCTTAGCGATTTTTTAAATATCGATAACTTCTTAACGAGTTATCGGAAAGGTCTCACAAAATTCCCCAAAGCGTTTCTTAAGACGTACTACAAAATATAAAAATATGGGAACAATAAAAAAACCGAAATTTTCTTGAAATTTATAAGGTGGTGTTGCAAATGGAATGACAAAGATAGTGAACTCCCATCCTATGGTGGATTGTATAACAATGGGCCGATATCGGACATTACACAATTCGACAAATATATGGGTCAAAAAAACTTATACGTCAAGGAGTCGAGATATATCAAATTGAAGTTAGTAAGTAGCATATAGGAAAAATTGGTCACGTTTGGAAGTCATTTGTTTGGCATAACTTGAGAACGACTGCCACAAATTTAGAAAAATTAAGAATTACAATTTCTATAATGCGTTGTTGTTGTTTATTGTTGGTCTGTGCTTTTATTATTCAGTCAGAATTAATTCGGTTGAAGACCATATCGAGCCTTAACCTTAAGCCTTTAGGGGAGAAGGTTTTCTTGTGATTTTCTTTAAATGAATTTGTAATGCATACATCTGTTTATATTTCTTGTGAAATTTAGATTAAAGGTATATTTTACAGCTAGAAAATTCTGACACATGATGCCATTTGTCATAAGTACGCGATTTCCCTCAGAAAATTTAAATAAATCATGGTGGCGCTTGTGTCTTTTTGGCAGTTAAGGCTCGATATGTTGCGGTTACTTTCAGTCTATTGCTTTTAAATATTTGTATGGACTGGAAACAAAGTATGTGCAAAATGGTCCATTTCTAGGGGACAGTAGGTACAATAAAAGCATTACACTTCACAAAATTTAAAGTATTTCCATGGACTGAAATTAAAGTTATAAGCCGTTAACTTTTTGTGCAAAATGAACCATTTGTATGGGTGGTACTAAAAGGGGTGTGGCAACCTCGCCCATTTTTATCAAGATGATAGCGACCAAGAAACTAATACTATGTGTGGAATTATGAACGATTCTGAGTAGTAGTATAGGATTTATATGATTATCAATATTTCACAAAATGTAGACGAGGTACTCGCAGGAGTGGACCAACATAGTCCATCTTTGACCCTTGCCTAAAATAGAAAAAAATATTTACACATACAAAATTTGAAGTCAGTCGGTTAATCCTGTCGAAAGTTATCGTGCGCACCAACCGGAAAGACAGACGGACAGGCTGACGGACATTGCTCAAATGACTTCAAATGTCCCAAAACGGATTTCCGCCAAATTTTCTTGGGTCTCTTAGGTCACTCGATCGATGTATTGCACTTTTGGCAAATATGCATTGTTTTCTTTGTTAGGATGTTAGTTTTTTAGCATTTTTTGTATATTTCAACAAAAAAAATATTTTTTCTAACAGTTTTAAGACTGTTACTGAATTTCAGTTTCCACGTGGAAGTGCGATTATTAAGCAAAATTCTGGGAAACGTATTTTTTTTTTGACCGACAAAATTTTTTCCTGTATTTAGAACTCCCGCCGATTTTGGCAATCACACATTGTAATCAATCAAAGGTTATTTTCAGCTATAGGAAGAATTTCAAGAAAATTTCAGCCATTTAGCTCTTTTTTTGTAGATATTTGCTTGATTATAACAGACGGACGGACGTGACTAAATCGTCTTAGAATTCCATGACGATTAAGAATATACACATACACTCATATCAAACTCATCTATAGAAATATAGGGTTTTCCAATAAGAGTGATATGATTTCTTTGAAAAAAAAGTACACCTGCTGTTAAGGAAATTCAAAAGTTTTTTATTTAATGTGAATTACAATCGATACAATTAAGTTCTAAATAAAACGTCATTCAAATGGCCTCCACGACTTCTTCTGCAGGAACGAATTCGATGAAGCCAATTTTCGAGCACTTTTTCCACTAAATCAAGTCGTATGTCATGAATGGCACGTTCAATTTTGAGAGTCTGGTTTATTTCGAAAGACCCATGACTTCAAATAACCCCAAAAATAGTATATACAAAGAGTATAATAGTGTTAAATCAGAACTTCTTGGGGTCACCCAATATCACAATTTCTTGAAATAATCGAATCTCCAAACTTTTCTTGCAACAACTCAATTGTTTCATTTGCTGTGTGGCATGTAACCACAATCGGTTAATGGCAAAAATATAGCTCTTAACGAGAGCTCATGGCTGTCAAGGTGTAGGTCGACTGGAAAGTGTTTTTTTTATTTTAAAAAATGGACTTAGCGCACGAATTGGAGAATGATTATTTTGATAATAAATTGAATAATTTGTAAACGTTGTTCTTGCGTAAATCTCTCCACGATGAAATTGTAAGCACAACTGAATACAATGAAAAACAAATGAAAGGTAATGACATATTACAAATGGCCTAAACGTCACTTCAATATCATATCATCCCTATCGGAAAACCCGTTATAAATACGTACCAGTATTTTGATCTGTGTATTCTACATATCCCTTCCTTAGTTGAACATTTTACTAGGGCACCTCGTACCTTATGAAAAATATCAAAAGATTTTTGATATTAAAATATACAACGTACATTGAAATCACATTGTTTTGTTGTAGAAAATGGAAATGAACGTTGAAGAACTGAAATATATGACAAAGAAAAAATAAGTACAAACTTATTCACAGCAATATATTATATACTTTTTGTAGTGCGTTCTGCTTTAAAATTATCATCTGAAACTTTATTTTAGGCGGGTGGGGTCAGGAAATATGCAAACTTAAATAGCTGTTAAACAAGTAAAAAGTTCCAGTCGGGTAAACCGACTGAGGTAGGCACTGGTATATGTGCTAATGTTATGAGCTGTTTATTTTTGGAATGTCTTGGCTGTTTTTGTATGGGAGGTACTAAATGGGAGGGCGAAGGTCACTCCTTCGATGTGTTGCACTTTTGATCCGCAGCGAATGATAAAGAGTGGGCCACTTAAAATCTTAAATTTAAATCGGCTATAAAAAAAGTACTGATAATTTTTTAAAATTTCTGGTTTTATTGGAAAGGTTGAACTTTGTCATTTAATAATGGAACACAATATCATTCATTTGACTACCACGACTGGCTCGGCAATTGAGAATTTCAGGGATGAACTCAAGTACGGGTGGTCCATTTAAAATTTTAAATTTGATTCGGCTATAAAAAAGTATTGATAATTTTTTCAAATTTCTGGTTTTATAGAAAATTTTAAACTTAGTCATTTAATAATGAAACACAATATCATTAATATGACTACCATGACTCCTCATTCGATCAACCCAATTTTTCAGTAAATTTTCGATTGTTTCGGTTTGAATCTCTTCAATGGCAACTTCGATTTCATGTTTCAACGCTTCAATTGTCTCTGGATGATTTGCGTAACATTTTTCCCTAATGGCTTCCCACAGAAAATAATCCAAAATAATACAAATCACAAACCAAATTAATCGGTAGTTCAAATTTAAAATTTTCCATTAATGGGCGCGAAAGTTACGGCGGTTCCAAATTAAAATTTAACCAGTAAGGAAAGACAGAAAGTCGGGCGGGGCTGACTACACCTTCCTAACAATGCGAAAATGTGCATTGCGATAAGAATATGGCAGTGTTCATTCACGTTATAAGAAAACTCTCTCTGCCAAATTTCGAACAGACCGCGTGTAAAATATGGGTTCTACAGCGCTTACATATCAAATCGGAGGAAACATATATATGAGGGGCTATATCTAAATCTAAACGGATTTTCTCCGAATCTGGTAGCGTTCATTCACGTTATAAGAAAACTCTCTCTGCCAAATTTCGAACAGATCGGGTGTAAAATACGGTTTCTACAGCGCCTACATGTCAAATCGGGTGTAACACATATATGGGGGCTATATCTAAATCTGAACAGATTTTCTCCGAATTTGTTAGTGTTCATTCATTTAACAGAAGAACTCTCTCTGCAAGATTTCGTACAGATCTGATATAAAATACAGTTTCTACAGCGCTTACATATCAAATCGGAGGTACATATATATGGGAGCTATATGTAAATCTGAACCGATTTTAACCAAATACAATCGGGATCGACTTGGGCCTAAAGAAAGATATGTGCAAAGTTTCGTTGAGATCGGACCATAATTGCAACCTGTACTTTGATTACAAGAATGCATCTACACTGAAAAAAAAATAGTAATAAAATTAATGACGACACATCGTTAAATTAAGTATGCGATCTCGGCATCAATTCAATCCCAATTTTCATAAAAATACTGAAAATGTACATGTTTTTTACGAAATTTCCCTTAATTTAAAGATTTTTCAATTTGAATTAATGACTATATAATCATTAGTTTTGTGTACCCGCTTCTTTAAAAGTACGCCTTTAAATTGAAGAAATTAATCATAATTTTTGTGACAATCCGCTTTATTTTAAGTAATATTTCAATACTTTTAAGGATTTTCTGCATAAAAACTATGATGTAGACATGTCATAGTTTTAATGCCGAATTGGTCTTAATTGACTGTATGAGATATTTGAATAATAAATTTAAGGCTATGCTCCCCTTAAAGGAAATACTGTCTTGGTAATAAATTTTATGACAATTGCCATTAGTTTTAAGAATACATACGAGAGAATTATACAATCTCTCTCCCTCTCTCGCTCGGAGAATCAGTTTTGTTTGTTAATGTGTAAATCAATAATTGTTATGGTTATGCGAGAGCTCTTCTACTCTCTGAAAAAAGAAAAAAAACACCAGGTGGTCGTTTTCTTTTAAATCGTCAGTTATTTACAAGCGATGGAGGGAGACGGTTGTCTGTGAACGCGGATTGTGAAAAAGTAAGATTGCGGCGAATATGTAAGTATACGTGTATACATACGTGCATATTGCACCGAAAATTATTTTATTATGGGCTGTTAACAGTTATTTTTGCTCAAGCATAGTAACAACAACAAATGCAACCGTCGGGTACATGTGTGTATGTGGTTATGCCGTCGGCGTCACCATCGATCTTGGTGATAAGAGAGTGCGTGCGTCATAGTTATTTTTGCTGCATGTTATTAATGGTGATGTACATACGAGAACGTTTTTATAGGAGATCTTTTTAGTAAGTCCTGTGAAGAAATTTGTGCGAATGCTAAAAAATGGACAATAAAAATGTGAGTAATAGGTTTTGTAATACTGAAAGATTTATTATTCGACAACTGAAGAGAAGCCAGACTGAAAGAGACAATAGGAAAATGTTTAGATACGTGAAATATAATATTATAACCCTTAAATAAACAACTTATTGGCAATTACAAAATTAACAAAACACAACACAACAAAACACATTTTAATTGAAAAATATATATTTATTAAAAATAACTGCTAACAGCGCTGTAAAATTGTTGTGTTATTAACATGTTATACATAAAACTATCTTTTTAAATTTTTTTAGTAAAACAATTTTAGAATGGATCTTTTGGGGAAAGAGTGACAAATTCTACCAAATATTTCGACGTAAGTATTATATATGAACGGTTGAAATATTTCTCTTAGTTTTCAGTGTTTACCAATTGTGGTACGATAAAATTTATGTTTATTTTTTATATTTGATTTCTTTTCAGAAAAAAATTAATTATTTTAATTTAAGATCGCGCAATATTTGAAGATAAATGTTGTGGATCTATGAAAAATGCAGTGCTGAATGCCATTTATAAATTACAACAAATAAGTGAGCATACATACACGGGAATGTTTGAATTGGAAGAAAATATATTTGGAAACAAAATGTGTAAGTATTTTGTATTTGTGAACGTATTTATATATTTTTGCGAACTGACTTTCACAAATAATATATGAGTTTTCACACAAACAAAGTTATTGTTAAAGGAGTTTTCCAAATATATTTTATTTAAAAAGATTTTCAAACTTTTTGACTTTTTCGAATTTCAGTTTAAATTTTTCCTAGATTTCGTGTTATACTTTATAGTTAAACCTGTTGTTAGATTAGGCCCATTTGGTCCAATTTTTGCATCGTCTCCTTTGTAAACGGTAATATATATATATTGCCTTATAATTTGGTCCAAGGGATATTTTTTTTTTTGACATCAAAATAAGCCTTTTTTGTTCAAAAATAATATGTAAATAAGCTTCTTTCCTTTCACGAAGTATTGAATAAAAATAAATATAAAATATTGGGTTAAATATTAGTTTTGTATGAAAATTTAATATGGACCAAATGGTCTCTTAATCTAGGATTTGTACATATTTTTCAGTCTAACAGCAGGATTAAGATGTCATAAGCTGCATTAACTAATTATTATTTAATAAATATTCCTATTCATCTCTTTTTGGCAATCCATCAAAGCAATTTATAGCTACGAGAAATTATACGACTTAAATTTGAATCGAATTTTACAAACATATTAAATTTGTTTGCACTTTGAACATCTGAAAAACAGAAAACTTGCATCTAAATTAATGCACTGATACATTACCAAAAAATACTCAAATAGAAATAAATCTTTGTTTCGGAAATATTACTTCCAAATAGAAAATATTAGGATGGAATCATAGTTTAGAACAATACTCCCCAAACGTGTAATATTTGTGTGTGTCAAATATTATATAGGTATTTGGAGTGTACCCTAAACATATGTACGTTTCAAGCTGAATATGTTTGGGGCAACATACTATAGAAGCAATTTTTCAGCGTGTGTACAATTTTATAATATTTTTATTTTAATTTCAGCCAAATTCAATGTTCAAAATCATTAAAGGTGCCAACGAAAATTGTTCATGGATGTTTCTGTGGCTCTTTAGTATGAGTGGCATTCGAATAAAAACAATGTAAGGAATTTTCCCTACATATTTTAAAAAACGTTATTTATGCTTTAAATTAATAACCAGTATATGCTTATATCAAGGACATACATTTTAAAATTTATTACGATAATGTTTTAAATTTTATGATATTTTACTAAACATAAGCAAGATTCATACTTCAATTTACGCCAAAACGTGCTTATTTTAAGACCAAACTTAATTAGTTTTATTACCAAATGTTCTTGATTCTATGAAATGCAACATCAAAACAAGTACTATTCATGTCTTTGAAATTACTATAAAACATTCTTATTTTTATAGCGATTGTCTTTGGCTCGAAATCATTGCCGAAATCTTAAACTTTACGACAAATTCTTTGATTTTCAGTACGCTTTTTTTTAGTGTACAGACAGACAGACGGACGGACAGACAGACGGACATAGCTAAATCGACTCAGAAAGTGATTACAAGTCGATCGATTAAACAATGGTTCTCCTTTTGGGTGTTACAAACAAATGCACAAAGTCATAATACCCTGTACCACAACTTCAGTCGGGTAAACCGACTAAGGTATACCCTAACTTTGTGAGTAATATAATACGGAATATTACACGAATTATTCTGTCAATTTTTGTGGGAGGAACCTGAACGGATTTAACAAAGACACCTATTTTAAATACATTGAATAGAATTATAAGCGTTTATGTGCACTGGTATATTAACGCTATGAGCTATTCAGTTAATATAAATTGACCATTTTGTGTGGGAGGTGCTTTCGCAGTGCTTTTGGTACTTAAAAAGCATTACACTGTGCGAAATTTTCTTGTATGTTCGTGTATTGAAACTCACAATGTAAGCTGTTTACTTTTTTATAAAATGGTATACTTGTGTGGGACGTACCAAAAGGTGCGTGATATTAACGTCCACTTTTCAGTGGACTGTAAGCACTATAGAAACATTGCACAGTACAAAATTTCAAGTATTTGTATACAAAAGTATTAATGTTATAAGATACTACCTTTTGATGCAAAACGGTACCTTTGTGTGGGAGGTACCAAAAGGGGCGCTGTAATAACACATATTTTTCACTGTACTTTAGGCTCTATAAAAGCATGACACTATACACAATTTCAAGTATTTTTATACACTGGTATTAATGTTATAATCTACTACTACTTAATGTTATAATCTACTACAAAAAGCAAAAGCATTTTATGAATATGGGGCCCATATTCATAATATTATTGAGGTGTATTTTCCTGGGGCCCAATTTCATTCCGCCAAAATTTATTATTTTTTTGGGGTTTATTTTCATTTCATACTGCTTTCTTAATTGGGGTGTAATTTCCTAAATCAGTTTTTGTAACGAAAATAGGCCCAAATATGGGGCCCACATTCATTTTCAATTTTGGATGCATTTTCTTGGAGCCCAACTTCCGCCCGACAGAAAAAAAAATGTATCGCATACCAAATTTGAAGTCAATCGGTGGTTCTTTTCGAGAGTTATCGTGCACATCAGCCAGAAGACAGACAGAAACGATCGGACGGACGGAAAATACTAATTCGACTAAAAATGACCCAAAACGAATATCCGTCGAACATACTTAGGGTCTTCGGTCACTCCTTCGATGAGTTTCACTTTTGGTCCGTAGCAAATATTATAATCTTCATATAACTAAAGTGAGGCAGCCGGTTTTTCCAGCTCACATAGACCAATTTATGTCCCTAACCTAAACATAAAATTAAAAAGCGCGAATGTTATAAAACGTAAAGGCTAAACATCTCAAAAACTACTGAAATGGAGATACGACTTTCTTTCTTAGGAGGGCAGTAGTGTCCTCCCTCCTTTTTCAAAAATGTTGGATGTGTCCTCATTTTGTAACAAATTTACTTTTTCACAAACTGTAAACCTCTACATGAATTATACTCGCAACTACTTTTGGTAGAAAGTTAGTGAGTTTGTCCCTTTTTATACCCTCCACCATAGGTTTGGGGAGCTCTAGCGTTGGTTCAGTTAGGAGCACACCATCGACACCTATGTATGTATATGCATTTGTAGGTACTTCAAGCCGGTATAATCGCTTCTTCGGTGATATATCATTCCGTCGCTGACCGCGGTAAAAAACACTTGAAATCGCATAACCAAAAGTTATAGGCTATATTTTTTTGCGGAAAGATTAAAGTTTCTAAGATAATAAAACAATTATTTGAAAATAATTTTATGTTCGTGATTTATCTAAATTAAAAAATGTTGGCTTTTGTCTATATAAGTATACCCTCGCTTCACCAGAGTGAAGACATAATAAAGAAACTTTTATATATTGTTCATGTAAAGATTATGAGTGTTTCTATATCCACTCCGATCATATTTCATGAGGAAATGCTTCGTCTGCTCGTATATATGTTGGCTATATCTGAAACATAACTTTTTTCTCTATTTTGTATATAGCCAAACAACAATGAATACTTCCTTTCCATGATCTTGCCTGAATACAATTGTGGTACAACTTTCGGTTGGGGAATTATGATCTGATCTACGCTCTTCCTCGTTTTCAATAAGGAAACTTATCTGTACATTTACTTCGGGCATAATAAAGGTATTGATTGATGGACTGAGGACGACATTTTTATTCACTACTCTCAGGGCATCAGCCATCAGCCATCAGCCTTAAGTGACATAGCATGGACAATGATCATTATGTCTCTCTTGTAGTGCTCAATATAAAATCGTCCTCAATAGCTCGCGTAAATTTGGTATCGGAAAGAGCCGTACTGTAGAACCAACATTGTCTTGAGAGGTTTTGAGAGACTTCACCGTGCGCTCCAGTGCTGTCATCACATTTTGAGAGGTTTGGAGAGACCCTTATTTCTGCGTTCCAGAGCTGAGTTTGCATGTTTTCAGATAACCATATTTCTACACGCAAAGAAAAAATTCGTTTCTGCGAAACAAATATTAGACAACTAGAATTCTGGTTTACGACGACTGAAATTCTTTGGGTCAGAACACACAATTGCATATGCGAAATAAGTTTCTGTCACAACAAACGAAATTTCAGTTCCGGCAAACGAGAATTGTAGTTGTCTAATATTTCTTTTCGCAGAAACGAATTTTTTCTTTGTGTGTAAGACCAACTGACTACCATTCATTCCTATGGTTGGTCCTACGAATTTCGTCACACACGGCTGCAAAATTAGCCGCAACAAATGGAATTAAAAGGGCGACTACAGCAATGATGATTTTGGGAAATATCGTTTCCTTACAGCGAACGTGGCTTCGACTTTTCTTTACTTTTTTGGTTGAGAATGGCGTTCTACTGGATTGTACAACAATATCCTTATTTTGTTGGTGTTATACACTTAATTTATTGTTTCCTTGACCATTTCAGTTCTCTTTTACAATTACAGTCTTCTTCAACTTTTTAAAGACTATTGCGAAACGAATTGGAAACTCTTACATTGATTTGTTCATCAGTGTAATAGATACTTTGCCAGAATTGGATTATCAATCATTAATTCCCTTATGATTGAGGACTTTTTCGATCATGCTTTACTACGTTTTTTGGTCATTCGCCGGCAATTAATCACACGGTCAGCAAAAGGACAATGGTCGCGCTTTCCCCTGCACCTCTACTCACTCCCTTTCAATTAGTTATGCAAATGGAGATCACAGCAAATGGGAGCAATCAAGAAGCAACAAGGAAAAAAATTACGGTTTTATCATTGTAAGATGGCATGAAAGGATGACCATTGAAAATAATTTCTCTTATCTCTTTGGTATTGCTCCTTCGCAAGAAGTATTTACCGCGGTTTGGACACAATGTAAAGTTGAAGACATTTATTCATGAATTTCACGAGGCTTAAGTAATTGGAACAATTTGAAGTGAAATTAAATAATTACGAATGGGAAAATGGAAACGTGAGCAGAGTAAGAATATTTCTCATTGCGAGGAATGGAGGCAAACTCATTTTGTTAATTGATTTTAATGGATTTTTCGTATATTAAGGAATATTTGTTATATATTTAAAATTCTATTAATATCATTGTTTTCGACAGATTTTTCTTCAATCTTTTATAAAAAATAAAGAAAATGTTTGCCTTACCCATATGGCAAAAAGATGAATACCAAAAATTTTAAAAAATTTCCTGGTGTGAAGTTAGATCATTATTTTGCGGTCACTTCTAATGATCTCATGGTGAAATGGTATAAAATATAAAATACAACATTAAATAAAATTTCCATAAAACGTTGTTTTAACATATTGCAATTGTTGTTTAACGACTGCAACAGAAGAATTTCAAATTTGTGGATGAACCATGAAACGTTTACTTCTATCGGGAGCTATTTTTATATCCTTAAATATTCCTCTTTCTTTTATGTATTTCGATTTTTGTGATAACTCTGCAAAATTAACTGAAACCAGTAAGAAAATACTAAAAGTCGGGCGGGGCC
The DNA here is from genome assembly GCA_963930755.1 of Eudasyphora cyanicolor. NCBI lineage: Eukaryota > Metazoa > Arthropoda > Insecta > Diptera > Muscidae > Eudasyphora > Eudasyphora cyanicolor. Next base: position 178,788,386 of record OZ005737.1, read on the forward strand.
GACAATATAATACCCTACACCTCCCTATCAATGTGTAAAGGTACATTGCGATAATAATTTGGAATAATTGGTTTCGTTTCACTTAACAAAGTACTTAGCTCCACATCCCCATAAAGCTTATTCCAAGGAGGAGTTGAAGATGTTGATCACAATAAACTAGATTTGAAACTATAACCTTAAAAAGAGTAGTATTCTTTCATAGCTCAAGAATGGAAAGAAACACATAGATGGGACTAAATTAAGCAGTTCTAAATTATCGTTTTCTAAATTAATAATCTTCTTTCTGTCAAATTTTGCAATGACTGGAAGTAAAGTACATCTTCTAAAGAGCTTTGATACAAAATCGGTAGTAATATATATATTGGGCCTATATCTAAATCTGACCAATTTTTCCAAAATTTGGCAGTGTTAATTTATGTAATAAGAAACGTCTTTCTGCCAAATTTCGCACTTACCGCATATAAAATACAGTATCTACAGCGCTAACATGTCAAATCGGGAGTAACATATATATGGGGGCTATACCTATATCTGAACCGATTTTCCCCAAATTCTGCAGTGTTTATTTATGTAATAAGAAACCTCTTTCTGCCGAATTCAGTACTTTTCGGATATAAATTATTTTGGTAATCAAAGAAAAATTAAATTTTTTGAGATAAATGATCGGATGTTTATTTTTTCATAACCTAATCGCAAAGTGGCTGCCCTATGTCCTCGATAGCCTCACGAATTCTATTTTTGAAGTCTTGAATCGACGCTGGGCTGTTAGCGTAGACCTTATCTTTCACGTGGCCCCAATGAAAGAAGTCGCAGGGTGTTAAATCACAAGATCTCGGTGGCCAATTGTGATCATCTCTTCCAGAGCAATGGTTTCGTTGCTTGTGTGGTACGTAGCGCCGTCTTGTTGAAAGTAAGCGTTGTCCAGATCAATACATTCCAACTCCGACCATAACAAATCATTAATCATCTCTCGATAGCGCAATCCTGTTGATGAAACCTCATTTTCGAAAAAGTAAAGTCCAATAAACCGCACCCGTCGGACCATAAACCGCACCAAACAGTCACACGTTGAGGATGGAGAGGCTTCTCAACAATAACTCTTGGGTTTTCCGAGCCCCAGATGCGACAATTATGCTTGTTGACGTAGCCACCGAGGTGGAAATTGGCTTCATAAGTCAAAATGATTTTTCGATGAAATTCCGGATCATTTTCATGCATTTCAAGGACCCAATCAGCAAAGACACGACGTTGTTGATGATCGGCCGGCTTGAGTTGTTGTGTTAACTGTGTTTTATAAGCCTTAAGACCCAAGTCTTTATGAAAGAAATGGAAAATTGGAAACCTTTCGAAGCCACGAAAAATTAGTTGAAGCACTGGGCAGTGATGGCTCACAACACTGTGTGGAATAGCGCAACAGTAGGAGCAACTGAAAGATACTGTGGGGTGACCCAAATGAAAAGAAAACAAGAATTCTTCTGAAACTAAACAAGATCGATATTAGTAAGATGATGAGAGTTCTAACGGGACACTCAAGCTTACAAGCACATCTTCATCGCATAGGACTAGCAGGAAACGACGAATGCAGGGTATGCAGGGAAAACATCGAAACGATGGAAAATTTTCTGTGTCACTGCCCGGCTTTCACACATGCAAGATACCAACATTTCGGTCCGACATATTACCAAACTTGACTCATCTCAGAGAATATGACTGGAAGATACTGAGAAAATTCGTATCTAGTACCGATTTTCTGTAACTCGTGAGGTATAAAAAATATCATAAATAAGGAGCGCACAACAGGCCGAACCACTGGCTTAAGTGTATGTCCATAGACATGAGACGTTTAAACGTCTCCTCTCTTCAACCCCTACCTAACCTAACCTTATGCAAGATACGGTGTAACGACGTTTGTGGAATGCCCAATTCAAAAGAACGACGAGGAATGGACAAACCTACGTTTTCTTCAACACTTTGGGCTACAGCAGCAATATTCTCAGTTGTTCTTGAGCGACGTGCACGGGTTTTATTCTTCACATCACTAACTTGTCCCAACAGCTCGAATTTTTCCACCAATTTCTGTATTGCGGTCCGACAATGTGCTTCACGACGACCCAAAAATGCTTTAGTTTTGCGAACTGTGACTGCAAGATTTTCACCATTTTTATACCCTCACTTTAGTGTGACGAGGGTATATATAATTTGCTACGGAAAAAAGTGTAACACGTCGAAGGAGTGACCTAAGACCCCAAGTATGTTCGGAGGAAATCCGTTTTGGGTCATTTTAAGTCGAATGAGCAATGTCCGTCCGTCTGTCTGTCTGTCTGTCTGTCTGTCTGTCTGTCTGTCTGTCTGTGTGTCTGCTGGCTGGTGCGCACGATAACTCTCGAAAAGAGTAACCGATTGACCTCAAATTTGGTATGTGGTAATATTTTTTTCTATCTCCGGCTAAGTTCGAAGATGGGCCATATTGGTCCACTCCTTCTAGTACCTCCCCCACAAAGGGTTAAAATGTTGTGAAATATTGATTCTTTAATAACTGCTATACTACTTATTCGAATCTTTTGAAATTCCACACATAGTATTAGCTTATTAGTCGCTATCAGCTCGAGAAAAATGGGCGAAGTCGCCACGTCCCTTTTGGTATCTCCCACACAAATGCACCATTTTGCACCAAAAGTTAACAGCTTATAACATTAATAACAGTGTATAAAAATACTTGAAATTTTGTACAGTATTATGCTTTTATATTGCCTACAGTCCAGGGAAAAATGGGTGTTGTTGCCACGCCCCTTTTGGTACCTCCCACACAAAGGTACCTTTTTGCACCAAAAGTTAACAGCTTATAACATTAAAACCAGTGTATAAAAATACTTTAAATTTTGTGCAGTGTAATGTTTTTATAGTGTCTATAGCCCTGTGAAAAATGGGCGTTATTGCCACGCCCCTCTTTGTACCTCCCACACAAAATGCCCAAATCATACCACAATTTAATGTCTCATAACGTTTATACCAGAGCACATAAATGCTTATAAGTCGGCACAGTGCAATGAATTTAAAGTATCTAATGTTCAGCAAAAAAAAGGTGTATTTGATAAACCCCTTCTGGTACCTCCCACACAAATTGACAGAATAATTCGAGTAATATTCAATATTACATTACTCACAAAGTGAGGGTATACCTTAGTCGGTTTACCCGACTGAAACTTTCTTACTTGTTGTAGTGAATTTTAATAATTTTAATGCGTTGTTGAATCGTGTGTCGTTTCATTTTTAGTAATGGCGTAGTTTCTACTTGTCAAATGTCGAAGAATAAAAGCTTCAGAGGTGACAGCTACCGAACTACCGGGTGATTCAAAATAACACCTCTTGTTGGAAACCCTGTATGTGGGCTATATCTAAATCTGAACCGATTTTCTACAAATTTGCCAGTGTTCTTACCTGTAATAAGAACCTCTTCCTTCCGGGTATAAAATACTGTTTCTACAGCGCTTACATGTCAAATCGGGGGTTACATATATATGGGGGCTTTATCTAAATTTGAACAGATTTTCCTCAAATTTAGTATTTTCCTAAGTGTATCAAGAGACTTCTCTCTGTCAATTTGTTTAAAGATTGGTTAAAAAATGTTGCTTATGCAGAGCATATACGCCAAATCGGAGGTACACGAACAAGGGATCTATATAAAAATCTGAACCGATTTTAATCAAATTTCGTTGAGATCGGACCATAATTGCGTCCTGTACTTTGATTACATGAATACATGCACAGACGGACGGACAGACGGACATAGCTAAGTCAACTCAGAAAGTGATTCTAAGTCGATCGGCATAATAAACGATGGGTCTATTTGGTTAAAATCGGTTCAGATTTAGATATAGCCCCCATATATATGTTAGCCCCGATTTGACATGTAAGTGCTGTAAAAACTTCATTTTATATCCGATCAGTATGAAATTCGGCAGAAAGAGGTTTCTTATTATATGGATGAACACTGTTAAATTTGGAAGAAATCGGTTCAGATTTAGATATAGCCCCCATATATACGTTACCCCCGATTTGACATGTAAGCGCTGTAAAAATGTTTTTTTTATCCGATCAGTGCGAAATTCGGCAAAGAGAGGTTTCTTATTACATGAAGGAATACTGTTAATTCGGAGAAAATCGGTTCAGATTTAGATATAGCCCCAATATATATGTTACGCCCGATTTGACATGTAAGCGCTGTAAAAACTGTATTTTATATCCGATCAGTGCGAAATTCTGCAGAAAGAAGTTTTTTATTACATAAAGGAATACTGCCAAATTCGGAGAAAATCGGTTCGGATTTAGATATAGCCCCCATATATATGTTACCCCGATTTGACATGTAAGCGCTGTAAAAACTGTATTTTATATCCGATCAGTATGAAATTCGTCAGAAAGAGGTTTCCTATTATATGAATGAACACTTTTAAATTTGGAAGAAATCGGTTCAGATTTAGATATATCCCCCATATATACGATACCCTCGATTTGACATGTGAGCGCTGTAAAAATGTTATTTTATATCCGATCAGTGCGAAAGTCGGCAAAAAGAGGTTTCTTTCTACATGAAGGAATACTGCCAAATTCGGAGAAACTCGGTTTAGATTTAGATATATCTCCCATATATATGTTACCCCCGATTTGACCTGTAATCGCTGTAAAAACTGTATTTTATATCCGATCAGTGCGAAATTCGCAGAAAGAGGTTTCTTATTACATGAAGGAATACTACCAAATTCGGAGAAAATCGGTTCCGATTTATATATATAGCTCCCATATATATGTTACCCCCGATTTGACATGTAAGCGCTGTAGAGACTGTATTTTATATCCGATCAGTACGAAATTCGACAGAAGGAGGTCTTTTTACATGAATAAGTATTCAGGGAAGATGGGTTCAGATTTATATTAAAGATCCATATTTATGTTCCTCCTGATTTTGTATCAAACCGCTATAGAAGTTGTATTTTACTTCTGATCATTAACATTTTCCAGAAAGATGTTTCTCACTTTAGGAACGAATATTGCTTAATTTAGCGATTATCGTTTCAGAATTAGATAATATGTTTCTACCCATTTACCAATTATTCCAAATTATTATGGCAATGACCCTTATCGCATTATTAGGGAGGTGTAGGGTATTATATAGTCGGCCCCGCCCGACTTTCTGCCTTTCCTTACTGGTTATGTATTACGAATGAAATCAATAATAGTCGATAAACTTAGAAATGCAACCCCGTGCATAAAATTTCTGCGAAAGTCAAACCAATGGGCCTTAAGACAATTGAAAGCTTAGATAGCTTATCCAAGCTTTCCGTATATACCATTCGAAGATGTGTCCAGTCATTACAACAAGGAAAAGATTACTAATCAAAGACAGAATCCTGTTCCAAGAAAAACCAAGCTCCATCTATGCCGTTAAAATGATCTCTATTGGGTAATATGAATTGCCTCATCTTTAGTATTCTTGTCTTTGGTCATTAGACAGAGAATGTATGATTTTTTCATCTGTAAAGCTTGAGTAAATGTCTAATAGATAAAACAACCATAGATAAGCAATATGTGTTTCGTATTTTTGCCAGCAGAGGTCGATAATGAATTCAGACAAGTTCGAATTATCTACAGTAACCTGTAATTCGCCGTTACGTATCGTATAGTTCGCCGAAGCTTTTTATACTCTACACTGTGGTACAGGGTATTATGACTTTGTGCATTTGTTTGCAACACCCAAAAGGAGAAGAGATAGAGCCATTGTTTACTATACCAATCGACTTGTAATCACTTTCTGAGTCGATTTAGCTATGTCCGTCTGTCTGTCTGTAGATGTATTCTTGTAATCAAAGTACAGGTCGCAATTATGGTCCGATCTTAACGAAACTTTGCACATATCTTTGTTTAGGCGCAGGGACGATCCCTATTGATTTTGGTTAAAATCGGTTCAGATTTACACATAGCTCCCATATATATGTACCCCCGATTTGGCATATATGCACTGTATAAGCAAAATTTTTGAACCGATTTGTACAAAAATTGACAGAGAGTAGTCTCGTGATACACGTAGATACAATACAAGATTTGGGGGAAATCGGTTCAGATTTAGATATAGCCCCCATATATATGTTACCCCCGATTTAACATATAAGCGCTGTAGAAACTGTATTTTATATCCGATCAGTACGAAATTCGGCAGAAAGAGGTTTCTTATTATTGAAGGAATACTGCCAAATTCGGATAAAATCGGTTCAGATTTAGATATAGCCCCCATATATATGTTAGGCCCGATTTGACATCTAAGCGCTGTAGAGACTGTATTTTATATCCAATCAGTACGAAATTCGACAGAAAGAGGTTTCTAGTTTACATGAATGAGTATTCAGGGAAAATCGATTCAGATTTATATATAACCTCCATATATATGTTACAAAGTGCTATAGAAGTTGTACTTTACTTCCGATCATTACAAAATTCTCCAGAAATATGTTTCCCAATTTAGGAAGGAATATTGCTTAATTTAGCGATTATCGGTTCGGAATTAGATATAATCACATATATATGTTCTTACCCATTTACCAATTATTCCAAATTTTTATCGCAATGACCCTTATCGCATTGTTAGGGAGGTGTAGTTATTATATTGTCGGTCCCACCGACTTTCTGCCTTTCCTTGAAAGACAGCACTTTCAAGTTTTTATACCCTACACCACACTGTGGTACAGGGTATTATGACTTTGTGCATTTGTTTGTAACACCCAAAAGGAGAAGAGATAGGTCCATTGTTTATTATACCGATCGACTTGTAATCACTTTCTGAGTCGATTTAGCTATGTCCGTCTGTCTGTAGATGTATTCTTGTAATCAAAGTACAGGTCGCAATTATGGCCCGATCTTGACGAAACTTTACACATATATTTTTTTTGGCCCAAGGACGATCCCTATTTAATTTGGTTAAAATCGGTTCCGATTTGGATATAGCCCCCCATATATATGTTAGCCCCGATTTGACATGTAAGCGCTGTAAAAACTTTATTTTATATCCGATCAGTATGAAATTCAGCAGAATGAGGTCTCTTATTATATGAATGAACACTGTTAAATTTGGAAGAAATCGGTTCAGATTTAGATATAGCCCCCATATATACGTTACCCCCGATTTCACATGTAAGCGCCGTAAAAAATTTATTTTATAACCGTTCAGTGTGAAATTCGGCAGAAAGAGGTTTCTTATTACATGAAGGAATACTGCCAAATTCGGAGAAAATCGGTTCAGATTTAGATATAGCCCCCATATATATGTTACCCCCGATTTTACATGTAAGCGCTGTAAAAAGTGTATTTTTAATCCGATCAGTACGAAATTCGGCAGAAAGAGGTTTCTTATTACATGAATTAATACTGCCAAATTTGAGGGAAATCGGTTCAGAGTTAGATATAGCCCCCATATATACGTTACCCCCGATTTGACATGTAAGTGCTGTAGAGACTGTAGTTTATATCCGGTCAGTACGAAATTTGACAGAAAGAAGTTTCTTTTTACATGAATGAGTTTTCAAGGAAAATCCGTTCAGATTTACATACATATATTAAAAACCAGTAAGGAAAGGCAGAAAGTCGGGCGGGGCCGACTATAAAATACCCTACAACTCCCTAACAATGCGATAAAGGTCATTGCGATAATAATTTGGAATAATTGGTAAGTAGGCAGGAACATATTATCTAATTCTGAGCCGATAAGCCATATTCGTTCCTAAATTGAGAAACATCTTTCCGGAAAATATTAATGATCGGAAGTAAAGTACAACGTCTATAGCGCTTTGATACCAAATCAGGAGGAACATATACTATATTGAGGTTATATATAAATCTGAACGGATTATCCTTGTATACTCATTCATGTAAAAAGAAACTTCTTTCTGTCAAATTTCGTACTGACCGGATATAAACTACAGTCTCTACAGCACTTACATGTCAAATCGGGGGTAACATATATATGGGGCTATATCTAAATCTGAACCGATTTTCTCTGAATTTGGAAGTATCCCTTCATATAATAAGAAACCTCTTTGTGTAGATTTGTTTACTGATCGGATATAAAATACAGATTGTACAGCGCTTACATGTTAAATCGGGGGTAACATATATATGGGGGCTATATCTAAATCTGAACCGATTTCCCTCAAATTTGGCAGTATTAATTCATGTAGTAAGAAACCTCTTTCTGCCGAATTTCGTACTGATCGGATTAAAAATACACTTTTTACAGCGCTTACATGTAAAATCGGGGGTAACATATATATGGGGGCTATATCTAAATCTGAACCGATTTTCTCCGACTTTGGCAGTATTCCTTCATGTAACAAGAAACCTCTTTCTGCCGAATTTCACACTGATCGGTTATAAAATAAATATTTAACGGCGCTTACATGTCAAATCGGGGGTAACGTATATATGGGGGCTATATCTAAATCTGAACCGATTTCTTCCAAATTTAAGAGTGTTCATTCATATAATAAGAGACCTCTTTCTGCTGAATTTCATACTGATCGGATATAAAATGAAGTTTTTACAGCGCTTACATGTCAAATCGGGGGTAACGTATATATGGGGGCTATATCTAAATCTGAACCGATTTCTTCCAAATTTAACAGTGTTCATTCATATAATAAGAACCTCTTTCTGCTGAATTTGATACTGATCGGATATAAAATGAAGTTTTTACAGCGCTTACATGTCAAATGGGGCTAACATATATATGGGGGCTATATCCAAATCTGAGCCGATTTTAACCAAATTAAATAGGGATCGTCCTTTTTCCAAAAAAAAGATTAGTGTAAAGTTTCGTCAAGATCGGGCCATAATTGCGACCTGTACTTTGATTACAAGAATACATCTACAGACAGACAGACGGACAGAGAGACAGACGGACAGACAGACGGACATAGCTAAGTCGACTCAGAAGTGATTACAAGTCGATCGGTATAATAAACAATGGACCTATCTCTTCTCCTTTTGGGTGTTACAAACAAATGCACAAAGTCATAATACCCTGTACCACAGTGTTGTGTAGGGTATAATTAAATGGTATGTAATAATTAAATGGTATCAAAGCGCTATAGAAGTTGTACTTTACTTCCGATCATTAATATTTTCCGGAAAGATGTTTCTCAATTTAGGAACGAATATTGCTTAATTTAGCGATTATCGGCTCAGAATTAGATAATATGTTCATGTCTACTTACCAATTATTCCAAATTATTATCGCAATGACCTTAATCGCATTGTTAGGGAGGTGTAGGGTATTATATAGTCGGCCCCGCCCGACTTTCTGCCTTTCCTTACTGGTTTATTCCACAAAAAAGTGTTTTGAAATCTGTAAAAATTAAGTATTACATTATTAACTCAGAAAAACACTAAACCTTCCCCTAACCATTTCATTATACCCTACACCACACTGTGGTACAGGGTATTATAAGTTTGTTTCACGGCAGATGTTTGTAACACCTGAAAATAACACAGCTAGACCCACCTTAAAGTATACCGATCGACTCAGAATCACTAGCTGAGTCGATGTAACCATGTATGTCCGTCCGTCCGTCTGTCCATGTAAAGTTGTTCGTCGAGTACAGGTCGCAATTTCACTCCGATCGTTCTGAAATTTTGCAGTTTAGAGTATTTCGCAGCTGTAAAGATCCCTATTGAATTTGGTTGAAATCGGTTGAGATTTAGATATAGCTTCCATATATATCTTTCGTCCGATTTGGCCCTTTAGTCCTATAGAAGCTGTATTTTACATCCAATCGTTTTGAAATTTAGAATGGTAGAGTTTCTTGATCCAATGAAAAAGAAATCGACCTTGGAATCTAAGGAAATCCTCAGATCCTTGTTTTTAGTTATATTTATATGCAAGTTATTATAGGAAATACTATAAAGTTACATATAGGAAATACTTTCAAGTAAGAACAAAATCAAACTCATGCCGCCAAAGTTATTACCAAAGACAATCGAAGGTATAGACACCTTATCGCAGTTGACTTTTAAAGTAACAACAAAGCTTTCTGTAGATGGCTACCTAAAAATCTTCTCACTCGCATTACTTTTCCCCCATCTTTTGATAAAAATGCGCGAATACACTGGGATGTCTATACCTTCGATTGTCTTTGCATACATTCTCAGTCTACTGACTCGGTCACATTTTCGAATGCCTTATACGGAAAGCTTGGATAAGCTATCTATTGTCTTTGCTAAACAACTTCAACGAAGACAAATATTCTGCACCCAGAGTTTATCCGAAAAGCTCATTCATAATTTGTAAGTTCGTGTGAAAGCAAACATCAATTGGGTTTTCAATTGGATTATGCTTTTGAGGAAGGAGTAGCGAACAGAACGAGATATTGACGTACAAATAGTTTATGAAACTGGCCGATTGAACGAATTTTTGCAGAAATTACTGCTTCTGATTCACACGAGACAACAAAAGCAAGTATCAGAGTTTGTAGGACAGAAACAATTTTGCTTAGACAATTTTTTCCAAGCAAGTGTCAGTGTTTGTAGGAGAGAGGGGCAGGCGGAAAGTGCTCTCTGCCTCTCTAACCTACAAACACTGACACTTGCTTGAAAAAAATTGCCTCGTGTCAATCGGGACTAATGAAAGCATGTCAATTTCATTCGGAAAGTGTCTCCAGGTAACAGTTATTTAGCAGAGCCGGACTTATTTATGAACCTCTACGAAATTGAAAGATTAAATAGGGAAAAAACAGTGAAGATATACATTGGCTCTTCTAAATTTTGAAAACTAAATTTTTCAAAAGTTGATTAATACTAATTATTTACGTTAGAATCGAATTTCTATGACCACACAAAAGAAGCGGTGCTGGACCCATTTAACCATGTCCATAATATAATAAGCTATGCCACACTTTAGTCATTCCTTACTGGTTTTTCAAATATATATATTTTTGTTATAGGATTAATAAAATATTTTAAATTTAATAAATCAACTGCAATACATATATAGTTGCCGATGTAGTAATAAGACGCTCGTATTTACATTTAACAACTATCTAATTCTATTTATTATTACTAAAACTAGTTCACAAAATCTTACGAAGTATTATTAAAAATGCTACCGCTGACGGCGAAGACTTCTCCAATGACAATCAAAGGTATAGACACCCTATCGCAGTTGACTTTTAAAGTAATAAAAAAGCTTTCTGTAGATGGCTACCTAAAAATCTTCTCACTCGCATACAAACGTACGCGAAATTGACTTTTCCCCCATCTTGTGGAAAAAAGTTGCAAATACACTAGGATGTCTATACTTTAAATTGTCATTGACTTCTCTAGGAATCAGCTGTTACTTTCTCCTCCTCTGGTTCGTTACAACCTTGCCAGATTGATTGTCATTCGAACACGACGGTCTTGGTGCTGCCACAGCCACTCCCTCTCCAGTGACCAAGTCAGGATCCGATACCCGATCCGCTTGGAACGATATTCTCCTAGTTGGTGTGTTCCGCACAATTGGAAGTTCGGTGGACTGTGTACTCTGAGTTGATGTTGATGAGTCTTGAGAGAACGTCTGAGGACTCGGTTGAGGTGTTTGTGTTGTTTGAGGATATTCAGGCTCAGTATTACTGATGATGAAAGCTGGCTTGATCGATCTACCAATATGTTCACGTCCTTGTTCTTCATTCGTATCGTATATAACCGATCTGAAATTCGTCGCACTATCTCAAACGGTCCAGTGTAAGGTGGTTCAAGTGGTCCTCGAACTGCGTTCGTGCGAAGAAAAACGTGAGTGCAATCATCGAGCTTCTTGAAAATAAACATTTTGTTTTTGTTGTGGTGAGACACTGGAATTGGTCGCAGGAAGTTGAAGTATTCACGAAGTTTCCTTAAAAATTCAGATGAATCGGCAGGAATTTCTGATTCGGTGAAGAATTCTTGAGGTAACCGTAAGTGCTCACCATAAAGAAGATCCGAAGGCGAAGCTTGAAGATCCTCTTTGACAACTGTCCTTAATCCGAACAAAGCAGTTGGAAGTATATCGACCCACGATACTTGTGAATGACACATTAAAGCTGCTTTGAAAGATGTGTGCCATCTCTCAATCATTCCATTCGATTGTGGATGATAGGCAGTTGTTCGAGTACGTTTCGAACCTATTAAATTCGCTAGGGCCTTGAATAACGCGGACTCGAATTATGTGCCCTGGTCTGTCGTAATTGTCTTAGGACAACCAAAGCGTGAAATCCAGTTGGACCAAAATGCAGTCGCGACCGTCTGGGCCGACATGTCCTTCAGAGGAACAGCTTCAGGCCATCGTGAAAATCGATCGATCATGGTGAGACAATAGATATTGTCTCACCATACTAAGGGCATTATCACGATGTCCAACTGAACATGATCGAAACGATTGTCTGGGACATCTATCTTGTCTGGAGTAAGGCGGTTGTGTCTGGTGATTTTTGCTCTTTAGCACGATATTTCCGAGACCAATTTAGGATTTGTTTCTTCATTCCAGGCCATACGAATTTCTCACGTATCTGTTGAAGACTAGCACGGCCGCCAGGATGCGAAAGATTGAATTGAATTGAAGATTTGTTGACGTATTGACTCGGGACTATACTGTGACATATCCTGTGGATATGTCACAGTATACCGATGTCGTATCAAAATGTACTATTTGTAGTTTTAAAGAATTTGCGCCATCCAAAATAGTTTTCAACTCTTCGTCCATCTCTTGAGCTGATTGCAGTTCCATTAGAGTGACTGATGTTGGCATTGAAATTGCGTTAAGGCGGGACAGTGCATCTGCCACTGCGTTTTCAGAACCGGACAAGTACAAAATTTCTGTCGTGAATTGCGAAATGAAATCAAGGTGCCTCAATTGTCGAGGCGAGGCTTTTTCTGGTTTTTGCGAAAATGCATAGACGAGCGGTTTGTGATCGGTCCGAACTATGAAATGTCTTGCCTCCAGCAAATGGCGAAAATATCTTATAGCCTCGTAGATAGCAAACAACTCTCTGTCATATGTGCTATAATTTCTCTCTGCCGCAGATAATTTTCGAGAGAAAAATCCGAGTGGCTGCCAAATTCCATTTGCTTTTTGTTCCAATACAGCTCCAATGGCAATGTCTGATGCGTCGGTTGTAAGGGCCAAATCTGAATTGGGTGCTGGATGAGCTTCACGAAGGCTGCGTTTGCAAGATGCAAAAGCATTTTCAGCTTCAAGTGTCCAAGGAACCTTCCTCTTATCATTTTTCTTGGAGTCCTTAAGGAATTCATTGAGTGGTGCCTGTAGCTGAGCGGCATGTGGGATGCAACGACGATAAAAATTGACGACACCGAGGAATCTGCGAAGCTCGCAAATAGTTTCAGGTTTGGTGTAATTTTCAATAGCGGCAACACGATCTGTTGGAGGTGTACAACCATTGCCGTTGATGATGTAACCAAGAAACTGTACTTCAGATTGTCCAAATTTACATTTATTGACGTTGATTGTTAGACCGAATTGTCGAAGGCGGTCAAAAATCTGCCGTAAATGTATTTGGTGTTCCTCAATAGACTCAGATATAACAATCATGTCGTCAATATAACAATAAACAAAATCAAGACCTCTCAAAACGGAGTCCATAAACCTCTGAAAGATTTGTGTGGCGTTTCTCAACCCGAATGGCATATATAAAAATTCCACAAGTCCAAAAGGGGTGCACACTGCTGTCTTTTGGATGTCTTCCGCAGCCATTGGTATCTGGTAATAAGCTTTAACAAGGTCGAGTGTAGAAAAAACTGACTTACCATATAATTTCTCACAAAAATCGTTGATGTTGGCAATTGGGTATCGGTCAGGTACAGTTTTGGAATTCAGCTTTCGGTAATCCCCACTCGCTCGCCAACCACCATCTTTTTTCGACACCACGGACTTTTGGAGGGACGACATATACCATTGTCCAATAGGAAGTCAATTTCCGCTTTAGCAGCTGCAAGTTTCTCTCCAGAAAGTCTTCGTGGACGGTCTGCAACGGCATTTCCGATTGTTTCGTTATGAACAATAATTGCATCACTCGTTGATTTACGCGTCAAAGTAGTAGTTGTGATGTCAATAAACTCTTTCAGTAATTCATGGAATGGACCTGTCGAAGGCGATAATGTTGAAATACTAAAATCGTTTGGTTTAACGAATTTCACCACGGCTTGTTAAATTTGTCGTATTATCGATGAGGCATTTCCGTTTTAAGTCAATCATCAAATTATAATGAATTAAAAAGTCTTCCCCCAAAATGGGCGACTGGACATCGGCAATGGTAAACAACCACTTGAGATCACGACGTAGACCTAGGTCTAATTTAAGAACACAATTACCATAAGTTCGTATTTCACTGCTGTTTGCAGCAAGAAGTCTCATGCCGGACGGCTTCAGAGTTGTTCTGATTAAGGATGGGGGTACAACTGACACCACCGATCCTGAATCAATTAAAAATCGAGCCTTTGTAGATGTGTCGTAGATATGTAGACGATTCTCCTGTTGTCATTGCCGCTATCGCCATTCGTGTTAACTGACGACAGCCCTATTAATTTTCTCGAACTAGTGTTGTAGCGGGGACAATCCGGTTTACAATGTTTGGCAGAATCTCCAAACTTTTGATGATACCTGCAAAGCAATTTGTTGGTAGGAGGTCTATTATTTGAACGTAATTGACTGTGAGATCCGGATCGATGATGATCATATCTGCTTTTATTGCTCGCTTGAAAGGTGTCCACTTTAGCAGAAAGATCCGTTTAAGTCTTGCAAATATCAGCTAAAGATACAGGCGAATTAATTGCGTCAATCGAAATGTTGGTATCAGAATGTGGTGGTGCCTCGGAGACAGCACACACAGTATTTCCTATAGCATCCAACATTTTTTCTGCGTTTTTAGCAAGTTTGTCTAAATCCTCCTCTTCCCACACAGAGGGTGAATCGAATCTGGCATTTGCCAGAGAAATAGTGTCCGAATAATTGTTTCATTTCCTTTACCAGGTGCCAAACGTCTCATGTGGGATTGCATTTCCGAAGGCTTCATACCTGTTTTCTCACCACCTTGCAATAAACGTCGCAATTTAGACTAGGAAGACTCAGAAAATTTCGAAATCAGTCTCTCCTTCAATGTAGAATATTTGTCGTCATTCGGCGGATTTGTTATGAGGTCTTCAACCGACAAGAGTATGTCGTCTCCAAGGCGCACAGAAACAACACTAAATTTGCCCGCATCCGTTGAAACACCACATAGAGAAAATGAACGTTCAACCTGAGCAAAAAATAATTCCGGATTGTGTCTGTTGAATTTTGGAATATGCACTTTATGCAGGTTCGATCGCTGTCCTTCATATGCGTTCACTGATGACTGCTGAAGAGAGTGTACTTCACGTTGTAGCGCCTCTATTTGCTGAACTAAATTTTCCATTTCCGACATGTTTATACTGCTACTGTCGAAAAATTCCATATCTTCACCACGGAGCGATTCCTCGTTGTAATTAGAGTATTCTCGGTGCCTCAAGTTGTGTCTGGAATGCATAAGCAAAAACGTTGACTATTTTGGCAATGCATGAAAAAAACGTTGAAAATTTTAAAAGTGCTGCTCTGCTGTTAAGTTTTTATTCGCTGCTCTGCTTCCAAGAAGTTTTTGTAGCAATGTAAAAAGTACCACTTAAGATTGTGCGTGAAAAGCGGGGTAACCAATATAGTTGCCGATGTAGTAATAAGACGCTCGTATTTACATTTAACAACTATCTAATTCTATTTATTATTACTAAAACTAGTTCACAAAATCTAACGAAGTATTATTAAAAATGCTTCCGCTGACGGCGAAGACTTCTTTGGAATCAACTGTTGCTTTCTCCTCCTACAACCTTGCCAGATTGTTTGTCATTCGAACACGACGGTCTTGGTGCTGCCACACATATATTGAATTTAAAATACAGTATTTAGGAATGATTCTACATGAATGTGTCGCTTCCGTAAATTAGTTTTTGATATTCACTTCGTATTCGTTTTTGCAAAAATGCATTTTTCAATATTCGCATTCGCAAGAAAAATATTTTAATGTTCGCTTTCGCTAAATCAACTTTTTTACATTCCTCGTTCCAATAACTGGTGTATTTCCACCAACTGACGTTTTTCGAATAACCGGCAACAAAGACAAAAACATATAGGAATAATTTCCACCGCTTAGAAGGAACATAGCATAACAGTGTTAATTTCTTGTAACATACAAATTAATTGTCACCAGTTTTAATGCTACTGATTCCTTTTCTTCAATTTCCGAGTAATGCCAATATTCGGAGATAGAATTAAGTGCGACAATGGGTGGTTCATCAACTTTGGACTAACGACATTTGCGTTTTTATACCCTACACCACACTGTGGTACAGGGTATTATAAGTTTGTTTCACGGCAGATGTTTGTAACACCTGAAAATAACACAGCTAGACCCACCTTAAAGTATACCGATCGACTCAGAATCACTAGCTGAGTCGATTTAACAATGTCTGTCCGTCCGTCTGTCCATGTAAAGTTGTTCGTCGACTACAGGTCGCAATTTCACTCCGATCGTTCTGAAATTTTGCAGCTTAGAGTATTTCGCAGCTGTTAAGATCGCTATTGAATTTGGTTGAAATCGGTTCAGATTTAGATATAGCTCCCATATATATCTTTCGTCCGATTTGAACCTTTAGTCCTATAGAAGCTGTATTTTACATCCAATCGTTTTGAAATTTAGAATGGTAGAGTTTCTTGATCCATGAACCAACATTGCCGAATTTAAAAAAAATCGGTTAAGATTTAGCTATAGCTCCCATATATATGTTTCGTCCGATTTGGCCCTTTAGTTGTATAAAAGCTGTATTTTACATCCAATCGTTTTGAAATTTAGAATAATAGAGTTTCTTTATCCATGGACCAACACTACCGAATTTGGAGAAAATCGGTTAAGATTTAGCTATAGCTCCCATATATATGTTTCGTCCGATTTTGCTCTTTAGTCCTGTAGAAACTGTGTTTTACATCCAATCATTTTGAAATTTAGAACGGTAGAGTTTCTTGATCCATGAACCAACACTACCGAATTTGAAGAAAATCGGTTAAGATTTAGCTATAGATCCCATATATATGTTTCGTCCGATTTGGCCCTTTAGTTCTATAGAAGCTGTATTTTACATCCAATCGTTTTGAAATTTAGAATGGTAGAGTTTCTTGATCCATGAACCAACATTGCTGAATTTGAAGAAAATCGGTTAAGATTTAGCTATATCTCCCATATATATGTTTCGTCCGATTTGGCCCTTTAGTTCTATAGAAGCTGTATTTTACATCCAATCGTTTTGAAATTTAGAATGGTAGAGTTTCTTGATCCATGAACCAACATTGCCGAATTTGAAAAAAATCGGTTAAGATTTAGCTTTAGCTATAGCTATATATGTTTCGTCCGATTTGGCCCTTTAGTTGTATAAAAGCTGTATTTTACATCCAATCGTTTTGAAATTTAGAATGGTAGAGTTTCTTTATCCATGAACCAACACTACCGAATTTGAAGAAAAT
The DNA here is from genome assembly GCA_963930755.1 of Eudasyphora cyanicolor. Classification (NCBI taxonomy): domain Eukaryota; kingdom Metazoa; phylum Arthropoda; class Insecta; order Diptera; family Muscidae; genus Eudasyphora; species Eudasyphora cyanicolor. Next base: position 178,805,982 of record OZ005737.1, read on the forward strand.
CGGTAAAGATTTAGCTATAGCTCCCATATATATGTTTCGTCCGATTTTGCTCTTTAGTCCTGTAGAAGCTGTATTTTACATCCAATCATTTTGAAATTTAGAATGGTTGAGTTTCTTGATCCATGAACCAACACTACCGAATTTGAAGAAAATCGGTTAAGATTTAGCTATAGATCCAATATATATGTTTCGTCCGATTTGGCCCTTTAGTTCTATAGAAGCTGTATTTTACATCCAATCGTTTTGAAATTTAGAATGGTAGAGTTTCTTGATCCATGAACCAACATTGCTGAATTTGAAGAAAATCGGTTAAGATTTAGCTATAGCTCCCATATATATGTTTCGTCCGATTTGGCCCTTTAGTTCTATAGAAGCTGTATTTTACATCCAATCGTTTTGAAATTTAGAATGGTAGAATTTCTTGATTCATTAACTAACATTGCCGAATTTGAAGAAAATCGGTAAAGATTTAGCTATAGCTCCCATATATATGTTTCATCCGATTTGGCTTATAGATCCAATCGTTTTTATACCCTACACCACACTGTGGTGAATTACAAAATTTATATATCAGAGTTATTCAATATAACGAGAGTGGTGTAGGGTATTATATAGTCGGCCCCGTCCGACTTTAGTTTTTCCTTACTGGTTTTTTACTAAAGAATGGCTTCCCATGTCACGACGACATCTGGCGGAAATTGTGTGCAAACCATTTTTGGCATCATTTTGGCTTCTTGTCTAAAGCTGAGTATAGACGATTGCCAGATCGGCACACGTTATCAACCCTGCTAAAGTGCTGCAAATATACGGACAATGACAGATTGTTAGGCAAAGGTGAATTGACAGTTCAGACGATTGCAAGAAAACATTACAATTTTATATATTTACAATATATGTTGAAAATATTTATATGCAGGATTGCCAATAAAAATACATTATAGACAGTGTTGCAAATAAAATGTTTTTCTGGCAATGGCGCCGTTGTCACATGCAAAAACTTCGCACATATAACAATCTGCAAATTATCTCGCAATGACTTTTCTGCTAACGTTGCAAAACAAAAATTGTGTGTTCATACGTTTGTAAATTCACAGGGTTGCATTTGTCAGCCATTTTTCTGGCAACGTTGTCCGATCTGCAAATCGTGTGTACTTACCTTAAGGAATTTCTAATAATTCCTCAGTGGCTACGCCGCACTTAATTAAGACAGGAACACAAGCCCCAAACTCTATCGCGAACTGATAATGCTTAAAATACAAATTAAGCGATTATTGTGTAACGAAAACACGCCATATGTCGAACGATGATTTGCGACCTTCAAAAAGGCATCAGAAAGACAAAGCTAATGAAAATGTGCTGCCTGATGCTTGATTGATGGTCACTATTCAGCTGTTTTCGCATAGAAGAACGTTATCGTTCGACATCATGAAATAGACTTTTTATTTCTTTAAAAAATATTGCCTTTTTAAATAGCATAATGTAGCCTTCATCCTCTCTTACTGCTGTATTTTTGATAGTCGAGATTTTTCTATCTAATAGATAGCAGAAACTATACGTCCGAGAAGATCAGTGACGAGTGTAATTGTAACCGGGCGAGTATTGTTCACAGAATAGTACAAGTACCTTGAATATTTTTTAATGAAACAACATAATACTTATTTATATTTTTTTCTTATTTCCAATACAAAGAAACAAATTGTATTACTATGATAAATTAAAACCAGTAAGGATTTACTAAACTCTGGCGGTACCGCTGTATAATTCTCTCCACCATTGTTTGTCAACAAATGCATGGAGAACCATTATTACTATGAACAGTTGCAGGTTAAATAGAGTACTTTTCTAAATTCCGTCCCATAGGTTAAAAAAACGTGACCTTTATAAAATGCTAATTATGGGTGATTTTTTGGCAGCTCAGCTGTTGTAACATGCTACTGTCGAACATGCTCAGTTTGATCTATAATTTAACCATGAATCGACTTACACACGAACAACGCTTGCATATCATTGAGTTTTATTTATTTTTATTGAATTTTGAGTTAGGTTAATTGGCCGCCTAGATCGTGCGATGTTAAGGCTCATGTCTGTTGGGACAAGCCCGCAACGCTTGACGCACTGAAAGCCAATATTAAGGAATTTATTTGTGAGATTCCGGCCGATATGTTGGAGAAAGTATTCCAAAATTCGACCAAACATATGAACCATTAGACTCGCAGTCGCGGTCAATATTAACATGAAATCATCTTTAAACATTGAATTATATAGACCGTTTAAAAAATAACTCGTTACTTGTCAAAACATGGGCCGATATACTCCATTTTCACTAAAGACGATTAAATGCAATATGAATTTGGAAAGCCTAAAATTCCGCGTGATGGTTTGAAAAATACGTCCCCTAGAATGCCAAGAAGTGATATCCGTGGGACCCATACCAGCTAAAAAAATTCGTGCAAAATTTCAGACTAAAACATTCCTTATTCCATTATTCACCAAGGTATGTATACCTTAGTCGGTTTACTCGACTGAAATATTCTTACTTGTTTTTGCTAGGGAGATTGCAGAATCTTAAATACACTCTACCATCGCATGTAATTTGTCTCGGGTACAAATAAATTTTCAATTTTCAGCCCGATCAGTTGACATATGTGGTCTCTATGACATTAATAAGTCTAATCGGGGAGATGCGATATGTGGGGGCTATATCCCAAGTTACCTGGAGCTATAAGAGGTATATATACCAAATTGTACCATCAATCTCAATTATTGAATCATCATTACAACAGACGGACGAACGAATAGACAGACGGACATGGCTAAATCGTCTTAGAATTTTACGACGATTAAAAATATATATATATGTGATCTCAAATCAATATTTAGAGGTGTTACAAACGGAGTGACAAAATGAATATGCCCCCTTATGGTGAAGGGTTTAATAAATTGGTCCAGTAGAATGTTTGACACAGTATAGGGGTCTATTTTGAAACACCTTATGACAAGAATCCATTGCAACAGGTTGATTTATGTAAGCAATTTCCAAAAGACTAATGCCCAACTCCATATATCTAAAACTTGAAATGATCTAGTAGTTTACACGATTTATTTTCACTTTTTTTGCATTCGCCCCACTGCTTCACTTGAAATCAAGTGAAATTTAACCGTGCTCATAATAGTCCACAAAATCCAAACTGTGGGTCCCATTGTTTATAAAAAGACTTTTCGAATTTTCGAATAAATAAAATTATATGCATGCAGTATAGACAACAACCCATCACATGTATATAAGCTTATTCCCGCAGCTTTTAAGCTAAATTTGTCGTCAGATATTTGTAAGTTTTCCTTCACACGAGGCAACATTGTCCAAGCAAGTGTCTAAATTTGTTGGAGAGAGAGGTAAACAGACAAAGGCTTGTAAGGCCAAGACGTAAATGTTCTCTCTTCTGCTGTTATGAAGTGCGTGGGGATATCATAAAGCTTTCTTTAACAGAGGAAATGACAAAATGGCAACTCAAGTACAATTAAATAAAATAATGCCTAGCAATGCAAATTTTCAGACTAAAAGCATACAATTCAGTAAAATATAAATCTTTCAAATATTTACTGTCCAGTGCAAAATAGGCGTACTTGTCAGGCCCCCTCTTCTACTCGTCCCCCACGCCACAGAACTTTACAGATTCATTCGAAAATAATGACCCCTTCATTTTTGTAGTAGTCATATTGTACTTTTGAAAATTCCACCAATGTATATACGCTGACAAGGAATGAGTAAAATATTTCTATCGTTCCGGCTTTCCGTTCACAAAATACCATATTCTATTATTCAACAAGTGAGGTATGTGTACCTTAGTCGGTTTACTCGACACGAATGTTCGTGCTTGTTTTTGTTTGTCTTGCCTGGTAGATTATAGTGAAGAAATTACATTTAAATCGATCCAGTAGTTTATAAGGTACAGACGTTAGAATGTTCGACATAACAAGAGTGGTCTACTTTGACACACTGTATCAATAGCAATTTTCGAAAGCCCAACTAATCCTTCTTCCATCCAAATATCAAAAAAGTTGTGAAAGCAAAGACAATCGAAGGTATGGACACCCCACAGTGTTTGCACATTTTTACCAAAAGATGGGGAAAAGTCAATTTCGCGTACGTTTGTATGCGAGTGAGAAGATTATTAGGTAGCTATCTACAGAAAAATTTGTTGTTACTTTAAAAGTCAACTTCGATAAGGTGTCTATACCTTCGATTGTCTTTGGTGAAACCATCATCTAACAGTTTAGAAGGTTTATATCCACTCTTATTGCATTTGGACCCACTGTTTTACTTGAAATCAATTGAAATGCAACCTTGCGCACAATATTTTACCAATGACAATTTAAAGTATAGACATCCTAGTGTATTTGCAACTTTTTTCCACAAGATGGGGGAAAAGTCAATTTCGCGTACGTTTGTATGCGAGTGAGAAGATTTTTAGGTAGCCATCTACAGAAAGCTTTATTATTACTTTAAAAGTCAACTGCGATAGGGTGTCTATACCTTTGATTGTCATTGATTTTACAAAATCCCAGCTGATGGTAAATGCCAGCCACACTCTCTATTGAAAGGCAGAATTGCTTTAACAGTAATTGATTCGTGTAAATCGGAAGTTTGTTTATAAAAAATTTCGTATTTGGGAAAAAGTACAATTAAATGCATGTAGTATGGACAAGAACCCACCACGTGTATACAAGCTTTTTGCCCAGCTTTTGAACTAAATCCAATGACAATCAAAGGTATAGACACCCTATCGCAGTTGACTTTAAAAGTAATAAAAAAGCTTTCTGTAGATGGCTACCTAAAAATCTTCTCACTCGCATACAAACGTACGCGAAATTGACTTTCCCCCATCTTGTGGAAAAAAGTTGCAAATACACTAGGATGTCTATACTTTAAATTGTCATTGCTAAATCTGTAATCAGATATGTACATCTATCCCTCGATTTACACGATAAATGCGTGTAAATCAAAATTTCAAAATTATGAATAAAAAATCGTGTAAATCGAAATCACTCTTCAAACATAAACTAAGTAGGAAGAAATATTACAACGTCCACGTCGTTCGGCCACTCCTTTCAGAGTTAGCATTCACAACAACCTTCAAACAGACGGGCTGACAATTATTACGAGTATTTCATGTTTTTTAATCCATGTGGTAAAGAAAATCCATGTAGTAATAAAAAATTTACAATTAGTGGGTAATATTTTTAAAAAATTTTAATTTTCCTCCTATTATAACACCGGTCGACAAAAACAAAATGGTTTCTATTTGTATGTATAGATTCTGATGCTAGACATCACAAAACACTAAAATATCGATCATTTATTTTTGTTTTACATAGATAATACAGTTTTGGAGTTAGAACTTTGCACACTTAGCTACAACTTTTTTAATTATCCATCGCTTCTCTGAGGAATTGCCTCATATTATTCATGAACGATCAGACTTTTCGAAATTGTTTTCCAAAAATAGGATGTTTCGAAGTATCTAAGATATCACCAAAACCGCTGAACGGATGAAAAAATGGTCCCAAACCAATTTGAATTAATGGTTGCCCACTTATACTACAATATGTGGTTCAACCTCATGTCAACCGGTGTAATTCTTAAGAGGATGTTAAAATATTTCAATGGGTTCCAAAACGAGTACCATTTACATTTGATATTACGTTCAACAGTTATATCAACTTAAAACCAGTAAGGAAAGGCAGAAAAACGGGCGGGGCCGACTATATAATACCCTACACCTCCCTAACAATGCGATAAGGGTAGAACCATATTATCTAATTCTGATCAGACATAAAATAAAATGTTTACAGCGTTTACATGTCAAATCGGGGATAACGTATATATGGGGGCTATATCTAAATCTTGACTGATTTCTTCCAAATTTAAAAGTGTTCATTCATATAATAGGAAACCTCTTTCTGCCGAACTTCATACTGATCGGATATAAAATACAGTTTTTACAGCGCTTACATGTCAAATCGGGGGTAACACATATATGGGGGCTATATCGAAACCGATTTTCTCCGAATTTGGCGGTATTCCTTCATGTAATAAGAAACCTCTTACTGCCGAATTTCGCACTGATCGGATATAAAAAAATAAAATTTTTACAGAGCTTACATGTCAAATCCGGGGTAACGTATATATGGGGGATATATCTAAATCTCAACCGATTTCTTCCAAATTTAAAAGCGTTCATTCATATAATAGGAAACCTCTTTCTGGCGAATTTCATACTGATCGGATATAAAATACAGTTTTTACAGCGCTTACAGATCAAATCGGGGGTAACATATATATGGGGGCTATATCTAAATCTGGACCGATTTTCTCCGAATTTGGCAATATTCCTTCATGTAATAAGAAACCTCTTTTTGCCTAAATTCGCGCTGATCGGATATAAAGTACAGTTTATTTATTTATTTATATGAATTACAATACAAAGTAAATTTATATTCTAATCTTAAGGTCCAGGGATAGGCCGGGTTACAAAGACCATATGGCTAAATTTTTGCAGCGACAGACCAGAGCCTCTGGTGGGAATCGAACCCACGACCCCCAAACTCATAGGCGGGTAAACAGTTTATATATCTAAATCTGAACCGATTTCTTCCAAATTTAACATACATATAAAATACAGTTTATATATCTAAATCTGAACCGATTTCATCCAAATTTAACAGTGTTCATTCATATTATAAGAAACCTCTATCTGCCGAATTTCATACTGGTCGATTATAAAATAAAGTTTTGACAGCGCATACATGTCAAATCGGGGCTAACATATATATGGGGGCTATATCTAAATCTGAACGGATTCTAACCAAATTCAATAGGGATCGTCCTTGGGCCAAACAAAAGATATGTGTAAAGTTTCGTCGAGATCGGAACATAATTGCGACCTGTACTTTGATTACAAGAATACATGGACAGACGGACAGACAGACAGACGGACATGGCTAAATCGACTCAAAAATTGATTCTATGACGATCGGTATAATAAACTATGGTTCTATTTCTTCTCTTTTTTGGCGTTACAAACAAATGCACAAAGTCATAACACCCTGTACCACAGTGGGGTGTAGGGTATAAATAGCTAAATTTTTCAAAAAGTTTATATAGATTATAGATTTTGGGTTCAATGAATCGTCGCTGGATAATAAATTATTATGCTATTTTCTTTTTAGTCACTGATGAGTTAGGGATTCCTTCAGATGGTATTGATGCGCAAGTAAGTTTTGTAATTAACAACTGAGTAGATTGATTTTTTAATTCTGTATAAAACTCCCGATATTGCAATAAACCTTGCGTAGTATATCTTTGAAATCCGACCGCTTGTAAGCTTAACTCTTCTCAAAATATGTATAAATATTGGATTTTTACTAAATATGTAACCCCTATACTATATTTAAGTCACTAAAGTAGAATATACTTAGTATGGACTTAAATACTGTTACAAAATTAAACACACCCATTTCAATAGTGGAATTGAACATACGCTACCATTACCACGTGGATTATGAAACCTAACCTCTGTAGCGTTAGTTTGTAACGAGAATTAAAAATTGCTTCAGTTTTCGCCTTGGAGTGGTCAGATAATGAGAACCGTATCGCTATTATAGAGCTTTTTAAATATGGAATGAAAAAACAAAATTTTCAAAACGCTCTGCCCGCTTGGGATTAGTCTCATGTTCATCAACCGATGCATAAAACTGTTTGAGGAGACTGTAGATGTCAAAGACCGCCACATGTCGGGAAAAATTGGCCAAAAATTACCAAGAAACCGCTTTGGAAGCTGTTGGGAAACTTCTTAACAATTCTGTAAAAACACCCTGTATCAGAAACATTTGTACCAAATTTGATGTGCCTGATTTATATACGAGAATATTTTTTCACATAGTTCTTATGATCAGCATAAGGCCGTAACATTAAAATTGCACTCCATTTTATCTAAGGTTACGTTTTTTATTTCGCTCCGTGTGTATCCTTTTTCTGAGCTTTTTGCGTCTACCAGGTGTTTCCACGTATTTGAAGGCCTTCCTCTTCTGCGGCTTCACTGTGGGTTCCGGTCGAGGGTTGTGTGGCGATGTCATCTTGCGGTTTTCTGAGGGTATGACCAATCTTCCATTTACGGCGTTGGATTTCCTAAATTATAGATTCTTGCTTTGTGGTTGCCCATAGGTTTTATTTGGAGATTTTATTAGGCAAGAATACTTGTATTATTTTCCTCAACAGCGGTTTACGAAAGCTTGTCATGTTTGTAGCTCTTTCCTCGATGCGTTCCACATTTCGCAACAATAAAACAACTGACGTGATTGCAGTTAACCTTATTAACCTTGCAGTTAGAAAATATGTACAAATCCTAGATGATACAAAATAAATATTTAATCCAATGTTTTGTATTTATTTTTATTCAATACTTCGTGAAAAGAAAACAGCTTATATTCACTTTGTCACACCGATTGTAACACCTCTATAATTTGATCTGAGACCACATAAAGTATATATATTTTAATCGTCTTAAAATTTCAAGACGATTTAGCCCAGTTCGCCTGTCCGTCCGTCCGTCTGTTGTAATCACACTACGTACAATTTATAATACTTCTTATATTTAGCTGCAGGTAACTTGTGGTTGAAAATGGGCAATATCGGCCCATATTTTGATATTCTGATATAGCAGATCTGGCTGAAAATTGGTAAGTGTGGTTTATTATACCCCAAAACCTCCACACGAACAATGCTAGCCATAGGTCCATGTTTTGATCCATACTTAACACTTTTACTTGTTAAGAATGGCACTGTCTGGTAAAAAAATCACGTGAGCAGCAATTATAAGGCAATATATATTACCAAGAAAAGTTATAAAGGAAACGATGCAAAAATTGGACCAAATGGGGGTAATCTAATAGCAGGGTTAAATGTTCATATTTTTGTATTCCTCGAGATACATATGTGTCGATCCCCATACCTTTTAGAGTGAACTTAAGCTGCACGACCTTTGTTTATGTGGGACTACATATCTTGAGCTGAACCACCTGTAGTCGTTATGATGCAGAATGACTCTTCGGTGTTAATTGGGGTATCGCCTACAGTAATTGGCTGGGGGTTGTTGGTGTTAATGCGCATAATCTTGGTTTTAGGAATATTGATGAACAATTCGGAAACCGCGGTAAATTTCTTATCATCGTTAAACAGTCGTATAATGCCTTGATAAGGCGGATTATCGTGATTTAGGCTATACCATAAAGTAAGTGTGTGTGGTCCAAACAAAATACACCATGTTAATTTTGAGTCACAAGTGGCGAGCCGTGGCGAGCATTTGGCCGATATTTTGTTTTACACATAATTGTCATAGATCCTTCTATCATAATAAAAAATATTAAAATAATTCTCTGAAATGCATTTGCAATTAACATAGTGCGTTGAGTATAGCCACACTTTATAACCTATACATTTGTGGAATTTATAGTTTATTTTGGCTATAACTATTCATTGAAAAATGGTCTTTATTATTAAACATTTTGAAATAGCATCCGAATGGACTTTTTGATGTCCCATATGACTCATTTTAAATTCGATCCGACTGACATATTGAAGGGAAACACAGTAAGAAAAAGCCGATGTCGGGCAGGACCGACTGTTTAAAATCCTACACCATTATTTGCTTACCAGTACACTGAGAATTACATAGGGGCTATATCATTATTTCTTCGAATTATTGCGGGTTGAATAGAGTACATCCCTAATTTCCAGGAACATCAGTAAAAATTAATAGGATCTACACCGCCAAGAAGCCAAATTCGTCTGATATTCGTTACTAAATTAAGAAACTTCTTTCTGCCAAATTTCGTAATGATCGGAAGTAAAGTAGAACTTCCATAGCGCTTACATATCAAATCGGGGGTAACATATAAATTTATCAAGAGACTTTTCTCTGTCAATTTTTATACATATCGGTTTACAAATGTTGTATATACAGTGTATATAAGTATATGCCAAATCAGAGGTAAATCTGAACCGATTTTAACCAAATTCAATATAGATCGTCGTTGAGATCGGACCATAATTGCGACCTGTAATTTGATTAGAAGAATTCATAGACATACAGACGGACGGACGGTCATAGCTAAAGCAACTCAGAAAGTGATTCTAAGTTGATCGGTAAAATAAACGATTGGTATATTTCATCTCATTTTTGGTGTTACAAGCAAATGCACAAGGTTATAATACCCTGTACGATATATCAAGATGGCGTGGACCCGCCCATATGAGCCAAGTTTTGGTATTGAGAACATTTGTTATCTAGAGTGCTGTTTGTTTGTATGCATTTGATGATAAGTTTATGTGATTGGTCCAAAAATATTATTTTGTGTATATGTATATAATGGTAGTTTAAGCGATTGGTCCAAAATGGGCGGGATCGAACCAATGGGCTTGGCTCCGCCCATATAAGCCAAAATTTTAAATTTGGATATCTTGCTCAATTTCGTAGCGAGAGTGCTGTAATTTTGTGCATATGTATCTGGTGGCAGTGTACGTAATCGGTCCAAAAACGGGCGGGATCGGACCAATTGGCGTGGCATTGCCCATAAAAACCAAATTTTAAAATTGATATACTCGTATCTTGCACAATTCGTTAGCGAGAGTGCTGCAATTTTCTGTAAAATTGGAGAAACGTTGGACAGAGCGTGTAGAGCTCAAAGGAGACTATTGAAAAATAAACTGATTTACTTATTGACCCGCCCTCCTACATTAGATTTGGCCCAGCCGATCTTACCACCATTCTTACTTGTTTGTGAGCTCAATAAGCGTTTAAGTTAGTGGCATGGGTTATTATATAACCGACCCGCCAACTTAGTCTTCCCCTTTTTGTCGCCATTCGGCATTAAGTCTGCCATTGTACATTCTTATTTGAATAAAACACCGATTTTATTTGATTCGAGATCCGAATCTCTTTTATTTTTATTTGGCTGTGTAAACTCAGAAAATAAAAAAAATCGAAAAACAATTCTCCTTCATTTCTTTTCTATACGTTAATGAGCAATTAAATAAAATAAAGTTCAATAATTTATATTTGCATTTTCTCACATTTAATGGTTTTTATATATATATTTATATGGTGTATATGTTTTATTTATTTTAAATTAATATTTATAATAATTATATTAATAAAATTTTATTTATAATCTCGCATAAATGCAATACATTGAAGAATGATAATTAATTATATACAAATATTTCAAAAAGTTAATTCCAATTAAAATATAATTGTTACTATTTTTGTTTGGTTTGACTCATACAAAGGATTAAGAACTCACAAGTAATTTTGTGTATATGTATCTGGTGGCAGTGTACGTAATCGGTCCAAAAACGGGCGGGATCGGACCAATTGGCGTGGCATTGCCCATATAAACAAATTTTAAAATTGATATACTCGTATCTTGCACAATTCGTTAGCGAGAGTGCTGCAATTTTCTGTAAAATTGGAGAAACGTTGGACAGAGCGTGTAGAGCTCAAAGGAGACTATTGAAAAATAAACTGATTTACTTATTGACCCGCCCTCCTACATTAGATTTGGCCCAGCCGATCTTACCACCATTCTTACTTGTTTGTGAGCTCAATAAGCGTTTAAGTTAGTGGCATAGGTTATTATATAACCGACCCGCCAACTTAGTCTTCCCCTTTTTGTCGCCATTCGGCATTAAGTCTGCCATTGTACATTCTTATCAAAGTGTGTACCTTCAAACTTCAACAAATTTGAATAAAACACCGATTTTATTTGATTCGAGATCCGAATCTCTTTTATTTTTATTTGGCTGTGTAAACTTAGAAAATAAAAAAAAATCGAAAAACAATTCTCCTTCATTTCTTCTCTATACGTTAATGAGCAATTAAATAAAATAAAGTTCAATAATTTATATTTGCATTTTCTCACATTTAATGGTTTTTATATATATATTTATATGGTGTATATATGTATATGTTTTATTTATTTTAAATTAATATTTATAATAATTATATTAATAAAATTTTATTTATAATCTCGCATAAATGCAATACATTGAAGAATGATAATTAATTATATACAAATATTTCAAAAAGTTAATTGCAATTAAAATATAATTGTTACTATTTTTGTTTGGTTTGACTCATACAAAGGATTAAGAACTCACAAGTCATTTTTTTTGGGGGGCCATTAAAAACATTTGGAAGTCACCAACCGATAATTTGTTTTAAACAAATTCACAACATTTAATAACTAATTGATATGATTTAGTGCACAAAATTGGGATTTATGGCCATTAAACAACTGCATGCAAACTGGGGTTTCATTAAAACTAAACAATATAAATGGCATAATATAATTATTAAATGAAAATCGTATTCATAATTCGAATGCAAATTTAAATGCTGTGTTTGATATGACCATTTTAATGAGAGACTTTTTAATTGCACTGACGTAATGGAATTTTAATTTAATTTTTTTACATTGTTCTGTTAATTTCAAACCCCAGTTGTTTGCTTTGGCATAAGCGTTTTTTATAACTTTATTAATTTTGTATATATGTATGTATATTTCTTTTTTTTATTATATTTACACATGATTAAGTTTAATGGTACTATGTATCTTAATGAAAGGAACATTTACATAAAAGGTGAAATTTTAAAATATTTCAAAATGTCTAAATTTTCTATTAGCTGCTTTTAGGACTTCCTCTGTTATTTTCAATATTTATTTAAGTTTTTTATTCAGAAGTGATTGAAGTTCTTTATTTGTATGTACGGATAAACAAGGTTTGGTTTTTAAGTGCTTTAGTTTCTCCAGTTTATTACTCTCAAATTGTGGCAAATATACACGTATTTCTTTATTTTTTAGTTATTCAGTTTTTATTTGGATATTGTAAATTATTTTTTGTTTGGCTTTTGGTTATAATTGATTTGTTCATTTCTTCAATCTTTTCGATTCATATGTCCGTTTTGTTTTTATCCGCTCTGATTTAACCCAAGAATCTGATATTAGTGAAAATCGCCTTGGCTGGACGTTTACGGTTGCAAAAATTAACAGTTTTACCATTCTTGCCATTGCGATTTTCGTGAAGATTTACCAACAATTTAAAGACATCTTCCTTTGTGGGGGTACAGGCATAACGTAAGTCAGGATCATAAGTGCTGAAAATAGAAATATAGAAAAGTTTTGATTAAAACAACACGTAAGAAGTATATTTGCCAGTTGCAGATGTCTGACGAAAGAATAGAAAAGGAGAAAAAAAGGCGTTAAGTTCGACCGAAAAATTAAAAATGAAATTTTACATTATTAAATTCGTTTACTAAGATATTGTTTGTATACCCTCTCTTTACCGTGACGAGGGTATATATCATTTGCTACAAAACAAAAGTGTAACACATCGAAGGAGTGACCTAAGACCTCAAGTATGTTCGGCGGAAATCCGTTTTGGTCCCTTTTTAGTCGAATGAGCAATATCCGTCCGTCCGTCCGCCCGTATATCTGCTGGCTGGTGCGCACGATAGCTCTCGAAATTTAATATTTTTTTCTATCTCCGGCTAAGTTCGAAGATGGGCCGTATTGGTCTACTCCTTCTAGTACCTCCCCCACAAAGAGTGAAAATGTTGTGAAATATTGAATCTTTAATAACTGCTATACTACTTATTCGAATCTTCTGGAATTCCACGCATAGTATTAGTTTATTAGTCGCTATCAACTCGAGAAAAATGGGCACAGATGCTATGCCCCTTTTGGTACCTCCCACACAAATGCACAATTTGGCACCAAAAGGTAACAGCTTCTTTACCATTATTACCAGTGTATACAAATACTTGAAATTTTGTACAGTGTAATGATTTTATAGCGCCTAGAGTCCAATGAAAAATGGGCGTTATTGCCACGCCCCTTTTGGTACCTCCCATACAAAGGTAGAATTTTGCACAGAAAGTAAAGAGTTTACAGCGTGAGTACCAATGCACGAAAATGCAACAACATTTTGAAAAGTGTAACGCTTTTGAAGTGCCTATAGCCCTGTAAAAATGGACGTTATCACCACGCCCCTTTTTGTACCTTCCACACAAAATGGCCAATTTATACCAACATTTAATATCTCATAACGTTAATATACCAGTGCTTACAAACGCTTATAATTCGGTACAGTGCAATGTATTTAAAGTATCTACTATTCACCGAAAAATAGGTGTATTTGTTAAAAACCTTCTGGTACCTCCCATATAAATTGACAGAATAATTCGTTTAATATTCCATATTACAGTACTCACAAAGCGAAGGCATACCTTAGTCGGTTTACCCGACTGAAACTTTCTAGCTTGTTAAAGTATTTCATATTGCAAAGAAAGATGTTGACATGTATTGACAATAGTTTTAAATTAAAAACGCCTGTCATAAACAAAATTGTAAGAGCAACATCATTTTGGTTATGTGCTTAGTATTCATTTATCGGAAAAGCTCTGTATTGTAGAGCAGATTTTAAATATTTGACTAGTTTGATCAATTAAATCACATATGTTCCGTTTAAAATGTTTATCATCTCTTTTTTCATCAGTTCCGAAGATTGAAATTTTTGTATTCTGAACTCTTGTAAAATATAGGACAAATTGATAGGAATTGTAATAGAGTTTCTTGATTCAAATTACATAGAGTACATTTTTTGTCTTCGATAGTTGCGTTTAATTTCGTTGAATTTAATTGTATCAATCCACTCCGTGCTTTGAAGATCCACATTATTTGTTCGCTGTTAAAGAAATCAGTAAGGTAATATTCTCCTCTTAAATAATCTAATAATTTGTATACTCTAGAAACACTTTGCTTTTTTTCGTAGATTATCGTTCTTCTACTTAAAATAGTTTCTCTAAATAGCGCCCATTCATTGTTTACTATCGTGTTTGGCCAAATTACGCTCAGATTTCTGGATAATGTTTTAATAACACTATCCAACAACAATTTTTGTTTGTGTCCGAGAACTTAAAATTTTTTTTAAAGATTCAGGCATACTATTTGATGAAGTTAAAGTTTTTTTTTTTAAATTTTTTTTTTCTAAATTTCCAATTTTCATGAATGTTACCTTTAGTGTTTGGACCATATTTTTTGAAGTATAGGCTCGATAAAGGAATACAATTTAAATTAACGGAAATTATGAGGGCTAGAAATGCTGAAAACAACAGTTTCACGTAGAAACGGAAGTTGAGCAACTGTCGTTAAAATAATTAGAAAAGATTTGATATTTTTCTCAAGAAGATACCGACCAAGATACTAATACTATGTGTGAAATGGTCGAAGATTCTGAATAGTAATATAGAAGTTATGAGGCAGTCGGTCATATTCAAACAACGGAAATCTCCGACCGCATTCCTGAAGTGCGGCTTACAGCTACTCGTGATTCGTTCGTGCCAGACAGACGCTCTTGGGAAAACGGCTCATTTGCCTGTGGGAACCAGTTGCTACACTGATGGGTCCATGCTATGAGGAAGGACGGGTCTGGGACTTTTTATTGATGACCAGACATCGAACTTTACCTCCGCCTCCCAGACCATAATGCAGTATTTCAAGCAGAAGTTCGAGCAATCTCGGAGTGTGTGAACTGGCTCAGTATTACCACAAAGCCTAAATATGCCAACATCTTCACTGATAGCCAAATGGCGATCAAAGCAATAACATCTGAAAGGGTCAAATCCGGAACTGTGTTAGACTGTAAAACAACTACTCAGCCCATGGTCAATTGCGTACACTGAAAAAAAATTTGTCATAAAATTAAAGAAATGCTCCAAAGATGTCATTAGCTTTTAAAATAAGTACATTTTGTACTTAAAATATAGATAATTTCAATAATATTAAGTAATTTACTTAATTTTAAGTAATTTTTCTTAATTTTAAGTACAAAATGTACTTATTTTGAAGACTATGGACGTCTTTGGAGCATTTCTTTAATTTAATGACAAATTTTTTTTCAGTGTATTTGCTGGGTACCAGGACACAACGGAGTGATTGGAAATGAACGGGCAAACAGTTTGGCTTCAAAGGGCACAGAATTTGGGTAATAAACTTGGAAAATTGGAAACCTTTCGAAGCCACGAAGGATAAGTGGATACACTGGGCAGTGATGGCTCACAAAACTGTGTGGAATAGCGCAACAGTAGGAGCAACTGCAAAGATACTGTGGGGTGACCCAAATGAGAAGAAAACAAGTAGTTTTCTGAAACTAAACAAGATCGAGATTACTAAGATGATGAGTGTTCTAACGGGACACTCAAGCTCACAAGCACATCTTCATCGCATAAGACTAGCAGAAAACGACGAGTGCAGGGCATGCAGGGAAAACATCGAAACGATGGAACATTTTCTGTATCACTGCCCAGCTTTCACACATGCTATTTCGATTCCGACAAATTGCCAATCATGACTCATCTCAGAGGATATGACTGGAAGATACTGAGAAAATTTGTGTCTAGTACCGATTTTCTGTAATCCTTGAGGTATTTATAAAACTTTCGTTTCATTCCTTTTTCTATCGTTTGACTTCTTCATACAGCCCTGTCCTGGCTCTCACCAAATATTCAATTCACTTCACAAATTCACTTCACCCAACAAATGGAGAGGTGTCCTGGTTCTCACGTGAATTCTCTTTTTCGAACTTCTGCTCAAAAAAATCGAAACATATGTTTTTGTCTGCAAAGCCATAATTTGCAGACAAAAACGTAAACAAAACAATTTATTCTCGCGAAGAATCCGACAAGAAATTAAAAAAAGAAAATCTAAAGATTTATTAATCATATTTTTACAAAAATACAATAAAAAATGTGTCAATAGCTTTTCTCTTAGCCATTAGGGATTTATGCAGTTCTTGAGGAACGTATCAAAAGGCGGCACTTGCGTGACTACTCAAATCCAATGGATATTCCAAATTCGAGGTAAGTTAAGTGTCGTTAATCTGTTTAACATAATAATTTATGCCTTTAAATGTTTTATAGCTTTTTACCGGCTTAATAAAGACGGATTTTCAATGATCCTTGATCAAATTGCACCCTACATTAGCACAGGCTCAATACCACAAAAAATACAATTGGCGGCAGCTTTGAGATTTCTTGCGGTAGGCGCTTTTCAAGGTGTTATAGCAAACGACATAAATATAAGCATGGGAAGGACTACATTGTGCAAAATAATGTGGAAAGTGGTAAACGCTATTGAGGACAAAATATGTCCACAATGGATTAATATGGAAATGAGTCAGGCGGAAGTCAGTGCTTCAAAAATGCTGCCGCCAATTGTACACAGTGAACACAAATTCAACAAAGTACACTGCTCAGCACGGAACATTGTTGAGAGGACTATAGGCAACATAAAATTTCGTTTCCGATGCCTACAAGCGACCCTCCACTACGAACCAGCAAAAGTAAGCAGTATTATTAATGCGTGCTGCGCACTGCACAATATTTGCAAGCATTTTAATTTACCTATGGATGCGGAAGTTCCGATACCTGACGACGACAACATTGAAGATGTGGAACAATTAAGTAGTGGTACCGATGGCACACGAGTAAGAGACGAAATTGCACGTTCAATAGTTCAATAAAACACAGTCTTTAGAATGAATAAACTAAAAATACAAAACAAATTTTATTTGCTGCAGTCTTTTATGAGATCAATTAGATATATATGTATTTATTAACTATATTGTCAATTTAAAGTCCCATCTTCAATTGTTCCAGCTCGATGGACTTCAATTTCAGCTCATTTCGGGTGAGCAAATGCTTCTCCATTTGTATGTGGTGCCTTTTCTTTTCTTTTATTTCCTCCTTTTTTAATGAGACTAGTTCATCTAGCTTATTTTCAATGCTTATTAATGTATGACTATTGGCAACCATCACTTCCTTTATTGCACTAATACCACCCGAAACACACTTAAAATTTTTCGTTTCCTCCTCCATTAAGTACTCCACGTCCGATGGTTTCTTTCTCTTTGGTGCGGGTGGCTCAACGTTGGGAGAGGCAATTGGCGAATCGGGTATATCGCCGAAATCAGGAGAGTGGCTGCGTACACGCTTTGATGCAGTCACTGTATTTGCAACTGATGATGTGGCAAGTTTTTCTGCTGGTTTTGCACTTGACGTTTCTTTGGGCCTAATACGACTTGCATGCGATGTAGATGGTGCATCTGCGTCAATATTTTCTTTATTGGGGCCACCTAATTTCTGGGTGTTATTTATCCCATCCGCGCACATATAAAGGTCGCACAAAACAGCAACACGTTCCTCCAAAGGTGTCATTACATATTTATTATATTGGCAACCACCTGTTGCCCGACATTCCCTTTTGTTATGTGTAAGCTTGGATTTAATGTTCCGTTCTTGTTTGAGGTCCGCATGAATTAAGGTTTGTTGCCAGGTCTGACCACAGTTTATCCTGCTCTGCTTTATCCATCTTTGAGTAGCCCATGGCCAAGTCTGGGTGTAACTCCATGAACTGGACGAAAATCTCATTGTGAGAACTATTTATTCGTGGGGACCTGTAGGATAGTAATGCAATGAATTTGAACAATTAGCTTCAGCAAAAAGCTCAGCATACTTACATCTTGTAAAATCTAAATCCTTTGGTTATTTTCCGTCCAATTTTTGTTTTATGTTTTTTTCTTTTGTCAAGTTGGTGTTAATTGTTTTATGTTTGTTGTTTTTGTTACGTTTTAATAGACGTCAAACATTTGACACTTTGCAGAAGTAGCGTTGCCACACGGTTCATAATAGGCAAATTGACGATCATTTTAATTATTTTACTTATATTTTTGTTAAATTTAGTAAATTTTTAAAATGGAATAACATTTCTGTACCAAAATTAAATTATCCGATGCAAATAACCTTGAGGTTACTCCATTAAAATGGTTGTATTTCAAACTAACAAACATCTTGCATCTCTGATTTTTCGAAGTCAAACCAAATCAGCTGATTTGCCAAGAACTCACTTACTCACATCACAAAAGAAAAAAAGTTGGTTGCAATTTTGGACTTATTTTATAAAACCTAATTTATTAATTAATTTGATTATTTTATCGTACAGAAACTTGTAATTAAGAAGTAAACATTACAAATTTTGTCACGGCACAGTTAATTTGTGATTACAATAATTATTCTTTCCAAAAAATGAGAACTCACAGCGCTCTCACAATGGAAAACATGGCGAGAAAAAATTGCATGAAATGGGGTGAAAGTGAGTTGCAGAACACCTCTCGGTGAATACTTCTCCCTTCACCACCACAAGTGAATTCCAGAACATGGGCGATAGTATTTTTCTCAGTCCTGGAGGGCTCTGGTAGCATTTGCCTTAATAAGATGGCTACATCTAAATGAGAACCTAATTATATGTCACAGTTATTTCAAACTTCAAATGGTTCTGTTGGGAAGGTTATTTTAATTTTCGGTTACTTTAGATAAATATTCATATGATGGAAATATCAAAATCTAAATCTATTTTCGCCAATTGTAAACATCGCTGGGACAATTAAATGTCTTTTGTCATTTCATTAAGTCTGCAAGTATATTGAAAAATAAGTCTAGCTCATTTTCTTTTAAGTACTCGTATTACAAAAAAAGCACAACTTCATAGCTTTCTATACAACAACCAATCATTTACGAAAATCTGACTACAAATAACAAAGTAACATCACTTTGGTCTAAATTAAATGTTGATGATTATCCCCAAAATAAGCAGTATTCGTTCCTAAATAGAATTTTACCAAATGATCGGAAGTAAATAACAACTTCTATAACGCTTTGATACCAAATCGGGAGGCACATACATATATATTAGGGCTATATCTAAATCTGAACCGATTTTTACTAAATTTGGCAGTGTATAATAAGAAACCTCTTTCTGCCGAATTTCATACTGATCGGATATAAAATACAGTTTCTACAGCGCTTGCATGTCTAATTTGGGGGTAACATATATATAGGAGCAGTTTCTAAATCTGGCCCGATTTTCCTCAAATTTAGTGTTGTCTCTAAGTGAACCAAGAGACTTCTTTCTCCCAATATTTATACAATAGGTTAAAAAATTTTGCTAGTGCAGTTCATATATGCTAAATCGGAGATATATAAATATAGGAGAAATATGTAATATATGCAATATATGAAAATTCCAAAGGGATCGTCCCTGGGCCAAAAAAGAGGGCCATGTTCTAAATTTCATCACAATCGAACCATAACCTGCATTTCCAATCGAATCTGGAAGTGATTCTAAGTCGATCGGTATAATAAACAAAGAGACTGTCTCAGTAATCATTAAAATTTGTCTGAAAGAAGTTTCTAAACTTAGGAACGAATACTACCAAATTAGGAGAAAATCGGATCAGTTCCTGAAATGGTACCCAAATATATGTTCCTGCGGATTTAGTTTTTAAAGGCTGTTGAATCTGTATGTTACGTCCGATATTTATATAATTTGACAGAAATGAGGTCGAAGTTGATAAAAATCTGGATAGATTATGATTAGTCCAATATATTTGTTCCTTCCGATTCTTTATTAACGAAATAATACCCACCTATTTGCCCCTTCCGATTCTGTTTTATGATCAATCTTTTCAACTTTTTTTTTGAATATGTCTTGATGAAGCTGTGGAGCTAAGTACTTTCATAACTGAAACGAAAGCAATTATTCTAAATGATTGTGCCCCTTTGCACATTGTTAGGAAGGTTTAGGGTATTATATAGTCGGCCCGCCCGACTTTCGGTATTTACTTACTCGTTTCTCACTAACACAGTGGTGTAGATAATATAATTTTTCCACTAACCTGCGATTTCTGTTATGACGCTTCCAAGGATAACGTCTATAGTAACGAGAACGCTTTGACATTCCATTAGTATTTGCTTCAAAATCCAGACTATTATCATTGCTCTCATCGATGGGTGAATCTTCCTCAACATAGACTATGGGCAACGTTTCGATAGTGGGATCCTAAAATATTAGTTTATAATATTATACATCAGTATAAGGACAACATTTAATCTTTCTCACCTCGAGTAATTTCACTAAAACCGCAGATTTACTAACAATATCCTGTTCCTCTTGTATGTCTTGTTCCAATTTGCGAATCATATCAAATTTACTGGCCAATTCCAATTCATTGTATACAGTATCTGCATAATCGGGTTCCATTGGCATTGTACCCAGCTCATGGCCATTGGCCGCTATGTCGGCATTGAGAGCGCGTAATAAAACTGAAAATAGAAAAAAAATATTATATAGTTAATATTAATAATATATAATCTAGAAAATCTATAACACTTAGTTTCATTACAGTTATTTTCCATTGAATTCGATTTGATAATCATATTACACTGTTGGAATCGAATAGGTAATCTTAGAATTTTTAAATAACCTTAGGATTAAAATGGTTTTGTGGTTATTCCTAACAATTGTAAACAATTTAGAATTTTTTAGAATCTTAGAATTTTTAAATAACCTTAGGATTCAAATGGTTTTGTGGTTATTCACAACAATTTTAAACATAATCTAAATTGTGTTCTATTTACTAAATATTACAGTTTTTGTTACGCAAAATAAAATTGTGGTTATGTTACATCTAAAAATTTTAAAAATAATTAAAACCTATTTTAAAACATTGAAACACTCATACATGTATTACATTTCTGAAAATAGCATAACGAATAACTCAATCCTCCTTGGAGGTGCGTTGAGTTTTTGTTAGCCAATATTCGTATGGAAAGCTAGAGTAAAGAACAAAATCCTTTTTCTCTCTCCTACACTCAACATCATAAAAATGGGGGGAGAATGACAGAAAAAACATAGCAACTGTTGAATGGAGCGGAAATTAAAAAATATTTGTTTGCACAAAAAGAGACAAACAAAATATTTTCTTTCCGTCACAGGCATCGGGATTCCCACATATGTGCTTGGCACAATGATGAGTAGAAGAAACACTGTGACGTCACAGTAATGACGTGACTGTCGCACCACTGTTCACACTTGTCTTAATGGGGTATGAAATGAATAAGCATGCACCAGACGACGGCTTATGGTCAGAGAATATACGCGTTCTTGGAAAATTGTATGAGTGATTGTCATTTTCTTTGGTCGTGGACATGACTCAAATGGATTTGCGTTTGTTGTTTTTGTGTGAGAAATTCGCATTTCTGGGCGTAGACAATCTGACGTCATGTTATTATAATGACAAGGATGATTTTTATTTTCCAGAAATCGTGCGACACTTGACATGACAAAAGATATTCAACCAACGTCATTTTCCACAGGATGGGATATACATAGATATGTGTGTTTTTTTGCTATACATTAAAATATTCGTCACCTTTTCAACAAAGTAGACTTTTTCCATTTTAATAGCCCACACCACACTATTGGAAATATAATTATGACTTTTAATTTTGTTTTTAACACCCAAAAGGAGAATCGGTAGCCATATAGTCTATTATACACGGGGGAAAATCTTTTTTATACCCTACACCACACTGTGGTACAGGGTATTATGACTTTGTGCATTTGTTTGTAACACCTAAAAGGAGAAGAGATAGACCCATTGTTTATTATACCGATCGACTCAGAATCACTTTCTGAGTCGATTTAGCTATGTCCGTCTGTATGTTTGTCTGTCTGTCTGTCTGCCTATCTGTCCGTCTGTCTGTAGATGTATTCTTGTAATCAAAGTACAGGTCGCAATTATGGTCGGATCTCAACGAAACTTTGCACTTATCTTTCTTTAGTCCCAAGGTTCCCTATTGAATTTGGTTAACATCGGTTCAGATTAACATATAGCTCCCATATATACTCGTATGTACCTCCGATTTTGCATATATGTCCGTCTGTCTGTCCATGTATTCTTGTAATCAAAGTGCAGGTCGTATTTATGGTCCGATTGTGATGAAATTTAGCATAGTGCTCTTTTTTGGCCCAAGGACGATCCCTATTGAAATTGGTTAAAATCGGTTCAGATTTGGATATAGTCCCCATATATATGTTTCACCCGATTTGACATATGTAAGCGCTGTAGAAACCACATTTTACATCCGATCTTTATGAAATTCGGCAGAGAGAGTTTTATTATTACGTGAATGTGACACTACCAAATTCGGAGAAAATCCGTTCAGATTTAGTTATAGCCCCCATATATATGTTTCACCCGATTTGACATGTAAGCGCTGTAGGAACTGTATTTTAAATCAGATCAGTACGAAATTTGGCAGAGAGAGTTCTCTTATTACATGAATAAACACTGCCAAATTCGGGGAAAATCGGTTCAGATTTAGATATAGCCCCCATATATATGTTTCACCCGATTTCACATGAAAGCGCTGTAGAAATCGTGTTTTATATCCGATCAGTACGAAAATCGGCAGAGAGAGTTTGCTTCTTACATGTATGAACACTGCCAAATTCTTATCGCAATGCCCATTTTCGCATTGGTAGGTAGGTGTAGGGTATTATATAGTAGGCCCCGCCCGACTTTCTGTCTTTCCTTATTGGTTTTAATATGTTTAAATACAAAGAATATATATTTGGAACACAAATTTTTATACCCTACACCACACTTTGGTACAGGGTATTAAGACTTTGTGCATTTGTTTGTAACACCCAAAAGGAGAAGAGATAGACCCATTGTTTATTATACCGATCGACTCAGAATCACTTTCTGAGTCGATTTAGCTATGTCCGTCTGTATGTTTGTCTGTCTGTCTGTCTGCCTATCTGTCCGTCTGTCTGTAGATGTATTCTTGTAATCAAAGTACAGGTCGCAATTATGGTCGGATTTCAACGAAACTTTGCACTTATCTTTCTTTAGTCCCAAGGTTCCCTATTGAATTTGGTTAACATCGGTTCAGATTAACATATAGCTCCCATATATACTCGTATGTACCTCCGATTTTGCATATATGCACTGTATAAGCAACCGATTTGTACAAAAATTGACAGAGAGTAGTCTCGTGATACACTTAGAGACAATACAAAATTTGGGGGAAATCGCTTCAGATTTAGATATAGCGCCCATATATATGTTACCCCCGATTTGACATGTAAGCGCTGTAGAAACTGTATTTTACATCCGATCAGTACGAAATTCGGCAGAAAGAGGTTTCTTATTACATGAAGGAATACTGTCAAATTGTAGTTCTCTGAATTTGGTAAATGTAGCAGTGACCAGAACAATTTTCATTATTTCACTGATTGTAAAATTTCCTTAAGAGCTAAGGATATACAAATGTACCCACTGATATTAATGGAGATGGGAAAACAATATTTCGATGTCCAGTCTGAAGTCAAACCGGGCATAAAAAGGCGTTTTAAAATTTTTGAAGCCTTTTCAAAATGTATCGCTCACCACTTATGATACATATCTAATATAGTCAATTCGGTCAATTCTCAGACTGTTGTCAGTTTAGCAGTGACCAAAATGATTTTAATCTTTCTAAAAGTCCTTTAAGAGCTATGGTCCTACTAATTTATGTGTGTATACTGATCGGAAACGGATGCGATTTTGCACCACGAGACTTTTGACCGCTTGACCGTTGGACCGTCGCGGCACCTATAAAATAATAATAAATTAAATTGATAATAATTTAATTAAGCTATATATTTTGCTTATGTATAGACTCGGATGCTGTATATCCTACGGACTATGCAGAAAGTTTGGTCCGTGGTCAGTTCTCCCGCTATAAGAATTATTAATATTATTTTTGTGCTTTAAAAGCGTCCTAGTAATATACAATTTTGAATTCTACGATTGTGGTCAGTTTAGCAGTGACCAAAACCATTTTCATTATTTTACTAAATTTTAAAATTCTTTGAGCGCTTTTTCATTCGTGGCTGAAATACGCCATTCACACGATTTGAGCTGCGATCAGTGCTATAGTGGCCAAAACTATCTTTAATCTCCCAAAAGTCACTTAGGAGCAAAATATCTATAAAAATAATGTACATATACTTCATCTAGATGCGAAATCAACTATTCTTACGGTTTAAATTTCGTTTTATGCTTTCTACTATAACAACTAATCCGATTAAATCGAAACATCGAACGTAGATATCTTTGTATGAAATGTGCAATAATATAATAAACCCCCGAGACACGTTTTGCGACCTCTTGAACTCTGACATATAGTGAATAATAACCTACTCTGATTAACGAAATTTGAACAGTTGCGACCAGAATAATATAATTCTTTCTGATATTTAAAGGGTCGATTAGGAGCTAATATGCTATATGATGCGCTGGCTAGAATATATTCACACATTCTAATTTCCAGTTTGTGGTCAATGCAGTCGTGATCAAAAATATGTTCATGTTTGGTTTTTTGAGGTCATTTGCTATTAATTTCAGGAGTCTGATAGACTTTTAAGTAGACTGATTCGAGATTTTATTAGAAAAATCTTCAAGCTTACGAAGTTCGGAACATCTGGAGTAGATCAATCGTCCTGAAATTTGGTATAGCTGTAGTTTGCATCACTTTGAGGCCATGACAGTGTAAGTAATTGTTAGTTTATGTATCTATGTAAACATTCAGTTCTGTCAAGGCGAGAACATCAATATGTTGAGAAAGTGCATTTGCATGAAAAATGTTGTAGTCTTCTAATTTATCTAAAAGTATATTTGTGGTGTCGAGTTTATTATACGAAACACATCACATGTCTCTAAATCACTAAAATGAAATTTTGGGGGCTACAAAGTGCACCGGGTATCGGCTAGTTTTACATTTTTTGAACTGAAATAAATTTTATTTAAAAATCAATAAAATTTATTTATTTATTTATATGAATTACAATACAAAGTAAATTTATATTCTAATTATAAGGTCCAGGGAAAGGCCGGGTTACAAAGACCATATGTCTAAATGTTTGCAGCGACAGACCAGAGCCTCTGGTGGGAATCGAACCCACAATCCCCAAACTCATAGGCGAGTACGCTACCAACTCTCCTACTGGGGCGCTCAAATTAATAAAATTTATTCAGAGCGCATAGGTTAATATATTGACTTTTTTGCACCAAAGGTTAACTGCTTATAGCTTTAATATCAGTTTATACAAATATTCGAAATGTTGTACAATTTCATGATTTTATAGTTCCTAGAGTCCCGAGAAAAGTGGGCGTTATTGGCACGCCCCTTTTAGTACATTCCACACAAATAGGCTATTTTGCACCAAAAGTTAACAAATTATAACTTTAATACCAGTGCACACTTTAAATTTATTAGATGCAATTAAATTGATAATAACACTGTGCAACAGTGACAAAAATACACGGACATGACTGTATAGGTTCCATTCTACTATCAAAGGGTAGTATAACCCTATACTCGGTTTGGCGAAATGTGGTTTTTTGGGCTATTTAGGGTACCTAGACACGTTCAGATTGTATTGATATATTCACAAGAGTTGTTTAGATTTACGTTAGCTACAATTTTGCCAAACATTGTTAGCAAAAAATTAACAGCTCCTGAAAGTTATATTGAAAAAAGTGAAAAAAAATGTTTTCCTATACTTTTTCAAAAAAAAGTTCCGGTAAAAAAATTGTTTTCGAAAAAAATTTTAAGTAACTTTGTTCAGCATATTCTTAGCTACATTATTGCCAAATATAGTTAAGCGGTATCACCAAGTCTGAAGTAGTTGTTGGTCAAAATCTGATGACACCTTTTTCGAGGAGCCCACTGATTTTCAGAAAATTTGGAGGCCCATAAAAAAAAATTGGTCACCAATTTCGCCAAACCGAGTATAGGGTTATACTACCTTTTAATAGTAGAATCGAACCTATACTGTCAAATCCGTGTATTTATCCAAAAGTGTTCATTTGTTGCATAGTGTAATTTAATTAAAACAAAAAAATAAATAAATTTACTAACATTTTTTGGGTCGGTTTACCCGATTTAACTTTCTTACTAATTTTAAGGGTTTTTATCAAAACAACTTCTAATAAGGCAATACAAATTTCTGTGAATCTAACAGCGTAAAATTTTTGTGGCATAAGATTTTGCGGACGATTTAAGTATATATGATAATGCAGATCTAAGGCTATAATTTTATTTTATTGAATTAACTCTAGTTCTCTGAAGTTCATATTTGAGCAAAACTCGAGAACAATGGATCTCAATTGTTTCGGTATAGTTTAAAAAATTGGAAATTGATGACCTTTAACTTTTTCAAATACCATATTTTCATCTGTTGCACGGTTTCGAATATTTTTGTCAAACTATTCTTTATCAAACGATGTTGTTTTTGAGCTGATTGGCCTAACTTATTAGTAAACTAGTAAGAAAGAACAGTCGGGTAAACCGACTTATGAATCCCCTCACCTTGAGTCCCAAAAAATATTCGTACATTTATTTTTTTTTTCTTTGATTAAATTATTATCAATTTAGATTACATTTACTAACTTTAAAGTATATACTGCTATTGAAGTTAAAAGCTGTTTACATTTGGTACAAAGTGGTCCATTTGTGTTGGAGGCACCAAAAGGGGCGTGCTAATAATTGCCATTTTTCGCTGGACTAAAGATACTATAAAAGCATTACACCGTACAAAATTTCAAATATTTATATGTACGTGTATTAAAGCCATAAGCAGTTAAATTTTGGTGCAAAATGGTCCATTTGTGTGGGAGGTACCAAAAAGGGAGTGACCACTCCGCCCATTTTTCTTGACTTGTTAGCGACTACCAAATTAATACTATGTGTAAAATTTCAGATGATTCGAGTAAGCAGTATAGAAGGTATTAAAGAATCAATATTTCACTAAAAGTTAATCCTTTGTGGGGGAGGTACTAGAAGGAGTGGACCAATATGACCCATCTTCGAACTTAGCCGGAGACGGAAAACAATATTACCGCATACCAAATTTGATGTCAATCGGTTTATCCTTTCGAGAGTTATCGTGTGCACCAGCCAGCAGACAGACAGACAGTCGGACGGACGGGCGGAAGGACATTGCTCCAATGACTTGAAATGACCCAAAACGGATTTCCGCCGAACATACATAGGGTCTTAGGTCACTCCTTCGATGGGTTACACTTTTGGCTCGTAGCAAATGATATATACCCTCCTCTCTAAGGTGAGGAGATAACATTTGAAGCATAATCGCGAATAACGTTGTTAGCGCCATTAACGCCGTGTGAACAAACATAATTTGTAATTAATTAAATACGTAAAATTTTTAAGAAACATTTTTTTTTATTAAATAGATTTATAAAGCAGCTATGTTACGAATTTTTGGTCATTTTAATTTTGCCATTAACAACGTTATTCGCGGCTAAGCTTCAATTATCGATCGAAGATCAAATCTGTTAAATTCGCATTGTGGTCTGGTTGAACCACAACCATTTTTATGAAGTGTTTTAATAAATTTTAACATCGAGTTTTCTTTATCTTTTTTCTTTCTTTGGTAATTACATTACCAACAGTTCATAAAACAAGTAAGAAAGTTTCAGTCGGGTAAACCGACTAAGGTATACACGTTGTGAGTAATGTAATATGGAATATTAAACGAATTATTCTGTCAATTTGTATGGGAGGTGCCAGAATGTTAATACACCTATTTTTCGCTGAATAGTAGATTCTTTAAATACATTACACTGCGCCGAATTATAAACGTTTTTTGCACTGGTATATTAACGTTATGAAATATTAAATTATGGTATGATTTGGCCATTTTGTGTGGGAGGTACAAAAAGGGGCGTGGTGATAACGGCCATTTTTTACAGGGCTATAGGGACTTCAAAAGCGTTACACTGTGCAAAATGTTGTTGCATTTTCGTGCATTGGTACTCATGCTGTGAGCTCTTCACTTTTTGTGCAAAATGGTACCTTTGTGTGGGAGCTACAAAAAGGGGCGTGGAAATAGCGTCCATTTTTCACAGTGCAAAAGGCACTATAAAAGCATTACACTGTAAAAAATGTTATAAGCTGTTATCTTTTGGTGCAAAATGGTACCTTTGTGTAAGAGGTACCAAGAGGGGCGTGAATATGACACCCATTTTTCACTGGACTGTAGGCACTATGAAAGCATTACACTGTTCAAAATTTCAAGTATTTTTATGCACTGGTATTAATGTTATAAGCTGTTAACTTTTGGCGCAAAATGGTGCATTTGTGTGGGAGGTACCAAAAGGGGCGTAGCAACATGGCCCATTTTTCTCGAGTTGATAGCGACTAATAAACTAATGCTATGTGTGGAATTTCAGAAGATTCGAATAAGTAGTATAGCAGTTATTAAAGATTCAATATTTCACAACATTTAACACTTTGTGGGGGGGGGGGGTACTAGAAGGAGTGGACCAATATGGCCCATCTTCGAACTTAGCCGGAGATAGACAAAAATATTACCACGTACCAAATTTTAAGTCAATCGGTTACTCCTTTCGAGAGTTATCGTGCGCACCAGCCAGCAGACAGACAGACACACAGACAGACAGACAGACAGACGGACGGACATTGCTCATTCGTCTTAAAATGACCCAAAACGAATATCCGCCGAACATACTTAGGGTCTTAGATCACTCCTTCGATGTGTTACACTTTTTTTCGTAGCAAATGATATATACCCTCGTCACACTAAAGTGAGGGTATAAAAAATGTTTTTAGACATTTTAACAGATCCGTTAAAATAAATTAGTTCGTTTTAAGTAATTGTTTACACACATTGAGCATTTAGTGGTACAAGAGTCATTGACCATCCTAGGGTTAATTTTATCGTAAAGCTTGATCGACGACCTTGAATAACACGAGCCTATTCCTAAGTAAATCGCTGCATAATTTAAAAAGTTGTTAGTAATTTAACCAACCTACCCATACGAGTAAAAAGTTTTTTTTAACGCACAATAAAAATTTTTGAGAGTTAATGAAAGATTTGCTAAATTTCCTACAAAATTCTAAATTATACAACGATTTTCTTCCAAATTGACTCATTTTATTCATGGTCAATCAAGCTTTACGATAAAATTATAAAAACAAATAATTTTGCATTTAGCTATGTTTTTATTACAAATTTATTTATAAATTATTAAAAAATATAATATTTATGCCATATTTTGACACAAAAAATCTTAAAAAATAGATCCTATGATTTCACCACTTCAAAACTCACACAGTCGTTAAAAAAGACGTCTAAGAACATAACTTTAAAATTTCAAAAAAATCAATTGGTGTAATCATTTTTGAAATCAAATCTAAAAAATTAAAATGGTAAAAGCTTTAAAAATTATGACGGGGTACCTCCCCATATAAAGACAGAAGACAGCTTCTATTTTTTTTAAATACCTAACAGTACCTTCAAAACAAGGTATAGGACATCAAAACCGGTCAAGTATTTAAGGAGTTACAAGCGACTGAATGAACAAACCTTTTTGAATAAAATCGTAATTCCGCCATTTTTAAATGGCTCATGTCTTTTGAACAAAATTTTTTAAAGTTTTTCTTCTTTCTAGTGATGTCAAATATCGTACCGTTTGGCCTGGAATGACTCCTATACTGTTAAGATGCCAAAACAGAAGAAACTGTAGGCTATTTCTAAATCTAAATCGATTTCCTTCAAATTTTGTAGGGTATATCTGTGGGCCAATAGATTCACCCCTGCAATTCTTCATAATGATGGAATGTAAAATATAGCTTCTACGGCGCTTACATGGCAAATTTTAGAGAAAATGTCAACCGCTATGGTAGAGATTGTTGGTAGCCACATAGGTTATACTTCTGCCAAATTTTATAGAGATCGGTAAAAAATTTTTGTTTTACAGTGTCTACATGCTAAATCGGGAGAACATATATATAAACAGATGGGTAAAATGTGTCTTTTGAACATACGAGTATATAAACCAAATCGGAAGGTAACGTTATGTTGAGGATATATAAAAATATTGACCGAATGTCTTTCAGCCACAGCGAGGCTTCTAAAAAGTGATGAAGCCGAATCGGAAGGTATCGTTCGGCCCATTTTTTCAGGAATGATAAAAAGGCAAATAGACTTAAACTACCAAATTTCTGTCGGACCGCTTGAATAGAGTGCCTTCTAGAACGTGAAAAAGTCAAATCGGTAGGTACAGTTATATAGTGAATATATCCAAACATGGACCGATAGGCCCATTTTTTTAGGAATATTTAGGGGCATAATAAAGCTTGAACTGCGAAATTTCGGCCGAAAACATAAACTGGGAAATTTCAATCAGATCCGTTCTACAAGGTGGCTTCTACGAAGTGAAGAAGTAAAATCAGAAGGTCTGTTAGAGCCATTTTTTCCAGGAATAGTTAGGAGCATATTAAAATATAAACTGCCAATACTGAAGAAGTCAAATTGGAAGGTACAGTAATATGGGATCTATATAAGATCATGGAAAGATATATACACAGATATATATACCAGATATATACTATGGCTTAATAGACTCACAGAATGATTCTGAGTCGATCCGCAAATTGTCGGACTGTCTCTTCTCCTGAAACACAGCATATAAAAATACATGGTATAAAAAGCTAAATATTAAGTTTAAAAAAATGTGTCGAGTGGCACCTTTATATGCACGCTACATGAAACCGTGAACCAGTGGTGACAGTTGTTCGTGTGAATGGTTCCCGCTATAAATATACTCAATCTATCAAATTTCAGGACGATCAGTAGAATTTTTTGGTTTCTATGGCACTTAGAAGTCAAATCGCTGGTGGCTATTATCCGAAGATAGAGTATATAGAGTATATCGACCATTGCTTGTGTAAATGGTTCCGGGTGCAAATAAACTCAAATTAACAAATTTCAGACAAATCTCCTGCATTTTGTGGTGTTTTACTGATAAGAAATCAAATCGTGGAGGTGCTTTATAGCAAGACATGACACATAGGTATGAGGGCAATATCTAAATCTGAACCGAATTTTTTTCAGCATTATTTATGCTTTATTTAAGAAACGTTTTTGTTTCCATTTCCATACATAAAATTGTGACGTCTATAGCTCCTCAACGAGCGATTTCAACGTTTTAAATGGGGATCGTCCTTGTTATTCCAGAAAACACAGATATACGGGAGCTACGAGTATATTTAAATCTGAACCAATATTAACCATTTTCAATAGGGTTCCCCTTTAAGCTAAACAAGTGATACATATGTGCAATGTTTCTTCGCGTTGGGACAAAATCGACCCAGGAAGTGATTCTAAGTCGATCGGTGGAATAAAAGATGGGTCAAGCTCATCTCTTTTTCGGTGTTACAAACAAATCCACAAAGCCATTATGCACCTCGGTGTGGTGGTATAAGGTCTAAAGAATTTCATTAAAACCTCCCGATAAGTTTGTTGTATTCCATTTGAACATCCACCTGCCTCTATCGGAAAGCAACATATCTTTTTGGTACTGATTTGTCACTAGGATATTCTCCTGACTGTTTCAACTACTATAATGGATTGTAAATTAAATTGTTATATGCTCCGTTTACATTGCCATGTTTGCATACTGTTCGAATTTTTATCACTCCAGGATTTGTTCAAACCCAAAAATATCAATGATGCATAAAAATACCAGCTGTCAATAACAGCAACAGGTTGCCCAGATTTACAAGAATATGATGAACATTGAACAAACATTTCATCGGATGGATGTCCCTTGGCAATTCCAATTAACGTATGCAAAATTGTTCGCCACAAATTCAAAAGAGGTGCTTCAAATGGGAAGTCACTCGGAATCTAAATGGGTTTTTTATTTGCTCAAACCGTAATAGTTTTATAACTGTGAAATAGTACCTGTGTCTAACATTTCTTAGCAATTGGGTTTGTTGCTTTGGGTTTGGTTGCTTTGGGTTTGGTTGGAACCATTGTGGAAGGGACAATTGTGTAATAAAATCCAAGCTGAATATGTTATGTATTTTTAATAAATTCGTATTTGTTAAAATTCCTATGCCAAACAAGTGACCAGAAAAATAGAATAGGCAATTGATTCATAATGAATTTCGGGTTGAATTGCGTATTTTATTTTGAAGTAGTTGTATGTAAGTACTACAACAAAAAGGGACCATCCAAAGACTTGGGAGAAAGGTTGAATCATATTAATTTGTTGAACATTATATTCGAAATGTTTTATATTGGTATACAGTAAAACCTCAGTATAATGGTTACCCAAAGCGATGCATTTTCTTTGAATAAAATTAAAAATATGTGAGGATAAATTATAACTCAGGGTAATGACATTTCAAAAACTATAATTTAAAAATAGAAATTAATTAATTAACAATTATTTTTGCAAGAATGGAATCATATGGAATGTGGTACTTTGTAAATGTGATGCCCCAACGCAGGAAAACATAATGTTCCTATTTTGTCAGACTATTGGAAAAAATAATCAAAAATACGGATAAAGATCATTAAGAAAAGGCTATATTCGGGCTGATTGAACTATATATTATACCCTACATCAATTTGTTAGCGCGCTATAAGTACACATAAATAATATTTGTCATTCAATCAATTTCAAATGTACTTCAACATGACTAATAAATGAATGACTAAATAATGAAGAAAATGCTGAATTTCTTTGAATTTGAATATCTTTCACAGAACAAAAGTTATGACCGTTCGAGTAAACCCCATTTTTCAATATATGCAAAATGTCAACGTTAAAGGGCCTAACATAATACCTTGCGGTAACAAAAGCTTTCATCAAATTTCTTTAAAATCAAATGATCTTCGAAAATTTCTCGTTGGTTTGACCTGAAATTTCTCACAAGTAATTGCCCTTTATGAAAGCGCAATCAAAATGTTCTTTTTTGAAAAACTCACATAACTCATGCAATTTAGTTGAGAATAAACACACTTTCAGTTTGATATGTAAAAGCAGCGCCATTGCTAATAAAATATTGCAATGCGTCGTGATCAAATTTGAAAAATTGGGAAAATTGCAAGTTTATTCGCCTGTAGCTCTGTTTATTTTTTTTAGAGTACCATGATATGTACATATTTTTAAAGTGCTAAGTGTCCTCTTTAAAAAAGCTATCATATAACCAAAAATCGGTTGCAAAATTAGAGTCTAAAAAATCGATCTGAGCAAGAAGTAAAAAATTCGGGTTTTTAAGGCTAAAATAAGATTTTGAGGGTATACAACACTTAATTTTTTTCCGGTTGTACTAATGGGGCTTACAACCTACACTATGTCACATCGGAAGTTCCAGAAATTTTTTCAAATTTGTAGCATTGCGTAAATCCTACTTCTCAAGAAAAATGTACATCAATTGAATGATAACGGGTTTTCCGAAAGGGATGATATGATTTTGAAGTGACGTTTCGGCCATTTCTAATATGTCACGATCTGTCATTTGGTTTTCATTGTATTTACATTTTCTTCATGGAGAGATATACGCAGGGACAACGTTTACAAATTATTCAGTTTTATTATCAAAATAATCGTTCTCCAATTGCAACTTCTCTTGCGCTAAGTCCATTTTATTTAAAATCCAAAAAAACTTTCCAGTCGACCTATGACCTTGAATATTTTAGCTCTCGTAAAGTGCTATCTTTTTGCTATTGACTGATTCCCGATCCACATTTGAAAATTCCATTCCAAAAGTCCATTTTTTTTAAATCCCAAAATAACACTTTCCAGTCGATCTACGACCTTGACACCCATGAGCAATATATTAGCTCTCGTTAAGAGTTATTTTTTTGTCATTGGCCAATTGTGGCTACGTGCCACACAGCAAATGAAACAATTGAATTGTTGCGAGAAAAGTTTGGAGATTCGATTATTTCAAGAAATTGTGATATTGAATGGCCTCCAAGAAGTTGTGATTTAACACCATTAGACTAATTCTTGTGGGGTTATTTGAAGTCATTGGTCTTTAGAAATAAACCAGACTCTCGTCAAGCTTTGAACGTCGTCAATATTGAACGTGCCATTCATGACATACGACTTGTATTAGTGGAAAAGTGCTCGAAAATTGGGTTCATAGAATTCGTTCCTGCAGAAGAAGTCATTGAATGACGTTTTATTTAGAACTTAATTGTATCGATTGTACTTCACATTAAATAAATAACTTTTGAATTTCCTTAACAATAATTGTGTTTTTTTTTCAAAGAAATCATATTACTCTTATTTGAAACCATTCAATTTAATCTTCAAGAAAAATAAACATCGAAAATGTAATAAAACTTTATTAAAATGTTATACTTTTTACATTTAATTAATAACAAGATGGCATCAAAATGAAGCAAAATGTACGATAAATTTATTAAAGTATTCTTTATATTAACGTAACTATTACATTTAAATAGGCATTTTGTCAGTCCGTCCATCTGTCCGCCCGTCTGTCCATCTTAAGTTGTTCGTTAAGTACAGTTCGCAATTGCACTCCGATTTGGTTGAGATTTGGCAATAAGTACTCGTTCACACATGGTAAGACACCATTGAAATTGGTTAAAATCTGTTCAGATTAATATATAGCCCCTATCTACAGGGTGGGCCTAAAGAAACCAAGGGTTGTAAAAGTTTAATAACTTTTTCGTTTATTAATTTTTTTTATTTTTTCTTCAGATTTGAGATTATATAATGGAGAGGTTCACAATTGAACAGAGAACCAGAACATCAGAATTTTATTATTCAAACCAGAGATCAATTTATTAAAAATTTGATTATGAGTGATGAAGCTCATTTTCATTTGAATGGCTTTGTTAATAAGCAGAACTGTAGGTTCTGGGGTTCTCAAAATCCAATCAACGCCAATTGCATCCCATCAGGTGTACAGTATGGTGTGGGATCACATCTGAAAATGTCATTGGGCCTTACTTCTTCGAGAATGAAGATGGAAGTGCTGTAACTGTAAATGGAGAGCGGTATCGGTTTATGATAGAACATTTTTTACGGAACGGAGCAACTGCCCATACTGCACAATGGCACTTTTAAGTCAAATTTTTGGAGAGCGAATAATTTCCAGAAATTCGGAAATTATTTGGCCAGCGCTATCGCCAGATTTGACAGCACCCGACTATTTTCTTTGGGGTTATTTGAAGGAGCGAGTGTATGTGAACAAGCCAGAGACAATCCTTGAACTCAAGGCAAACATTGTTGCAGAAATTCGAACGCTACAGCCACAAATTTTGAAAGGTGTTATGGAAAATGCTCTAAAAAGAGCCCATCAGTGCGAAGCTGAAAACGGTGGTCATTTAAGAGACATTATTATTCACACTTAGTGTAAAAAAAAATTGCCTTTTGTATATTATATAATCTGGAAGAAAAAATAAAAAAAAATTTAATAAACGAAAAGGTTATTAAACTTTTACACCCCTTGGTTTCTTTAGGCCCACACTGTACATGGGCAAAAATCAAAAATTGTTAACATAGGAGAAATGTATGTTGGTCGCCAATTTTCTCGCTTTGTGTACAGATTTCAAAGCAAACGTTGATGGAATTAATTAAACAACAAACATGAAACTTTTTTTCCCAAAAAAAAATGTTATTATCTAAAAAACTTTAAAGATTATAGGCACATACATTTCAAAAATGTGGAAAAAAATCGTAGAAATGTTCATATCTTTATCCATTATTATAAAAGTTGTGGCCAAACTATACATCCGAAAAATACTGGTCAGTTACAAAAAATACGAGGAACACATGGAGGAAGAATTTTTCGTGAGCATTGTTCATGTGATCTCTTTACGCGAAAAATTATAGCTCATAGCTTTGGGAAATACGATTTCCAGGGTTTTTTGTTTTCTGGCGGCGGTCAGCACGGCCCGCGATATTATGCAAGAAGCGATTATAGTGGCTTCAAGTATCTAAAAATCTACATAGGTGTCGTTAATGTACTCTTGCTGGAACCAACTCTATTGCTTCCCAAACCTTCGATAAACTTGCGTGCATCTTTTTTTATAGTGTGGCACATCGTGGGGCACATCGACATTTATTTAAAGATTGAGCTGAATTTATTGTCGCAGATGGTTTTTTACATGGTGAATCCCAAAAGTTATAAATTTTGTACTTGGCAATTTTAATAGTAAATTTTAAATTAATTTCTAAGTTCTTCGGGCGTACTGCTGTGGGGCACTTAACGATCAAAGACATTTTTTTTTCAAGATTGAAATCTTGTACGCAAAGAACGGGACATTTTTGTCTCAGCAATGATCGTCGTGGCACATCCAGTGCGCGGTATATATATTGGGGAATTTTATATAAATTAAAAGGATTTTCAACGCTCTATTCTGAAATCGGTTGCCTGTCATTTGGTTTTGATGATCGCGCAAATTATGCTCATTGCTCATACATACATCAGTACGAAAATCGACAGAAAGAGCTTTCTTATCACACAAATGAATACTGACAAATTTGGGGAAAATCCGTTGAGGTTTTGATATAACCCCCACAGATACATATATGTTCTCCCGATTTGGTATCAAAGGGCTATGCCAGTTGTTCTTTACTATAGATCGTTGCAACATTTGGCAGAAAGAAGTTTCTTTTTAGCAACTAATACTGCTTAAATTGCAGATCATCGGTTCAGATTTAGATATATCCACATATATATTACGTTCCTGCATATTTAGTATTTAAGCGCTATTGAAACTGTATTTTACGTAAGATGTTTATATTATTAGGCAGAAATGAGGTTATTGATCTAAGTTGATGAAAATCTGTGTAGATTATGGTTTTGTTTCTTCAGATTCTTTTTCTATGAAAGAATACTGTGCATTTTAAGATTATCGTTTCACATCTAGTTTATTATGATGAACATCATCAACTCCTCTTAGCAATAAGCCTTGTTAACTGAAAACCACAACAAACAAATTTAGTCCAAATTATTATCGCAATGCCCATTTTCGCATTGTTTGGGAGGTTTAGGGTATTATATAGTCGGCCCCGCCCGACTTTCTGTCTTTCCTGACTGGTTTTGATTTACGTATATGCATTACACTTATACGCTTATGCCTTCCGGCAAACAAACCATAACAATGTATCCCTATGCCAACATAAAGGCGTTTAGATTTAATTACATATACGCTCTAACGCATATACACTAAACAACTAAACCGTTGTGTTGGATGGATGTTGAATGGTACTGGAAGCTGAAAGACGACATTTTACTTTTTCGTCAACCAAATTTCTTTTCAGTCTACTAGTCAATTATATTAAATTAAATTATTAGTAGTAAAACACAAATATTTTGATATATATACATGCTTCTTACGTTCATAGTTTGCGACATATGGAATTATAGACAAATGGAAATATGAACAAGTAAGAAATTTTAGTCGGGTAAACCGACTTAGGTATACGCTCACTTTGTGAGTAATGTAAATATGTACGGGTATGTACTAATATTTTGTATTATTTAATTTTTTAATGTCTAGACTCTTTTTGTATGGGAGGAACTAAAACGGGTCTGGTGATAACTCCCATTTTTAACAGGACTATAGAAATTTTAAAAACTTTATACTGTGCAAAAATGTTGAGTATTTATATGAATTGTTATTCACGATGTAAGCTGTTAACTTTTCTTACAAAATGGCTCCTTTGTGTGGGAGGTACCAAAAGGGGCATGGCGATAACGCACATTTTTACATTGACTGTAGGTACTACAAAACTATTACACTGTGATAAATTTAAAGTATTTGTATGCACTGGCATTAAAGTTATAAGCTGTTAACTTCGGTGCAAAATGGTTCATTGGTGTGGGAGGTACCGAAAGGGGCGGTACAATAATGCCCATTTTTTTACCGGACTGAAGCCAAATCGAGAGTTATCGTGCGCACCAGCCAGCAGACAGACGGACGGACGGACATTGTTCATTCGAATTAAAATGCCCCAAAACGAATATACGTCGAACATACTTAGGGTCTTAGATCACTCCTTCGATGTGTTACACTTTTGGCCCGTTGCAAGTGACAAAGGGTGGTTAAATTTTAAGGGCCGATTTTGATTTTGAATAAAACACAAATTATTTAGGAAATTATTGTCATTTCTTTTTATTGTTATAATATTAGTATGGTTCAATTATGCATGGAACAAAATATCGGCCAAAGGGCCGCCACGACCTCGGCGGCACACCTCCATCCGATGGTCCAAATTTTCGATGACGCTGAGGCATAACTGAGGTTCTATGCCGTTAATGTGCCGAATTATCTCATCCTCTAGCTCTTGACTTGTTGCTGGCTTATCGACGTACACCTTTTCTTTCAAATAACCCCAAAGAAAGAAGTCCAACGGTGTCAAATCATATGCTCTTGGCGGCCAATTGACATCGCCACGACGTGAGATAAGACGGCCATTGAGTTTGTTGCGCAAAATAGCCATTGTTTCGTTAGCTGTGTGGCAAGTGGCACCGTCCTTTTGAAACCACATATTGTCCACTTCCATATCATCCAATTCGGGACATAAAATGTTCGTTATCATCTCACGATAGCGAACACTATTCACAGTAACTGCCTGACCGGCCTCATTTCGAAGAAGCATGGGCGAGCATGCACACTGTGCATTGCACAGGTATTTTCACATCTCCTACAGACCCGTTTTGCTGAAATTTGCGCACAATTCTCCCGATTGTGGACACATTTGGTCGATTAAATCCGACAAAACATATATTTGGGAGCTATATCTAAATCTGAACCGATTTTCTTCAAATTGAGCTCTGTTGGTCCAAGGATCAAGGAACTCCAGCATGTTAAATTTCAAAACGATTGGATGTAAACTTCAGCTTCTATAGGACTAAAGGACCAAATCGGACGAAACATATACAGGGTGGCTGATATGTAATGCAACAAAGTAAAGCGCTATATTTTTTTAAATTTTTTTTTTAAATTTTATTGTTCAAAATCAAAAAATGTCGGAAATAACATAAAATTTTAGCAACAGTTTAGATTTGTACCTTTGACACGAATTATGGCCTTCAAACGGCCGACAAAGCCATCACACGCTGCACGAAAGTGGCTCTGCGGTATTTTGGCCCATTCCCGTCGAAGCGCCGTCTTGAGATGATCGATACTTTGGTATTTTTTAGTGCGAACCTTACTCTCTAAAATACCCCAGGCGCAAAAGTCCAACGGATTGAGATCCGGATATCTTGGTGGCCATTGTGCGGTAGAAATGAAGCGAGAAACCTCCTTTTTAAGCCATTCTTGTTTGACGCGTGCTGAGTGCTAGGGTGCTAAGTCCTGTTGGAATGTCCATGGTCTGCGGCCGAAATGTTTGTCTGCCCAGGGCTTCAATACTGTCTTTAGGACATTTTCCCGATAATATTCGGCATTTATTTTGACCCCATGGTGGATAAAAATGCTTTTGTAAGCTTGTAAACAATAAAATGAACTGTCACTGAAATAAATCTGTCAGCTATCAGACTAGCGGTTTAGAAATGATAGCAACCTGAAGTTGGTTGCAATACATATCAGCCCCCCTGTATATGGGAGCTATATCTAAATCTGAACCGTCTTTCTCTTAAAATTCAATAGGCTTCTTTCCAGGTATGAAAGACTCTTAACTGCAAAATTTCAGCACGATCGTAGTGAAATTGGGACCTGAACTCGACGGACAATGTTTGATGGACAGACGGACGGACGGACAGACATGGTTAAATCGACTCAGCTAGTGATTCTGAGACGATTGTTATACTTTAAGATGGGCCTAGTTGTGGTATTTCTAGGTGCTGCAAACATCTATTATATTTAGCGATCGTACATATTCAAATCTACCTTAAAATTTATTTAAAAAAATTACTCATTTTTTTGTTGTGATATAAATATAGTCCTCCTAGAAATCGAGAAAATTATAGGTTTGTATATTAGGATATAATCAAAGATGTGCTTTATTTTAAAGGCTATATGTGTTTCGATTAATCGCCAAAGTCGATTTCGAGATAAGGTGGAAGCAAAAAGTCGACCACTAAATAATCGATTTGTTTAGCCACATAATCGATCGTCAACTAAAGTCGATTTCGACTTACCATTCTTTAATGGTGGTGTGTTTGGCTGTCTGTCTGAAACTTGGATAGTGTATGATTGACTTGTAAGCGGGAGAGGGGGTATCTGTCTGTCAAGAAATAACAATTGAAGACATTTTTACATTATTTTGTTCAGGATAGAAATGTTGTGAAAGGTGCTCTAATATAGAGAATTTGTTTTTTTTAATTCTTCAAAACTGCTGAGATACATATGTAGATTTAAATTTTAAAATTCGGACAAAAATATCGAAATTTTTTGGCATCAGAATACTTGTAGCTTTTGTTTTATGAGATTAAGTTAAATACTTTCTTTTGTTCTAGATTTGTAAATATAAAATCGAGTTTTTTCATTAAAGTAATATTTTTAAATTGATAAAATGCAAACGATACGATGATGAACTATATTCTGACCTAGCGATCATTATTTATGATCTTTTTATACTTCACGAGTTACAAAAAATGGGCACTAGAAACGAATTTGCTCAGTATCTTCCAGTCATATCCTCTGAGATGAGTTAAGTCTGGCAATATGTCGGAAATATATAAATATAATAGTGAAACGGAAAATGTTCATCGTTTAAATGGTTTCCCTGCATGCCCTACATTTGCAGTTTTCTGCTAGTCCTATGCGATGATGATGTGCTTGCAAGCTTGAGTGTCCCGTTGGAACACACATCATTTTGCTTATCTCGATTTTGTTTATTTTCAGGAAATTACTTGTTTTCATCTCATTTGGGGTACCCCACAGTATCTTTGAAGTTGCTCCTATTGTTGCGCTATGCCACATAGTTTGGTGAGCCATCACTGCCTAGTGGTTCGGCTTATTCTTCGTGGCTTCGAAAGGTTTCAAATTTTCAGGGTTTATTACTCGAAGCTCTCTGCCCTTTGAAATCAAACTGTTTGCCCGTTCATTTCCAATCACTCCGTTGTATATTATGGTCTGGGAGGCAGAAGTAAAGTTCGACTGCTGATTCATCAATAGAAAGTCCTGGACCCGTCCTTCCTCCTAGTTTGGACCCATCCGTGTAGCAGTTGATTCACACTGGCAAATTAGCTAGTGTTCCGTTTTCCTAGAAGCGTCAGTCAGGCAGAAACGAATCACAGGTAGCTGTAAGCCGCACTTAAGGTATGCGGTCGGAGATTTCCGTTGTT
Source organism: Eudasyphora cyanicolor (assembly GCA_963930755.1). Taxonomy (NCBI): domain Eukaryota; kingdom Metazoa; phylum Arthropoda; class Insecta; order Diptera; family Muscidae; genus Eudasyphora; species Eudasyphora cyanicolor. Next base: position 178,848,101 of record OZ005737.1, read on the forward strand.
TGAATATGTCCGACCAGTGATTGTAACATCTTCTGATGGTAGGATTTGTGGTCTCGATTTATCCATTCGCCCATCACTTTTAGACGTCTTGCTATGAGCCTCATACTTTATACGAATATCTATTGGTTGGATGTGCAGTATAGTCTCCAACGCTCTTGTTGGTGCGGTTCTAATTTCCCCGCTTATGCTGAGACAGCACATGCGTTGCACTCATTGGAATGGCATTACGTTGTACTACTTTGCCATTGAAGGCCAGCACACTACAGAGGCATAGGTTATTATTGGTCTAATCAAGCTCATGTAAAACCATTGTGTCATATTTGGACGTTGTCTCTTCTGCACAACGACCAACATCTGTGGGCCGTGGTAACTCTTTCTTCAATATGATCTTTCCAATCTTCCTATTTCGGTTTGGATTTAGATACAGTCCCTATACATATATGTTACTTCCAATTTGGCATATAAGCGCTTATAAATCGTATTTTCGGCTCCGAACGTCGTTTGCCTTTCTTAATGGTTACCAATTTACCCGTATTTATTCTGCCTCCTCGCTATGACTCTTTTCATTAAGGTTCTATTATATAAATTGGATATTACTAAATTTATTGACTGAATTAGGGAAATTTTATATAAAAACGTTAAGTTCGGCCATTCCGAATCTTATATACCCTCCACCATGGATAGCATGTGACCTCACAAAATAACTCAAACCTAAAGAAAATAACACCGACAAACACAAAAAAATATAGTAGATGAGAACAGTAGGAAAAATATAGTATATGAGAACAGTAGGAATAACAACAAGTTAGATGATATATATGGGAGCTATATCTATATATGGACCGATATCGCCCATTTTCAATTCCAAGAAGTATCTATACTAAATTTCAGACACCTAGCTCAAGTATTATAGAATGTAGCGTGATTACAACAGACGGACATGGCTAAATCGTCTTAGAATTTTACGACGATTAAGAATATATATACTTTATGGGGTCTCAGATCAGTATTTAAAGGTGTTACAAACGGAGTGACAAAATGAATATACCCCCCATCTAAAATTAAATAAGTTACTTATTTAAGATGTTTTTAAGTATTATGTTATTTTGCTGGCTTTATTTATAGAAATAGCTATTTGTGATTGTAACTAAAAGCCGTATTCTATTGTTAAGCAGTTTTTAATACTCATTGATTATGAATATAAGAGAATTATATTAAGAGCTGTTGCACTAGTTTAGCTTTCAACAATATTGCTTTACATGTACGAGTATTTGTTTAGAAAATGTTTATTTCAAATTTAATTCTATTTTCGGAATATTTTCATATATTTGATTTATTGACTAATGGATATAAATCCGCTTAGCGGCACATGCTAAATTACCAAATTTTACTGTATACTTGTGCGCATATCTCTTTCGAATTCTTTTGGGTAAACCAGTACACAAATTGTATGGAATTTAATTTTAAAGTGTCTTCACTCAAATAGACACACTGGCAACAGAATAACGACATACCCCCTGAGATATGCTACAGTTCTATTTACTGTTGTTAGCCGAAAAGTATACAAATTTACTCATGAGACACGAATGTGGGAGTTGGCCAATATCTATGTTTGTGCACTTCTTATGTGATATATTGTACACATATCCCACTTGTTGCCTTTATGTGGTTGAGAGCATCTTTAACATTTGATTAACTTGTTGTGCCTCCACATGCCCGGGTCGAACAACCGTAATTGTTAGTCCTGTAACCAAACTTAAGTTTCCATTTCAGTGAATTTCCAATGAACTGATGTGTTGGCATTTAATATTTGTTGTTCGGGTTTTATGGGTCTTCGGTTTTCGGTTGGTGTTTATGGCCAGTTATATTAAATTAATTTGCCATGATTTCTATATTGGTAGGACGTTGCTAATATTCTTAAAGTGTTATCCTCTTGTCCACAGTACTAATGTTGTGAATATATAGAAAATTTACTAATTTTTACGTATATTTGTTCTTCAAATTATTGAATGTTTGAAGAGTTTAATAGCAAGAATGATAAGTGGAGCATAAGGAGCAATGTTAACATAAATTTGTGATGGCGATAAAAGAACAATTGTAGTTAATAAGTCAGTTTATTACACAGATCAAAACAGGACTGTTTATGTATACCCGTCCAATTTATGTACTAGTAGGAAGTGTTCACTTGGGTAAACTAATTAAGTATAATAACCTCGGCTTATTACATGTGTGGGGGCAACTTATCAAGTGCCCCCATGTTGCATGTATTAATGATGACCATACAGTTCAATAGATCATAAAGTTGTGCATTCGTTTGTAACACCCAACAGGAGAAGACACACATCTTCATATACAAATCGTGTAGATTTATCTATGTCCGTCTGTCTCGCCATATATTCTTGTAACAAAAATACAGGTAGCAATTTTGTTCTGAAGACTCTAACACTATCATATGTCTCTTAAATAAGAAGTATTGAAAAATAAGGTCAGCTTTACACAAATAAAAAAAACAAGTAAGGAAAGACAAAAATCGGGTGAGGTCGAACATATGATACAGTACGCCTTCGTATTGGAAGAGAATAAGTACATATAATGTTGCTGTAATTGTGAAATTATTTCCGTTTAGAATTGTTTAAGAAGATATGCTATGTGAAGAGATATATATTATATGCAGGGTCTTTATTCATTCAACCTTGTCGCTGTTCGTTCTGAAACTCCTCTCTGTCAAATTCGTAATGATAGAACGTTTACAACGTTTATTCATGGAAAATATTTGTTTCATAGTTGATATTAATACTATTTAAAATACCTCTTATTTAGCGGTTAGATTCCCAATCGGAATGGACATACATAGGGGGGCTATATCTAAATTTGAAACGATATTAGTCATATTCACACATATGTTAACTGCTCGAATAACATAACCTTCACAAAATTCCATGAATATGTATAGCTTCTATGGAGGATATAGGCGAATATATGGGGACTATATCTGGATCTGAACCGATTTTCATAATTGTATCCTACACCTCACTGTGGTCGAGGGTATTATGAGTTTATGCATTTGTTTGTAAGACCCAAAAAGAGAAGTTATAGACTGTTTATTATAGGAATCGACTTGAAATCTCTCCCTGAGTCGATTTAACCATGTCCGTCCGTCCGTCCTTGTAATCAACATGCAGGTCGTAATTATTTGAAGTTTAGCAAAGATCTCTTTTTAGGGCCAGGGACCATACCTATTTAAATAATTAATTCACGATATAAGCTGTTAACTTTTTGTACAAAAGTGGTATGTTTGTGAGGGAGGTACCAAAAGGGCCATGATAATAACGCCCATTTTGTGACAGACTGTAGTCACAAAATAATTGAGAGATAATTGATGATATTAAAAGCTATATAAGCAAAAAAAAATTATGACCACATACCAAATTTGAAATCAATTGGTTACTTCTTTTGAGAGTTATCGTTCGCACCAGCCAGCAGACAGACCGACAGACGGACGGTCGCACGGACATTGTTCATTCGAATTAAAATTATCCAAAACGGATATCCGCAGAACATACCTAGGGTTTTAGGTCACCCCTTCGATGTGTTAAACCGTTGGCTCGTAGCAAATTATATATTCCCTTGTTTCACTAAAGTAAGGGTATACAAATTGTTTTCAATTATAATATGTATAAGTTTTTGTAACCGACACTACACTGTGGTACAGGGTATTATGAATTTGCGCATTTGTTTGTAACGCCAAAAAAATTGACATAGACCCATAGATTATTATACCGATCGGCATAGAATCACATTTTGAGTCGATTTAGCCAAGTCCATCTGTCTGTAGTTAGCAAATATGAAGCTATCTTTACGAAAATTGGTATATAGGCATTTCATAGGTTAGGGATGATCCACGCCCATCGGTCCATGTTTTGGTATTGTCCCCATACAAAGGTCAAAACCTTTGTCAACTTTTAACGCTCCGGATAATAATTTTTCATTTATCTGTTTGAAGTTTTGGCATTTACACTTTTTGTGACTTTAATCGTCCCTAGTAAAAATGGGGCATGATTTGATATAACTGCATATAAGGGTCCCCACCAATGACACTTTTTGGCGCTCCGTAGAATAATTTTCCATTGATAGGTCTGCAATTTAAGCTTTTATACATTACTAGCTGGACGCGGTCCACTTCGTTTCCCCAGATTGAGATTTCCGATCCCGTCCATTTTTGAACCAATCACGAATCCTGCACCAAATACATATACATAAAATAACAGCACTCTCGCTAACAAATTGTGCAAGACATCTCAATTTCAAAATGTGGCTTACATGGGCGGGGCCAGGCCCATTAGCCTGATCCCGCCCATTTTTGAACTAATCACGTAGGCTTCCACCAGACACATATACACAAAATTACAGCACTCTCACAAACAGATAGTGCAAGATACCTAAAGTTCAAAAGGTTGCATATATGGGCGAGGCCACGCCCATTGATCCGATTCCTCCCATTTTTGGACCAATCACGTAGACTACCACCAGCTACATATGCAGAAAATTACAGCACTCTCGCTAACAAATTGTGAAAGATATCTTAATTTCAAGATTTAACTTATATGGGCGGGGCCACGCCCATTTGTCCGATAGGTCCCATTTTTGGACTAATCACGTAGACTGCCACCAGATACATATATACAACATTACGGCACTCTAGCTAGATATATCAATTTGAAATTTGTGCAAGATATATCAATTTGACAAGTAAGAAAATTTGAGTCGGGTAAACCGACTAAGGTATACCCTCACTTTGTGAGTAATGTAATATTGAATATTACTCGAATTATTCTGTCAATTTGTGTGGGAGGTACCAGAAGGGGTTTATCAAATACACCTTTCTTTTTTGCTGAACATTAGATACTTTAAATTCATTGCACTGTGCCGACTTATAAGCATTTATGTGCACTGGTATAAACGTTATGAGACATTAAATTGTGGTATGATTTGGGCATTTTGTGTGTGAGGTACAAAGAGGGGGGTGGGAATAACGCCCAATTTTCACAGGGCTATAGACACTATAAAAACATTGCACTGTACAAAATTTCAAGTATTTGTATAGACTGGTTTTAATGTTAAGCTGTTAACTTTTGGTGCAAAAAGGTACCTTTGTGTGGGAGGTACCAAAAGAGGCGTGACAACAACACCCATTTTTCCCTGGACTGTAGGCAATATAAAAGCATAATACTGTACAAAATTTCAAGTATTTTTATACACTGTTATTAATGTTATAAGCTGTTAACTTTTGGCGAAAAATGGTGCATTTGTGTGGGAGGTACCAAAAGGGAAGTGGCGACGTCGCCCATTTTTCTCGAGTTGATAACGACTAATAAGCTAATACTATGTGTGGAATTTCAAAAGATTCGAATAAGTAGTATAGCAGTTATTAAAGAATCAATATTTCACAACATTTTAACCCTTTGTGGGTGAGGTACTAGAAGGAGTGGACCAATATGGCCCATCTTCGAAATTAGCCGGAGATAGAAAAAAATATTCCCACATACCAAATTTGAGGTCAATCGGTTACTCCTTTCGAGAGTTATCGTGCGCACCAGCCAGCAGACAGACAGACGGACGGACATTGCTCATTCGACTTAAAATGACACAAAACAGATTTCCTCTGAACATACTTGGGGTCTTAGGTCACTCCTTCGACGTGTTACACTTTTTTCCGTAGCAAATGATATATACCCTCGTCACACTAAGTTAAGGGTATAAAAATATTGCCTTTATGGGAAGGGCCACGCCCACTTGATACATCGAAAATTCAAGTACCCTATTTTCGCCACCGCCCAAACAAGTACATTCTGTGAAAATTTCAAGAAGATCGGTCCAGCCGTTTAGACGCCTATACGGTACAAACAAACCAACAAACACACATTTTTCTTTATATATATAGACTAGCTGGACCCGGTCCACTTCGTTGCCCCAGACTTCAGATTTCCGATCCCTTCCATTAATCAAAACATGGCTCATGTAGATAGGGACAGTAGGAATCTCGTTAATATATTCGTAGGTACGGACAGTAGGAATCAATTAAACAATTGGCTTATATGGGCGGACCCACGCCCCCTCAATCAAGAACTTATAAAGCCTATGTCACCCTCTAGGCTTATCTGAACATTCCCTAAAAATTTCATCAAAACCGATCCAGCCGTTTTGGAGTCCTTACGTAACATACACACATCCATTTATAAATATATAAATAACTGGACCCGGTCCACTTCGTTGCCTCAGATTTAGATTTCCGATCCCGTCCATTTTTGAACCAATCAATAATACTGGCACCAAAAACACCTCCATAAAATAAGAGCACTCTCGCTATGAAATTGTGAAGATATCTCAATTTAAAAATTTAGCTTTGGCCCATTGGTCTGGTCCCGCCCATTTTTGCACTAATCACGTAGACTGCCACCTGATACATACATATAAACAGAATTACAGTACCATTAGTCCGATCCCGCCCACTTTAGGATCAATCACGTAGACTACAACCAGATACATATGCACAAAATTACGGCACTCTCGCTAACAAATTGTGCAAGATAAGTCAAATTCAAAATTTGGCTTATATGGGCGGTGCCACGCCCGTTGGCCCGATTTCGCTCATTTTTGGACCAGTCACGTAGACTGCCACCAAATACATTTACACGAAATTCCAGCACTCTCGCAAACAAATTGTGCAAGATATATCATTTTTTTTTTAATTTGGCTTATATGGGCGGGGCCACTTGGGCCCTTTGGTCCGATCCCGCCTATTTTTGGACCAATCACGTAGACAGCCACCAGATATATATGTACCAAATTAGAGCACTCTCGCTAACGAATTGTGCAAGAGATCTCAATTTTAAAATTTGTCGTATGTGGGCGGGGCCACGCCCACTTGATATATCGAAAATTCAAGTACCCTAGTTTCACCACGCCCCACACATGGACATTCTGTGAAAATTTCAAGAAGATCGGTCCAGCCGTTTAGACGTCTATACGGTACAAACAAACCAACAAAGAAACAAACCAACAAAGAAACAAACCAACAAACAAACAAACCAACAAACAAACACACATTCTTCTTTATATATATAGATATATTTCTCCCGATTTCGCACCCAGCCACTATATAAGCCTTATTTTAAATTTGATAATTTCAATATTTAATAGAGGTGTGTTTCTTGATCCAGAAACCAATAATGTCAAAATTTAAAAAAAGTCGGTTCCGATTTACTTGTTGTTCCGACATATATTCCTACCAATTTGGGTTATAAGCGCTATATAAGTCTTATGTTAAATATGTGTACTTATTCTGTTCTAATACGATAGTGTAGGTATAATACATCATTCTATCAAATCTCCTCCAGTCAAAAATTTCTCACCATAATTTGAAGTATCAAAATGCAGTTCACAGTATTTAAGATATTGATCTGATGTATAGTTTTTAACCAGTTTCTGCAAAAAATAAAAATGTTGGCCCAAATGTAAGTCTCTTTGAAAATTTTTATAAAGATCGTCTCATATTTCAGAGCTACACTTTGATGAAAAAACAGACCGACTAACGGACATGACAAAATCGACTCGACGCAGAAAGTGCTACATTGTTGATCGAAATTATAAATGATGAATGAATTCGTTTATCTCGTCTACTTAACAGTGTTACATTGTTGTGTAGTGTAGAGTATAACAATTTCAGTTTCATTGCCATGAATACTGACAGCACTATAATAGAATATCTCCTGCTATTACACATCTCACATCGTTTTGCTTAATCATATATGTATAAGTATACTTTCACATGAGGATATTCGATGAACTCACCATCACCTGGATCATAAACAGCTCTCTCCTGCATCTCGTCCAAATCATGTGGCTTAAATGATACTTTGCCATTGGGAACCGAGTCCATAAACTGTGCTCTGGCCAATGCATAAATTTCTGCAGCATCCTTGAGAGCATTACCTGTTGCTGTTGTCGATGAATGTAAACCGGTGGAGGGGCCTGCTGCGGTTGCAGAGTTTGCCAGGGGTTTCGTCACAAATGCACATGTCTGGCACACCATTAAAGTAGAAATGATGACGCCAGAGAGGTAATAAGCCAACATATCCGTTTGCATTTTACGCGTGTCTAAAATCATGAGAACGAGAATGAAAATTGTGGTTATTAAGGATAACATGAAACCATGGTAAAATAAGAAAAAAAACAAAAACAAAATACGCATGGTAAATATAAATTCAACTTTATCAGACGCAATGGAAATTTTTATTCGTGCAGCTTATTAAGGTAAAGGCATAACAAATTGCATCATATAATCACAACGCATATGTACTTAGGGTAGGTGTGTGTTTTCTAGCGCGTTTGCGGTTAATTAATTTAGAGGATATTATGAACGCATTAGATTATATTCCGTTGTTCCAGAGCATACACTTACCAAACTAATTTGCTATATATAACATTTTATATGGAAGCATTATAAATTATATATAAAGAATTATGAATTAAAAAGAAATATGAATTAAAAAGAAATTTGAAGAAATCAACAAATTTGATGTCATAATGAAATTTGTATGTTAAAATTGTCGTCCAAGGGAAGTGGATAACAGTTTCTGTTGCAACTAAGTGTCACAAACACGAAAAAATATTAAAAAAATTTGTATGCTAGATTTTTTTTTTTTAAATTTGAGACGTGTTATGCCTCAAATTAAAGGCAATTAAGAGGGCTACATATGCTGCAAATATCGCTTTCACGTAGAATCTTTAGTTTATTAACAGTCGTCAAAAATATGAGAAAAAAATGTTTTTTTTTAAAAACACATTTTCCTGGTACAAAAAAAACCATAAAAAATAGGAAAAAAAATCAAAAAAATTATTTTATTATATTTTTAAAAAGCAATGCTAAAGGAACACTGTCTATTTGAAAAATCTATGGATAGATGTAAAAGTTATGAGCCATGTGGTAAATGTTAGGGAAATTCAAAAAAATCTTGTTTAAATATTTTTTCGTTTTTATAACCTCACTTTAGTGTGACGAGGGTATATATCATTTGCGACGGAAAAAAGTGTAACACGTCGAAGGAGTGACCTAAGACCCCAAGTATGTTCGGAGGAAATCCGTTTTGGGTCATTTTAAGTCGAATGAGCAATGTCCGTCCGTCTGTCTGTCTGTCTGTGTGTCTGCTGGCTGGTGCGCACGATAACTCTCGAAAGGAGTAACCGATTGACCTCAAATTTGGTATGTGGTAATATTTTTTTCTATCTCCGGCTAAGTTCGAAGATGGGCCATATTGGTCCACTCCTTCTAGTACCTCCCCCACAAAGGGTTAAAATGTTGTGAAATATTGATTCTTTAATAACTGCTATACTACTTATTCGAATCTTTTGAAACTCCACACATGGTATTAGCTTATTAGTCGTTATCAACTTGAGAAAAATGGGCGAAGTCGCCACGTCCCTTTTGGTACCTCCCACACAAATGCACCATTTTGCACCAAAAGTTAACAGCTTATAACATTAATAACAGTGTATAAAAATACTTAAAATTTTGTACAGTATTATGCTTTTATATTGCCTACAGTCCAGGGAACAAGTAAGAAAGTTTCAGTCGGGTAAACCGACTAAGGTATACCCTCACTTTGTGAGTAATATAATATATAACATTACACCAATAAATCTGTCAATTTGTGTGGGAGGTACCAGAAGGGGTTTTCCAAATACACATATTTTTCGGTAAACAGTACATTCTTAAATACATTGCATTGTGCTGAACTATAAGCGTTTATGTGCACTGGTATATTAAAGTTACGAGCTACATATGTAATTTTGGTATGATTTGGTCATTTTGTGTGGGAGGTACAAAAAGGGGCGGGGTGATAACGCCCACTTTTTACAGGACTATAGGCACTATAACAGCATTACACTGTACAAAATTTCAAGTATTTGTATGCACTGGTATTAAAGTTACAAGCCGTTTACTTTTGGTACGAAACGGTCCATTTGTGTGGGATGTACCAAAAGGGGCTGTACAATAATGCCCATTTTTTACCGGACTATAGGCGCTACAAAAACATTATACTGTAGAAAATTTCAAGCATTTTTATGCACTTGTATTAACGTTATAAGCAGTTAAATTTTGATGCAAAATGGTCCATTTGTGTGGGAGGTACCAAAAGGGGCATGCCAACTTCACTCATTTTTCTCGAGTTAATAGCGACTAATATACTAATATTATGTGCAGAATTTCAAAAGATTCGAATAAGTAGTATAGAAGTTATTAAAGAATCAATATTTCACTAAATGTTAACCCTTTGTGTGGGAGGTACCAGAAGGAGTAGACCAATATGGCCCATCTTCGAACTCATCCGGAGATAGATCAAAATATTACCACATACCAAATTTGAAGTCAATCGGTTAATCCTTTCGAGAGTTATCGTGCGCACCAGCAAGCAGACACACAGACAGACAGGCAGACAGACAGACAGACAGACAGACAGACAGACAGACGGACGGACATTGCTCATTCGACTTAAAATGACCCAAAACGGATTTCCTCCGAACATACTTAGGGTCTTAGATCACTCCTTCGATGTGTTACACTTTTTTCCGTAGCAAATGATATATACCCTCGTCACACTAAAGTGAGGGTATAAAAATGGGTGTTGTCACGCCCCCTTTTGGTACCTCCCACACAAAGGTACCTTTTGCACCAAAAGTTAACAGCTTATAACATTAAAACCAGTGTATAAAAATACTTGAAATTTTGTACAGTGTAATGTTTTTATAGTTTCTATAGCCCTGCGAAAAATGGGCGTTATTGCCACGCCCCTTTTTGCACCTTCCACACAAAATGCCCAAATCATACCACAATTTAATGTATCATAACGTTTATACCAGTGCACATAAATGCTTATAAGTCGGCACAGTGCAATGAATTTAAAGTATCTAATGTTCAGCGAAAAAAAAGGTGTATTTGATAAACCCCTTCTGGTACCTCCCACACAAATTGACAGAATAATTCAAGTAATATTCAATATTACATTACTCACAAAGTGAGGGTATACCTTAGTCGGTTTACCCGACTGAAACTTTCTTACTTGTTAAATGATGTTTTTGCTTATATTGAATTCGCCATATGTGGGAGAGACATATAAGAGACATTGCACTTGCATTTTATTTTATGAGGATAGATGTCAGACATTATAAATGATATAGAGGACGAGGTTTTATGGTTGTTCGTAACCATCCATAAAACATGATATGCAATGTCAGTGTAATTCAGCGCCTTAAAGATTTAAGTCAATTTTCTGAAAAATATTATAAAGTATGTGTAAATGATCCCGACAATTTCTGCTACATCTGTCGAAAATATGTTATTAAAAAACATCGACGTGCGTTTAGTAAAATAATAAAAGAAGTATATGTGCAATATTTTGGTATACGAGTTAAAAAAATGAACGAACCGTGGACACCTAGTATTTTGTGTAATTCGTGCCATGTAAATCATCCTCGATGGAGTAGTGGAAGCATGCGGTAAGTACTTTACAATTAATGTATTACAATGTTTTGTGGAATAAAACGTTTTAATTTTAGACTTCACGTGGAATTTGGAATGCCAATGATTTGGAGACAACCATTCATTCACGATACGGACTGCTATTTTTGTCTAAGTTAATAACGGAAACATCATCAAGTTCAACTGTCAGAAGTCTTCCCTTTTAACTCAGTTTCAACTCATTGATCTAGTGAGAGATTTGGAACTGACCAAATATAAGGCAGAACTACTTGCATCTGGGATGAAGCAGTACAATATTTTGGCCCCAGATGTTGACATATCATATTATAGAGTCCGTGATATACCTTACAAACAATTTTATACAACAGATGCTTTTGCAAGGACGACGGTTATTTGTTGACAGCAGTAAAGACAGTTTGAAAGCAGTCCTTTGGCACAACGGAAATCATAAACCGTCGATTCCCATTGCTAATGCTGTCAACACTAAGGAATCATACGAAACAATTGCTAAATTGATAAAATACATAAAATATGAACAACATGACTGGAAAATTTGTTGCGATTTAAAAGTATTTGGTATGTTATGTCTCTGGGATAGCCGATATTTTGCACCACTGCATATTAAGTTGGGGCTCTTTAATAATTTTGTAAAAGCCTTAAGGAAAGGTGGCAATTCACTCTCATATTTAAAAAGTTTATTTAAAAGCCTTTCTTTTCAAAAAAACCGATGAAGGAGATTTTGATGAGCCTAAAATAAGGAAACTGATGAAGGATGTGAATTTTGAATTATATTTGACGTCGGATGAAATTGCACCATGGAGGTCGATTAAGCTTGTAGTTTCAAATTTCCTTGGATCCAATAAAAGTCCGCAATATGAAACAGTGATTAATGATTTGTTAAAAAATTATGAAAAAATTGGTTAGAAATATATTCGAAAGGTTTCACCAAGAATTGAAGTCCATCGAGCGGCGTTACCAAGGGCACTGGGATGAAAGAATGATGGGAGATTATATTTGGTTCCTCATTAGAGAAACCGATTCCGAGATATTCAAACGTCAACGAAGAACTCACAATTACTTATTAATTATTAGAAACCACCTGACAGGAAAAATGTATTACTCTATATTTATTTTTGAAGGATTGTCCTTACATGCGATGTCGAAATTCTGTTTTCAGAAACGAAATTTAGACAACTACATATCTGGTGTTTGGGAACAGAAATTTCGTTTGTGGAAGGAGAAAATAATTTTGCTAAACTACACTCTCTTTTGACCAAAACCAATAAGGAAAGACAAAAGTCGGGCGAAGTTGGCTATATATCAATTTTGTTTTAATGATGAATATGATCTGTCAATAAAATCATTTATAGAGTTTAGATTAAAAAACGGGATATAAATATATACCGGTGCTATATCTTGGCCAAAGAAACTGTTCTTTGCTATATTACACAGTCCAACACGAAAAAATATAACCATATACAGACATCACTATGTGATAAAAGACCAAAAAAAAAAGAACCGTGTCCCCAACTTTTCCCAAAGTCATGCACTTTTTTATGGCTTCAAGGTCAAAATCGCAAAAAAAAACTTTAAGATACTATGCTTTTTATTACAAAAATAATAAAAACCAGTAAGGAAGGTCGGGCGGCGCCGACTATATAATACCCTACACCTCTCTAAATATGCGAAAATAGGCATTGTAATAAAAATTTTACATGTGATTTTATACGTTCATAATTTTTCTTCTTTATGACAAGAGCTACAACATTGCCTCAGAGAGTAAATAAAAATTCCGAACGGATTGCAAGATATGAGCCAGAGAAATTTATCACTTTTTTGCAAAAATGACACCGAAGTCCAAATCCTTGGGGGCTCATAAAAAACGTGCATGACTTTTGTCAAAACTGGGAGAAACGGGTCCATTTTTTTGGTCTTTTATTACGCAGTAGTGTCCGTATGTCTTAATATTTCCATAACTTAACAAATTACGCACAGTGTTATATGAAGTTTTGTTTAAAAATGTGGATTCTGTAGCCCTTATCGGGATTTAAGTACATATGGGGACCATGTCTTAAACTAAAGCGATTTTCTTCAAATTTGGCTAGGTTTATTGTCGTCGTTAAAAAACTTTTCCGATTCAAATATCGTGAATATATGAGGCAAAACATGGCTTCTACACCACGAAGATGCCAAATTAAGATGTACATATATATGAGAGCAATATATAAATTTCAACCCACTTTGCCCAATTTCAACAGGATTCGTCCTTGGTGCAAGAAAGTACTTTGTATCAAATTTCATTCAGATCCGAGATAAATTGTTAGCTGCTTTTGCGTACAAGCTTAAGATGGACGGACGGACAGACATGGCTAGATCGAATCCGCCAGTGATTCTAAGTCGATGGGTTAACTTTACTGAGTACAAAAATGTTAAATCCTATCGTAACGGGTTTTCCAACAAGAGGTGTTATTTTGAATCACCCGGTATTTCGGTAGCTGTCACTTTTTAAGCTTTTAATCTTTGACATTTGACAAGTAGAAACTACGCAATTACTAAAAATGGAACAATGCACGATTCAACAACGCACTAAAATTATTAAAATTCGAAAAATCGAAAATCATCGAAAAAATCATCTTGACTGATGAGACCCATTTCCCCCTCGGTGGCTACGTCAACAAGCAAAATTGTCGCATCTGGGGCTCGGAAAACCCAAGAGTTATTGTTGAGAAGCCTCTCCATCCTCAACGTGTGACTGTTTGGTGCGGTTTATGGTCCGGCGGGGTCATTGGACCTTACATAGTCGAAAATGAGGTTGGATCAACAGTTACGGTGAATGGATTGCGCTACTGAGAGATGAATAATGATTTTTTATGGTCGGAGTTGGATGGTATTGATCTGGACAACGTTTACTTTCAACAAGACGGCGCTACGTGCCACACAAGCAACGAAACCATTGCTCTGTTACGGGAAAAGTTTCCGGACCGTGTTATCTCTCGAAGAGGTGATAACAATTGGCCACCGAGATCTTGTGATTTAACACTTCGTGACTTCTTCCTTAGGGGCCACGTGAAAGATAAGGTCTACGCCAACAGCCCAGCGTCGATTCAAGACCTCAAAGATAGAACCATATCGATCCATATTTTGCTATGGTCACCATATAGAGGTCGCTTTCAAATTTTAGTCTTTATGCCACCACATTTTCCAGTCGATGTATTTGAAATTTTGCAGCTCGATACATTTTCCTTAAAATTAAAGGAAATTAGGAGGGCTACAAATGTTGAACATATAAATTTTAAGTAAAAAAACAAGTCTAGTGACTGTGACTTTTACACTACACAAATTGGAAACAAAAAGCATTTTGCTTTTGTGGGGTGTACAATTTTTAAAATTTTTTGGGGTTATGTATTTACAGCACTTATAGTCCCGCGAAAATAGGTGTAATTGATACGCCTCTTTTCGTGCCTCCCATACAAATGGACAATTTTCCACAAAAGGTTAATGGCTTATATCTTCAATTCCTAGACATACAAACAAACATTTGAAATTTTGTACAGTGTAATGGTTTTATAGTAGCCATAGTCTATTGAAAAAGAGGCGTTAAAGTCACGCCTCTTTTGGTACCTCCCTTTTTTTTAAATATGGGTCATAATTGATTCATTTATCAATACATTTTTTACAAGTGGGCATTGTTTTCATCGTTAGTTAATAGCTTTAAAAAGTAAAAAAAAAAAACTATTTTTGCCTTTTTTGTAATTTTCATGGTTTTTTCCGTGAAAGCAAAAAACGAAAGTAGCACTCATAATTATAACCTACTCCACACTGTGGTACAGAATATTATCAGTTTTTTTTAAGGCAGATGTTTGTAACAGCTAGAAATATCACAGCTAGACCCAACTTAAATTATACCGATTGACTCAGAATCACTAGCTGAGTCGCTTTAAACATGTCCGTCCATCCGTCTGTCCATCTTATGTTGTTCGTTGAGTACAGATCGCAATATCACTCCGATTTCTGACTTTTTTCAGTTGGGAGTCTTTCGTACCTAGAAGAAACCCTATTGCATTTGAAGAAAATAGGTTCAGTTTAGCTATAGCCCCAAATATATATTTCGTACGATTTGGCCCTTACCCCTATAGAAACTGTATTTTAATGCATTTATTGATCGATGGACTACCATTATTTGAAAAAAATCGGTTCTGATTTATATTATGGGCTAAAGACAAAATTTTTAAATTTTCGAGTAAATTTTTTTTCGAAAAAATATTGCGAGCACTTCAGCCGCGTTTGTAGTACACAGATATAAAATTGTAAGCGTGCAAAAACCGTCGTTATAAATTATTTTCATTAAGGGCCGGTTTAAATTGAAATTTTAAAAAAATTCTATAAAAGTAATTTTTAGAGGAATTAAGAAAACTAAACAATCGTAGACCAGTGCAATTTCTATCAGCATACTCGTATGTCAAAATATGCGCAGTGCCTTCATTATTTGCAAAAATATAGCGAAATAAAAAATTTTTAGTATATATCATTTGCCGAATGTGTAACACATCGAAGGAGTGACCTAAGATCCCACGTATGATCACTAGAAATCCGTTTTGGGTCATTTTAAGTAATTTTTGTTTTTTGTCAAATCTTCAAAATCATTTGTCGAAATTATCAACACAAAAATCTTCTGCTTTCTCTGGCGAATGAAATGTTCCACATGTATATCGATACCACCATTCTAAAACATGCTAAGTCGACTAAGCATGTTTTAAGGGTGATTGCATTTATAATTTCTAAATATTCTAAATTATATATAGTCAAAATTTCGTGTTTATCCGTCAACTCAATCAAAAGTTATTTACAAAACAGTACAGATCATTATATTTTCATCATAAAGGAATTCCACACAAATTTAAAAAGTTCATCAACCTTTGATCGCCTTTCCTGAAAAACTACATTTTATGCACATAGCATAGTTTAGAATGGAGGTATCGATATGTATATGGAAACAACAAATAGTGAAGAAGTGTGCAACAATTTGTCAATTTGTATTTAATTTTAAACAGAACGATTCATTGGATTTTTGCACTCCGTTGCGCTACAGTCCGTAATAAAAGAACTATGTTGGGAGAAATATTTTTCAAAGTCACTCTTGAATATCTTTATATCGTTAGGACATAGAAAAGCGAAAATAAAAGTGTTGAAGTAATCGAATGTTTGGCTCATATTTGTGATAGTTTCTTTAGAGTAAAATAGCTTATTTTGTCTGAATTCCTACTACGGCATAAGATGAAGATTGTCTGTCAACGGTTTTTAATCTAGATATCATTGGAAGTATGCCACGTAAAAATTCGTTGCAATAATTGCAAACCATTTCCATTTTTGAAAGCACTTTTATACTTTTCTGTAGCAGGGAAGCTTTAACACTGTTTTACAACGAACTTCGTTGGCATCGTATTTATATACATATATGTAAATAATTTTTATACATATATTCTCACACCTCCGAATTCGCAGTGTCAATGTAATTGACTCTATTAGACTTTTGATATGCGGATCAAATTTGATTTCCTGCGAATGCAGTGAAAGTTAGCATAATTGGAACGTGCTCGCTAAAAGCTACAATGCCGATTGACATTAGCCTTTACCTTATCAGTATTCATCTTCCACCCAAATATATGATGGATTTCGGGATGATTCAGCATTCGACATTATTATGCACAACTACTATAGTATGCGGTATATTGTTGACAGAAATATCTGTACATTTGTATAAATTCATATTCACATTTAAGCGGAAATTTGAAACGCATACGCAGAAAAACGCGATGTGAATTTTAAGTAGAAGTGATAGATGACATGCATTGGGAGAATTTCATGAATTGAAGATTGGTAAACATGGTTCATTGACGTGTGTCGTGACAACCATCAGCAGTGATACGCAATAGTTTTCTTAATTTTATGGCGAAACTGCTATGGGAAGAATTTTTAAAAAGTAAAAATAATTCCACCGAGTAATTCGATTTTCCATTAACCACTATATTTTTTTTGCGAAGTATTATGGACCTTTTTAATAAAAATAAAAACAGTTTTAAGTAGAATTATGTTAATTAATTTTATTTTATTATTAAAACCTCATTTTTCATGATTTGTCGATTCAATTTAAATCATATATAATAAAATGAAAAAATTTTTTTGATCTTATAAGTAGTTGTGTTTATGGCGACAATACAGGGTTTTATATCCTACACCGAACCCTGTTACAGAGCATGATGACGCTGTCCATTTCAGTTGCGATTGACTCAGAATCTCTTAAAGAATTAAAAATCTATTAGTCATGTCCATCCATATATAAGTCCATGTATTCGTCCATCGATCGTTTCCAAAAATAAATGTAATGTGAATTGTAAATTTAACACAACATAGAAGCAAACGGACGAAGGAACACAAACGTTTTTGGTTTGCAACAAAACTGTAATGTATGCAAATTAGGGCGGGTCGATTTAAAAATCGGCCATTGCTCAGTGAAAATCTTATTCTAGGGATCAAAATAAGAAACTTTGCCGAAGGAACCATACCTTTAAAACGAATTCTGATGTCCCGGAATAAATCCCACTTTGACCCATTTAGAGTGCTCCAATCGAGTCCAAATGTATGACCGACCCCCACTCAGTGAAGTGCTCAGTGAAAATCGTATTCTAGGGATCAAAATAAGAAACTTTGCCGAAGGAACCATACCTTTAAAACGAATTCTGATGTCCCGGAAAAAATCCCACTTTGACCCATTTAGAGTGCTCCAATCGAGTGCAAATGTATGGAACCCCCAGGGGGTTCCAGGGGGTGTGCCACTGGCATGGGTGGGTCGGGCCTCCAAAGTTAGTGGAGGTCGGTCATACATTTGGACTCGATTGGAGCACTCTAAATGGGTCAATGTGGGATTTTTCAAAATTTGCCCCTACCCAAAAGTTCGACCCAAATTCCGGGACATCAGAATTCGTTTAAGAGGTATGGTTCCTTCGGCAAAGTTTCTTATTTTGATCCCTAGAATACGATTTTCACTGAGCAATGGCGACTTTTTTTGCCTCCCCACAAATCGACCCGGCCTAATGCAAATATATGAGGCGAATACGTTATATAAATTTGTTGATCATACGCAACAATGGTCCTTAAGGGTCCATTACAACTTGTATTCTTGACATTAGGTGTGTTTTCGTTACACTATAGGCGTGTTTTCGTTACACCATAAGTGCTTAATTTGTATGGGGAGCTAAGCACTTTTAAGCACTATTAGTTCCCGATGAAGTTTGGTGCTTGTGTTCATGTCTTAATCGAGTATGATGTTGCCAGATTGGGCATCCTATATTTCGCAGTATGGCATTTAATTTTAGGAGAGATTGTTGTCAATTATTGTGAATTAACGGGAAGAAGAAGAACAAAATTGGAAAATTATTTTAATATTTGCAAAAGAGTGTAAACAATTGAACATAGAATAGTAAATATATGTTTTATAAATACTTTTCACGAATTTTGTTGTTTTTGTTGCAAAGTGCTAAACTAAAAGTTCTAGCTTGTAACGAAAACATGCCTTATATGTGCTTAATTTGTATGGGGAGCTAAGCACTTTTAAGCTTTATTAGTTCCCGATGAAATTAGTTTCGATGAAATTAGTTCCCGATGAAGTTTAGTGATTGTGTTCCTGTCGTAATCGAGTATGGTGTTGCCAGATTTGGCATCCTATATTTCGCAGTATGGCATTTAATTTTAGGAGAGATTGTTGTCAATTATTGTGGATTAACGGGAAGAAGAAGAACAAAAATTGAAAATTATTTCAATATTTGCAGAAATAATGTAAACTATTGAACATAGAATAGTAAATTTATTTTAATAAATACATTTCTCGAATTTTTTGTCTGTTTCGCACTGCTCTTTGTTCCATTGTTACCAGATAGTGGAAATCCGCCACCTACTGCTTATGCGCCAGTTAGTGGAAGTCAGTTGTTTTCGTTGCAAAGTGCTTAACTAAAATCGCTAGATTCCAACGGAAACATGCCTATTGTTATAGTTTTGTCAGGGTCTATAATACATCGGGGAAATTGCATACTGCAACTTGGGAAAATATTGACATTAATCGAATTATCAATTCTAGTATATATAATGATATTAGCGCTGATATAGCAAGTATATATTTATTATTAAGAAATATGAATTTTCAGTATGAATTCTCTATAATTTTTATTGAAACAATTTCCAATTTTGAAAAAGTAATGTGCACAAAAGGACTGTATTTCTAAGTAAATCTTAACAACGAAAACAAATAAAAATTGCAAGCGTTTATATATGATTTCAAACCTCATAAAGAAAGCCTTAAGTTGATGGGTCCAACTAGTTTCTCATTTCTATCTTCTCAACATTTCAAATTTCAGCAAACAGTACTCTAAATGCAGCTTCAAATATATGCCTAACATTAGAAAGGCATAAGATCATCTAAATTTTAAGATATTTTGTTTATATTTTTGATACGATTTTCTTTTTGAATATTATAGAAAATTTTGAATTTTGGCAACAATATTCGATTTCCACCTGTAGTGGAAACATTCGTCGACATTGAAGTTGCTTTTAAAAATGTGCAGATTGACACTTTTCGAACCTTTAGCTCATTGACGGGGCGCTGAAAATTAACAACACTATGCTAAGGAATTGGTGGATAATTTCTGGGTCATATGACATAAAGTGGGTTATCGAGACGAGGCAAAACCAGTCGATTATGCATGCGATGTTGTAATACTTTTAAGACAGGAGTCAGAGTCTCGTTTCCTGAATTAACATTACTATACATAAACCAGTAAGGAAGGCTAAAGTCGGGCGGGGCCGACTATATAATACCCTACACCACTCTCGTAATATTGAATAAATCTGAAATATAAATTTTGTAATTCATGTATAAATTGTTTACATAAATTTACTTTTGAGCCATTTTATACTTAAATAATACCCTGTACCACAGTGTGGTGTAGGGTATAAAAACGATTGGATGTAAAATACAGCTTCTGTAGAACTAAAGGGCCAAATCGGACGAAACATATATATGGGAGCTATAGCTAAATCTTAACCGATTTTCTTCAAATTCGGTAGTGTTGGTTCATGGATCAAGAAACTCTACCATTCTAAATTTAAAAACGATTGGATGTAAAATACAGCTTTTATAGGACTAAAGGGCCAAATCGGACGAAACATATATATGGGAGCTATAGCTAATTCTTAACCGATTTTCTTCAAATTCGGTAGTGTTGGTTCATGGATCAATAAACTCGACCATTCTAAATTTTAAAAGGATTGGATGTAAAATACAGCTTCTATAGAACTAAAGGGCCAAATCGGACGAAACATATATATGGGAGCTATAGCTAAATCTTAACCGATTTTCTTCAAATTCGGTAGTATTGGTTCATGAATCAAGAAACTGTACCATTCTAAATTTCAAAGTGATTGGATGTAAAATACAGCTTCTTCAGGACTAAAGAGCAAAATCGGACGAAACATATATATGGGAGCTATAGCTAAATCTTAACCGATTTTCTTCAAATTCGGCAATATTGGTTCATGGATCAAGAAACTCTACCATTCTAAATTTCAAAACGATTGGATGTAAAATACAGCTTTTATAGGACTATAGGGCCAAATCGGACGAAACCTATATATGGGAGCTATAGCTAAATCTTAACCGATTTTCTTCAAATTCGGTAGTGTTGGTTCATGGATCAAGAAACTCTACCATTCTAAATTTCAAAATGATTGGATTTAAAATACAGCTTCTACAGGACTAAAGAGCAAAATCGGACGAAACATATATATGGGAGCTATAGCTAAATCTTAACCGATTTTCTTCAAATTCGGCAGTGTTGGTTCATGGATCACGAAACTCTACCATTCTAAATTTCAAAACGATCGGATGTAAAATACAGCTTCTATAGGACTAAAGGGCCAAATCGGACGAAACATATATATGGGAGCTATAGCTAAATCTTAACCGATTTTCTTCAAATTCGGCAATGTTGGTTCATGGATCAAGAAACTCTACCATTCTAAATTTCAAAACGTTTGGATGTAAAATACAGCTTCTATAGGACTAAAGGGCAAAATCGGACGATAAATATATATGCTATATCTAAATCTGAACCGATTTCAACCAAATTCAATAGCGATCTTAATAGCCGCGAAATACTCTAAACTGCAAAATTTCAGAACGATCGGAGTGAAATTGCGACCTGTAGTCGACGAACAACTTTACATGGACAGACGGACGGACGGACAGACATCGTTAAATCGACTCAGCTAGTGATTCTGAGTCGATCGGTATACTTTAAGGTGGGTCTAGCTGTGTTATTTTCAGGTGTTACAAACATCTGCCGTGAAAGAAACTTATAATACCCTGTACCACAGTGTGGTGTAGGGTATAAAAAGATGAAATACTTGGGAGCAATCGTGATCGGTAACTGATTTAATAGAATCTCATTGAAAAAAGATGTTAGTCGATGTGCAGAAGAGCTATTAGTTAAAAATGGGGACTTTGCCCAAGTATGACCCACTGGTGTTGCAAGAGTATGAGTATACCACAAAAAATTTTAACATTTGTGCTCTGTAGATAAAGGGTGTTTTTATAGTTACCGAACTTTAAATTAAAATAAAGAAAGAAAATATTTTTAATGCCAATTAAACTAGACTTATTGGATAGATAATGGTATGACATTAGTTTTAATCTTGTGGTTCACTTTCTGAGTTGATTTAGCTATGTTCGTCTGTCCGTCCGTACGTGTATGTGTTCTTTTAATCAAAGTACAGGTCACAATTATGGTCCGATCTCAACGAAACTTTGCACATATATATCTTCCAAGGACATCCCTACTGGATTTGGTTAAAATAGGTTCAATCTGTATACAAATTGACACAGAGAAGTATCTTGATACACCTTGAGACAATACCAAAATTTACAAAATTGGTTCTGTTTTAGATACATCACTCATTTATATGTTACCCCCGATTTGATATGTAGACGCTGTAGAAACTGTATCCGATCAGTACGAAATTCGGCTGAAAGAAGTTTCTTAATTTAAGGGATAATCGATTCAGATTAAGATATAGCCACATACATGTATATGTTCCTGCCTATTAAGTATTTAGCGCAATTGAAACTGTATTTTACCTCCGGTCTTTATGTAATTTGGCAGAAATGAGTTTTTGATCCAAATTGACGAAAATTTGAGAAGGATGTTTTATCCTTCCGATTATTGATATATGAAAGACTATATTGCATTTTAAGGTTACCATTTCAGATGTTGATCATAGATCAGATCTAGATCTATGATCAACATCTTCAACTCCACCTTGGAATAAGCCTTGATGAGGAGGTGGAGTTAAGTACTTTGTTAACTGAAACGAAACCAGTTTTTTCAAATTATTATCGCAATACCCTTTTCGCATTGTAGGGTATTTTATAGTCGTCCCCGTCTGTATTTCTGGTCTCCTTACTGGTTTTTATAACTGATTAGTGCAAAATTTGGCAGAAAGAGGGTTTATATTACTTGACTGAACACCCCGTTTCAGATTAAGATATAGCCCCCTATATATGTTTCTCCAGATTTGGTATCAAAGAGATTTAGTACAACATAGTTCAGCTAAGTACAACTTACTTTACTTCCGATCAGTACAAAATTTGGCAGAGAGAAGTTTGTTAATTTAGGAAAGAATACTGCTTAATTTGGGGATAATAGGTTCAGATACAGATATAGTAACATATGTTCCTGCCTATTTACTACACCGGGCAAAATCGTCTTTTTGGATATGTTTGAACCGAAAGAAAATATATTTGGAACACATATTTTGAAATATAATTTTTTTCTGAGCAAATAAATTTATTTTAAATATCAATAACATTTATATTATATATATATTACAACAAAATATATGCGAGAACTATTTTTTCAAATAAGATACATACGAGTCATTCCATGCCAAACGGGACGGTTTTTGACATCACTATTTTTGATTGCTTCGAAATTTTGTGTATGCATGATGTACCTAAAAATACCTTATACGTAGCTCAAGAACAAATTTTAAAAAGATTTCGTTAAGAGTTATGAGCAATTTAAGGGATTTTGGCGTGAAATGACTCATATGTGGAATGACTCATATACAAATAAATTTCTTGTTTAAGAATTTTTTCAAATATGTTTTGTTTAAAAAAGATTTTCAAAACATTGCAGATTTTTCGAATTTAATTTTTCACTGATTTCGAGTTATACCGTATAATTTAAAATGACATTTGTTTTAAAACATTAATTTTGAATTTATATTTACTTTATCAACCCATCTTATATCTATACGATTTCAATTATAAAGAAATTTTACGAATTAGTGAAAAAAAAAAACATTTGTTTTAAAATTAAGATATTGATATATTTTCTGAATACTCACATGAAAATAAATATTTGTTTCGTAAATAAATAATCGTAGAGTATGTGAGCGGACTCAGTAACTCCGCAGATTTAGATATGGCTCCCATACATATGATTCATTAAATTTGGCCCTTTACCGCCATAGAATCTTTAGTTGACATCTAGTTGTTTTGAAATTTAGCATGGCAGAGTTTTTGAATCTATGGACTAACATTGCTCAATTTAAAGAAAATCGGTTGAAATTTAGATATAGCTTTGAGCGCGGTATTATTTGGGAATGAAATAAAAAAGTTATGAACCTTAGAAAAATTTATTTTATATTTTAATTATATTAAACAGTAAGGGAATTTTTATACCCTACACCACACTGTGGTGTAGGGTATATAACTTTGGGGTATTATAACTTTGTCCATTTGTTTGTAACACCCAAAAGGAGAAGAAATAGACCCATCGTTTATTATACCGATCGACTTAGAATCACTTTCTGAGTTGATTTAGCTATGTCCGTCTGTCTGTCCGTCTGTCTGTCCGTCTGTCCGTCTGTGCATGTATTCTTGTAATCAAAGTACAGGTCGCAATTATGGTCCGATCTCGACGAAACTTTAAACATATCTTTTTTTTGGCCCAAGGACGATCCCTATTGAATTTAGTTAAAACCGGTTCAGATTTAGATATATCCCCCATATATATGTTACCCCGATTTGACATGTAAGCGCTGTAAAAACTTTATTTTATATCCGATCAGTATGAAATTCGGCAGAAAAAGGTTTCTTATTACATGAAGGAATACTGCCAAATTCGGAGAAAATCGGTTCAGATTTAGATATAGCCCCCATATATATGTTACCCACGATTTCACATGTAAGCGCTGTAAAAACTGTATTTTATATCCGATCAGTATGAAATTCGTCAGAAAGAGGTTTCCTATTATATGAATGAACACTTTTAAATTCGGCAGAAAGAGGTTTCTTATTACATGAAGGAATACTGCCAAATTCGGAGAAAATCGGTTCGGATTTAGATATAGCCCCATATATATGTTACCCACGATTTCACATGTAAGCGCTGTAAAAACTGTATTTTATATCCGATCAGTGTGAAATTCGTCAGAAAGAGGTTTCCTATTATAAGAATGAACACTTTTCAATTTGGAAGAAATCGGATCAGATTTAGATATAGCCCCCATATATACGTTACCCCCGATTTGACATGTGAGCTCTGTAAACATGTTATTTTATATCCGATCAGTGCGAAAGTCGGCAAAAAGAGGTTTCTTTCTACATGAAGGAATACTGCCGAATTCGGAGAAACTCGGTTTAGATTTAGATACAAGACCCATATATATATGTTACCCCCGATTTTACCTGTAAGCGCTGTAAAAACCGTATTTTATATCCGATCAGTGCGTAATTCGGCAGAAAGAGGTTTCTTATTACATGAAGGAATACTGCCAAATTCGGAGAAAATCGGTTCAGATTTAGATATAGCTCCCATATATATGTTACCCCCGATTTGACAAGCGCTGTAGAGACTGTATTTTATATCCGATCTGTACGAAATTACATGACTGAGTATTCAGGGAAGATCGGTTCAGATTTATATTAAAGCTACATATATATGTTCCTCCTGATTTGGCATCAAACCGCTACAGAAGTTGTATTTTACTTCCGATCATTAAAATTTTCCAGAAAGATGTTTCTCAATTTAGGATCGAATATTGCTTAATTTAGCGATTATCGTTTCAGAATTAGATATTATGTTTCTACCCATTTACCAATTATTCCAAATTATTATGGCAATGACCCTTATCGCATTGTTAGGGAGGTGTAGGGTATTATATATTCGGCCCCGCCCGACTTTCTGCCTTTCCTTACTGGTTAAATAACATGTTTTTAAATATTGTATCTGGCAAGTGTCGACCTTCGCTATCCACACACTGCTGTATTTTTGAACGTTTTTATACCCTCACTTTAGTGTGACGAGGGTATATATCATTTGCTACGGAAAAAAGTGTAACACATCGAAGGAGTGATCTAAGACCCTAAGTATGTTCGGAGGAAATCCGTTTTGGGTCATTTTAAGTCGAATGAGCAATGTCCGTCCGTCTGTCTGTCTGTCTGTCTGTCTGTCTGTCTGCCTGTCTGTCTGTGTGTCTGCTGGCTGGTGCGCACGATAACTCTCGATAGGAGTAACCGATTGACTTCAAATTTGGTATGTGGTAATATTTTGATCTATCTCCGGATGAGTTCGAAGATGGGCCATATTGGTCTACTCCTTCTGGTACCTCCCACACAAAGGGTTAAAATTTAGTGAAATATTGATTCTTTAATAACTTCTATACTACTTATTCGAATCTTTTGAAATTCTGCACATAATATTAGTATATTAGTCGCTATTAACTCGAGAAAAATGGGTGAAGTTGACATGCCCGTTTTGGTACCTCCCACACAAATGGACCATTTTGCATCAAAATTTAACTGCTTATAACTTTAATACAAGTGCATAAAAATGCATGAAATTTTGTACAGTATAATGTTTTTGTAGCGCCTATAGTCCGGTAAAAAATGGGCATTATTGTACAGCCCCTGTTGGTACCTCCCACACAAATGGACCGTTTCGTACCAAAAGTAAACGGCTTGTAACTTTAATACCAGTGCATACAAATACTTGAAATTTTGTACAGTGTAATGCTGTTATAGTGCCTATAGTCCTGTAAAAAGTGGGCGTTATCACCCCGCCCCTTTTTGTACCTCCCACACAAAATGACCAACTCATACCAAAATTACATAGCTCGTAACTTTAATATACCAGTGCACATAAACGCTTATAGTTCAGCACAATGCAATGTATTTAAGAATGTACTGTTTACCGAAAAATATGTGTATTTGGAAAACCCCTTCTGGTACCTCCCACACAAATTGACAGATTTATTGGTGTAATGTTATATATTACATTACTCACAAAGTGAGGGTATACCTTAGTCGGTTTACCCGACTGAAACTTTCTTACTTGTTGAAGTTTTCATGAAGTCTAACGAGCATGTCGACTGGTATTCTGCCAATTTCAGCCTCAATATTGTTAATTAGGTCTTCCAAGGTGTTGGTACGATTATATACAGTATATGTAGTCGAAGCTGTATATCAACCGTCCCAACACCTTGGAAGGCCTAATGATGTACCCCATAGTTCAATGCCATATGACCATACTGGCTTTAAAGTGGTTTTATATAGTGCTACTTTATTTTCGAGAGTGAGATGGGATTTCGGGCCAAGTAACCAAACATTTCCTTACTTTTTTATCTGCTTGTTCTCTTTTAGATATAATATGGTCTTCGAAGTTAATCTTCTATCTATAATAACCCCCAAGTATTTAACATTGTTTGAGGTCGAAATTACGAGTCCATTCAGGAATAATGACAGGCATTCCTGAGTTCTGAGACTAAAAGTCACGTTGACTGACTTTTCTGGTTTGACTTTTATGTTCCTTTTATTGTACCAGGTTTAAAGTTTATCAATTTGTCTTTGTAAAATACCAGATGCTTCAACGGAATTTTGACTTGCAGCCAATATAGCCGTGTCATCGGCATAAGTAGCAATGGTAATATCTTCGTTAGCGGGCATATCAGCAGTAAATACAGTGTATAAAAATGGGACCAACACGCTTCCTTGTGGCACACCAGATTATATATATCCAATTTCAGATTCAACATCACTAACACAAACATAAAATTGAATTAATTAATTTTACAAAATCCTCAACTGCATTATCTACATCATTTCCGGTTTTTAGTTACATGCCTTTCGATCCAATCTTGAAAACATCTCAGATTTGTCTTTTATGAAAAAAACGGTTTGTTTCTGGAATTTTTTGAGGAAATTGTTTTATAATTCAGCAGAATGGGTGCATGATCGGAGCTTAAATCATCGCATGCAACAATATCCAGAACCGATTGTGATATACCAAAGTAAACCAAAAAATCTAGTAAATCGGGAATATTTTGAGTATTGCTTGGCCAGTATGTTGGACTTCCTGTAGATAAAGTGCTGTAGTTGTTATTGATGACATACCTGTGTAATTATTTTCCTTTCGGATTGCATAATCGGGATTCCCACCAATTATGCTTGGCGTTAAAGTCACCTCCAACTATGAATTTATTGTCGAGTTTTTTGAAAAAGTTCTGATACATATTACAAGTTACTCTGTCTCTGGGTGGGGAGTAAATGGAGTATATAGATACTTTATTGTTACTACCACATAGAATTTTTACGCCAGCTGCCTGCAAACATTTTTCTGAAATACTCTCCTGAATTTCATATTTTATACCTCTTCTTATCAGAACAGCAGCACCGCCGTGAGCTGTATTATCGGGGTGATTGGCGGTTACTATATCGTACCTCCTTATGCGTTAGATGAGTTTCAGAGACTAAAAATAAATCGACACTGTTAAGAAACGTTTCTATTTCATCTATATGATTAGAAATGCCAATTGTATTTGCATGACAACTTTTACTGTTATTTTATTAAACGAGTTTGGTATATTTGGCAAATTTGTTGCTAGCTGTATGTTTTTGTAGACAATGTACACATTGTGGTGGAGTGTTTGGAGTTTTCGTGTAGTCTGCAGTAGGGTGTTCGAGGCCGCATTTGACACATCTAAAGAGTTTTCGGCAATAAGATTTAGTGTGTCCAAATTCCTGACATGTAAAGCATTGCACAATATCATCATATTTTTTAGGGGCTACTACTTCAATAATAGCATTATCAAATGATCTGATGTCAAAAATGTCTTTATTGTTCGGATTTGGGTCTAGATCGACGAAGAACATTGGAAGTGGATTTTTATATCTCGACTAATTACATTCCTAACACTGCAAACTTGATGTCCGAAAGATAACAAGTATGCTCTTATATCAGAGATTTGCGTCGAATGATGTAAACCTGTAATCACCGCTCTGAAAGCTCTCTAAGGTTTTAGTTGAAACGACTTGTAACTCTTTTTAGAAGTTTCTAAATGGTTAACAATCTTGCGGTAGTTATCAACAGATTTGTAAATAAAATCTGTAGTTGGGAATTACCTTACTTAAATTAGTAACCATTTTATTGATATCACCTATATCTTGTATGAATATAGGTGGATGTTTGGGTTGAGTCTCTACATTATTGACTTCTTCTTCCATGGCATCATTATTAAGACTGTTGAATCTATTCGGCATCATTTTTAAAACTGTTGAATCTATTTGGCGTTCCTGCTTCGTGTGCATAGTGTGGGCTTTCATACTGGTCATCTAATAGCGTGTTTGTTGTTGTCTTCGATATTGTACGTACAATTGATGCACGCATTTTATTGTCTCAGTTTGTTTTTCTGACAAATGCCCGAAACTGTTTTTATACCCCACACCACACTGTGGTACAGGGTATTATAAGTTTGTTTCACGGCTAGACCCACCTTAAAGTATACCGATCGACTCAGAATCACTAGCTGAGTCGATTTAACCATGTCTGTCCGTCCGTCCGTCCGTCTGTCCATGTAAAGTTGTTCGTCGACTACGGGTCGCAATTGCACTCCGATCATTCTGAAATTTTGCAGTTTAGAGTATATCGCAGCTATAAAGATCCCTATTGAATTTGGTTGACATCGGTTATGATTTAGCTATAGCTCCCATATATATGTTTCGTCCGATTTGGCCCTTTAGTTCTATAGAAGCTGTATTTTACATCCAATCGTTTTGTAATTTAGAATGGTAGAGTTTCTTGATCCATGAACCAACATTGCCGAATTTGAAGAAAATCGGTTAAGATTTAGCTATAGCTCCCATATATATGTTTCGTCCGATTTTGATCTTTAGTCCTGCAGAAGCTGTTTTTTACATCCAATCATTTTGAAATTTAGAATGGTACAGTTTCTTGATCCATGAACCAACACTAAAGAATTTGAAGAAAATCGGTTAAGATTTAGCTATAGCTCCCATATATATGTTTCGTCCGATTTGGCCCTTTAGTTCGATAGAAGCTATATTTTATATCCAATCGTTTTGAAATTTAGAATGGTAGAGTTTCTTGATCCATGAACCAACATTGCCGAATTTGAAGAAAATCGGTTAAGATTTAGCTATAGCTCCCATACATATGTTTTATCCGATTTGGCTCTTTAGATCCAATCGTTTTTATACCCTACACCACACTGTGGTACAGGGTATTATTTAAGTATAAAATGTCCCAAAAGTAAATTTATGTAAACAATTTATACATGAATTACAAAATTTATATATCAGAGTTATTCAATATCACGAGAGTGGTGTAGGGCATTATATAGTCGGCCCCGCCTGACTTTAGTCTTTCCTTACTGGTTTTATTTTAACAATTCTTTTTGTGTTGTTTTCAGAAAAAAAAAATATTTTTGTTAAACTCCGCACAAAACATATTTCTATGCTCGTAGTTAGACAACAACTGAAATGTAAATTGTGTAAACAAATTTTAGTAGAAGTATACTTTGGCTATTTCATTGTTATCAAACCTTACAAGTTTATTGTAGGTCCGACTTTAGCCTTTCCTTGCTGGTTTAATATATCCTCAATATAATAATACCTTGCGATTTGGTTTATGTTTATTCAAGAAGAACCATTTTACAAGCAATCCCGGATATTCCGTTTATTGTTTGCAATTATTTTTGAAAATTTGGGCATGC
Source organism: Eudasyphora cyanicolor (assembly GCA_963930755.1). Taxonomy (NCBI): domain Eukaryota; kingdom Metazoa; phylum Arthropoda; class Insecta; order Diptera; family Muscidae; genus Eudasyphora; species Eudasyphora cyanicolor. The sequence goes on from OZ005737.1 coordinate 178,878,762, forward strand.
GGTTTAGCTTTTATTAAGTACAGCCTCAATGTGCGTACATATACGAGTATAAGCAGATCAATACCAATTTAAATCTTTATGTTCTACAAATTCCATTCTGTAACAGCTTTAGGGAAAACGTGCGACTTATTTATAGGTAGGTATCATTTGCAAGAAAAATGAGTATCACAGTAAAGGTGTAGGGTATCATCCTTTCGACTTTAACCATTCCTTACTGATTTTAATATATAACTCTGCAGAGTAATTTAATGTTTATATATTTCCGAATTCATTTTCAATTATAATGATACATTTATTTTAGAAAAAATGCCTTTAGGCTGCAATTTTAATTCAAACATTTTTGTCACCATTAAATTTATTGCCAAAAATTTACCTTATTTTAATTATTTTAATTTTCCCCCAAAAATCCATATGTAATCTGTTTATTTACTGTACCAACAGATTATAATTAATTCAGTGCATTCTTTGTTAATTCCTCCCAAAGGATATATTCGGCATTAGTACAAAAATAAATAAATGTTTATTTTTGGCATAATTTATTTGATATATATTATGTGAATGTCTCTCTGGTTCTTTGTCCATCCCCTCAAAATCCCACAGAGCCCAGCACAATTAATTAGTTAAACAAAATACAATTTATTATATGGCAAAAGGTAAACATTAGATGACAATCGGAAACTGTATCACATGAGAGAGGGGTTTATCGCAAGGTACCGTCTGCTCTTTCTTTCAGGGCTATAAGACACCCAATTCGTTTCTGGCGAAGAGATGTAAAAGCTTCAACTAACAGCCGTTGGCAAACCATAAATACCAATGAATGGTTAAAGAATGTTGGGTTTAACAAATGAGAAGAATAAAGAAATCCATTTTCCCACTTCCGCGCTTCCACTACCCTCAACTGTCTCAGGTATCCCTCAGGCACTTTGGCTGTTGGCGCTCTTAGTGGCCAGCATTGAAAGGGCTATAAAATTGGCGCAAAATTACATTCCGGGAAAAGGTGGTTGCGTGGTGTCTTACTTCCGAGTACTTACTTGCTCACAATGTGAGTTGCTATTAGTGATGGCCATAACTGTCGGCGGTTATGGCCGTAATGAATCTAATGGACGTAATGGAGGTAATGTGATGATTAGTTGGATATATCTAAGGTCGTCATAGTCGAAGTGTGTACATAACTGGCAACAATGCTAATTCCATAGCCACACAAAATTGTTATTCTCCTGTAGGAAATTGTCTGTTGATTATTTTCCTTCGTCCCCTCATTTATCCTCAAGTGTGGGCGTTTACTGGTTGATTGGAGCTGGGTGTTCCTGCCACCTTGACTTTGTTTGTGATAACAAATTTATTTTGATTTCACCTGGGGGAATTTAGTAGACAATGCGGCGCGGCGTCTTTTTATGTCTGGCGGTGTCCGGACTGCAGTTGTGGTTTGTAAATGTTTTTTTTTTGTTGAAGGAAGGAAATTAATTTATGTTTGTAACAGCATTGGACACATTTTGTAGTTTGTAGTCTGTTGTTTGAATTTATGATCGTCTAAGATGCCCTACATTTGGTGTATGGTGACAAAAAGGGAGTTACTTATTGTATAGCTTTTTTTTACTAGTTTTTAGGTATATTTTGTGTGATACACCACAAATTTCAGTGATCGTTATTGTTTTATATATTTGACAAATGTTATTCTAACAATTCTAATATGAAAATGGATAAGTATGAGTCCTTAATCAGTCCTGGCATCAGAAAATATCTTTCTTCCAAATTATGCCATCCACGACCGGGAATAGACATTTATTTATATTAAATTCCTTAATGACCGGATGTAAAATTAGGCTCCTGTAGCTATTTTTATACCAAGTTGTTAGAAATAAATAAATCTGAACCGATTTTCTGAAAATTTGACAGTGTTTATTCTTGAATCAATAAACTCCCTTATACCAAATTTAGTAATACTAATAAAAATCTATCAGTATATTAGGACGGCTACCACAGAAGGCAAATAGAACTATCGGTGTATTGTAACGACTACCACTCCTGGAGGCTTTTCTGTGAACAGGTAAACAGTTTTAATCTAAAATATAAAAGTTCCTCTCAAAACTCATATCCAAACCAAAAAACTGGTGGATGACACGGGTAAAGGATGGAATCTATAGAGGATACCGTAAGGCTCTTTACGAAAACGCATTTTCCTACTGGTAATGCTAGTCCAACAGACGAACACTTACAGAACGAAAATGTGTTGCATGTTGTATGCTATTTCCAGCACTTCTTTAGAATTGTCAGAAATCAGGGGTGGTCTTCATATCCCAGCCTGGGAAGTCGAGTAATCAACCTATTGGCCTAACTTCTTTCCTGTTAAAGACCGACCATGGAGCGAGTAATTGACATGACAAAAAGTAAGATAGCGGATGGCAAGCCAAAATTCAAACAACACGCCTATTTCAAAGAAAGATAAGTATATACACTCGGTGTTTGCATTGACATTGAAAGCGCATTTAACAGTGTGCAGACCGATACACTTATACAGTCCTTAGACGAGTTTCAGGTTGGACGGGGGCTGGATTATTTGTGGATCATATGAAGTAAAAATAAGACACAAGGTAAATCGTGGTATACTTCAGGGGGCATTTGAGTATCTATTTTCGTTTGTCTAGGAACCACTTGTCGGAACCATTGTCTTCCATAGTGGAGTTGTATTGACGGGTTTAACCACTCCTTTCCTATATTTCCCACAATATGTTGAGTTACGCACAGTGGACCAATCACGTGTACTGCCAAATGCATATACAGTCACTTTTTTTGCGGCAAATGCTCATCCCACTTCGATGTAGGGGATGCTGAACTAGTTACAGATAACTTTTTTTACTATGCGATCAAAAATCTTCTGCACCGAATGCAATTACTGATGCTCGAAATCGATTTTTTAGTTTTTAACTTTTTCCTGATTTTCTAATTTAAGAAAATAATTTTTTTATAATATATCCGCTAAGTGGTGGATCTTAATTCACTTTAGTATCTTGATCACGAATCTGCTTTTTGATCTAAAATGGATCACACAGTTTTTGAGATATGGCAGTTTTAAAATTTGAAAAATAAATAATTTTTTTTAAAGTATACAAAACCCCTATATCTCCAAAACTATATGACTGATTCTAGATCAAAAAGCAGATTTGTGAACACCAACAACAAGCAGATTTGTGAACACCGTTTGTGGCAATTTTTCAGAGTCGAATCAGCTATGTCCGTCCCTCCGCCTGTCCGTACATCTGTCAACACAATCTGGTGATCAAAGAACAGTTCACAAAAATATTACCCGGTCTTTGCCAAATTTGGCACAGTGACTTCCGCTACTGAAATTGGCCCCCATATTCCGATTTGACTTTTTCAAGATATAGAAGTCATTCTATTCAAGTGATCCGTCTGAAATTTGGTAGTTTAGGATGTGTTATGCCATTAACTTGTCCTGGAACAAGTAAAAATTTATTTTTTTTATTATTCATTTTACTATCCCTGGAAAAAATAGGCCAAATCGGTCTATGTTTGGTTGTATCCCCCATTTACCTGTACCTTCCGATTTGACTTGTTCATTTTCTAGTACAGCCGATCCGGTTGAAATTTGACAGTTAATGATTTATTATGCTCCTCTGATATAGCCCCAATAAAATTGTACCTTCCGATTTGACTTATCTATGTTGTAGAAGTCACTATATTCTAGCGATCCAGCTGAAATTTGATAGCTTACACAGTGCAACACATGATTTGGGGGCTCAATTCTGAGAATTAAGCGTGAAAAATAAAAATTTCTGCATCATTCATTTAGTCATTATTTTGCGATTTTTAAGGCGCTGGATGCACTTTTTTCGCGTAGGTTTGTTCCCCATTTTTTCTCATTTTAAATAATTACAACATTGCTTCATACTCAAAAGAGATATTCCGTAGGTATACCGAGAGAAAAAGTGCCAAAAATCGATCTTGAGCAAAAAAAATTCGTATGGCCATTAAATTATTAATTGAGCCAACTTGACTAAAGGAATGCTGAAGAAGTCCTTATTTTTAGGGCTACTTTCACGTCCAATTCTCAGAATTGAGTCCCAAATCAATGAGCTGAAAAATGCTGTACTGTGTTAGGTTATATTTTGCCTTTGACTATTTCTGAAAATGTGCCAAATCGGCCCATGTTTTGATACGGCTCCCATATAACGGTAACTTGCGATTCGACTTTGTCACATTCTAGAAGCTTCAATTACAACAGGTGTGCTTGTAAATGTAAGTCTATTTTATTTTATCCTAAGCCATTCGTATGGTCCAAATCATTATTTCTAGATAATGATTTGGACCATCATTATTTTTAGATATTCTCTATAAAATATACCTTCCAATTTGGTTTGTTTATATTCAAGAAGTCACATTTTACAACCGATCATTCATTTTGTATTTCCAGCTTCAAATTGTTTTTGAAAAATTTAGTGCCATCGGTTTAACATTTATTGTAGCATCCATTTATAGGTATGTAGATCAATTCTGTTTGCTCTAGAAATCGCATACCATAATACGTCTAGGAGGAAACGTGCTACTAATTGATAGGTAAGTTTCATTTACAGGAAGAGGTGTGAGGTATCGTATAGTCTGCGCAGTCCGACTTTGAACTTTCCTTATAGGTTATACATTATAGGTAGATGGGTAGATATCGAATAAACTTTTTTTGTATATTTTATACGGAAATATATATTACAATAACATTCGTTAGAAAAGAAATTAAAATAGATTTCATTTCAATGAAATGCTATTTTTACGTTTCACTATATTTTTTATACTCGTATAGTCAGTATATCATCATCAGAAACGAAAAAGGGCGTAACAACAAGAAAAATGGAAATTCCGTTTTTGATAGATTTCGATATACTGCATCAAAATATACATATCAAAAATGGCGAATTTATTAACGAAATTCAAAAGGGCCTAACAACAAATTATTTTTTTGTATAGGTAACAAATCATATATCAGGGATTTTTCACAAACAAATTATAAATCATGTTTGTGGGAATTTATATATACATAAATATAATTTAGGTATTATCTTGAAAACTCCGTTTTTCCAACTACAACATTTTTCATTTTTTTATGTCTTTTGATTTTTCTGTAAAATGATGATTACAGAAGATGATGATTACGTAACGCCCTGTCTCGTTCTGATGACGATATACTTAATTGTTAATGAACTAAAATGCGTAGTCACTGCAATCTAATTAAAACCGCATTCAACTGTATATACATTTCACTATAGGGTATATAAGACGGTCGACTCATATTCATATTCCTTGTGGTTCCGCTTGTTGACACCATTAAACTCCCTCCCACTATGTGTCAACATGTTAATTTACTCAATTAGTAAAATTTAGCTGTTGTCTTTTTTCTTATTAGTTTATGTATGTGTGTGTCTGTGTGCGGACACTTCAAGTCCTTTGTCCTGTTTTGAGGACTATTATTCTTCTGGAGATAATTTAGTTTTGTTTATTGTTGGCTTTGTGCTGAGGTTTTTTCATATACTTGTTTTCTACTGCGGTTTATGTGGCTGATATTTAATATCATTGAGAAAAAAAAATTGTTATAGAGGTATGAATATATTTTAATTTCACTTCGAGGAAATTCTGTCGCTCAATATTGAAGAATTAAAGTGTAAAATTTAACGGAAATCTAGATATGAAAGTTGGTAATATTGTTACTAAACTAATTCACAAAAGTATAGCAGTTAAATGACTTCGTTAAACCTTGCGCAAGTTGAATTGAGAAAAAAATTAATTTTTTCTTCAAAGTTTACCGCAGTTGCATATGATCAAATTTAATCTAAAGGGTGGTTAAATTGTAAAAGGGCGATGTTGAACGTGAACAACGCCTACGTTTAAGGTTTAGGTTAGGGTGGCAGCCATATTTTTTTATACAAGCTCACATAGACCACTTTAGGTCCCTAGTGTTACCACGGGCTGAAATGCCCCTCATCGAAACAAACCTGTTTGATATACAAATTTATCGATAGTACGAATATCAGTACTGGAAAGATCTGTTAGGCTGTCTAGAAAGGCCGACCCCAGTATGTCCAGTCGTCGTTTACTCAGAGCGAGACAGTCGCATAGCAAGTGCTCAATGTTCTCCACTTCTTCCTCATCTCCACAGCTTCTGCAGAAGTCATTAGAGTCAATACCCAATCTTTTGGCGTGTTCGTCGATCAAGCAGTGTCCAGTCAGAACTGATACTAACGTAGACAATCTTTGCCTCCCTAGTGCGAAGAGATATTTTTTATCTTCTCAGGTCATACCTTGGCCAGATTTGTCTAGCTAACCTGCAGGTGCCGATTTCTGTCCGTCTTTCGTTGGACTGGCTACGCTTGCACGTGGATAGTGGCGCACCAATATGTGCAAATTCTTCGAGAATTTTTAATGTCGTCCCTTTCCTAGCAAGTTCATCGGCATTGCAGTTCCCCGGAATATCCCTATGCCCAGGCACCCATATGAGGTGTATATTAAACTGCTGAACTTAGAGATATTGCCTCCAGAGAATTTATCGCAGCCTATCTGTCCGAGCAAATGACAACGCCAGTGTTGGTTACTATGTTGCGACTCAGCCACTTGGCTACTTCCCATATTGCCATTATTTCGGCTTGATAGACAATGCAGATATCTGGTAGTCTGTGAGCTATATCCAAACTAAGCTCTGCACAATGTACTCCGAAGCCAACCTTTTCATCAAGCTTCGAACCATCCGTGTAAAAGTGGAGATGGTTTCTATTACCATTCCATTCTTTCAACCCATTCATCTCTGGCGGGAATCATAGTGATGTAATTTCTCTCGAAGGTGTACACCGTTGGTATATAGTCCACTCGGTCGGTTGCCATAGCACTACACTTTGATATCCTCATGTGACCGTAGTTTTTGTACCTCCACATTGATAGGCAGTTTAATCTTATTGCCGCTTTGGTTGCAACTTCTCTCGCCACAATATTAATCGGAAGTATATGGAGTAGGGCTTGTAGAGACTCGGTCGCTGTAGTCCTTAAGGCTTCGCTTATGCTCAGGCAGGCTGTTCTCTGAACCGTTGTTAGTAGTTTGGTGATGGTTAGTTTGTCAGTTGCCGTCCACCATACCACAATGCCGTATAGCAGTATAGGACGAACTACTGCTATATATATCCAGTGGACGATTTTAGGAGAGAGGCCCCACTGCGACCCTACAGCCTTTTTGCAGGGATATAAGGCGACGTTGGCCTTCCTTACACGTTCCAATACGTTAAGTCTAAATAACAGTTTTCTATCTAGAATTATTCCTAAAAATTGTTCACTTTCAAAAAAGACTAGATCTGTTCTATTTAACCTAGGTGGAGGGTCCACATGTGGGACTTTATTCATCCTAGTAAAGAGAACCAATTCTCTCTTGTTTGGGTTTACGCCCAAACCGCTGCTTCTGGCCCATCTAGCCAATTTGTTAAGAGCCACCTGTAGAATGTCTCGGAGGACGTTTTCGAATTTGCCACTCACTGCGATTGCCACGTCGTCCGCATATGCCACGACCTTGCAGCCACAACGTTCTAGATCGAGCAGGATTTCATTCACCGCTAGGTTCCAAATTAGTGGAGACAGTACTCCTCCTTGTGGGAAGGTATGTTTACATACCTTCTTAGAGTTGTGGACCCAAGACATGCTGTTATGCGTCTTCTGTTGAGCAGACTTTGAATTAGTCTAATCAAACTAGAGTTAACTTTTAGATGTGACAGTGCCGCAATTACTTGATCTGAGTGAATGTTGTTAAAAGCCCCTTCTATGTCAAGAAATGCCACCATGGTGAATTCCTTGAAATGCAGGGACGATTCGATAGTGCTCACATGTTTGTGCAGGGCTGATTCTGTAGACTTCCCCTTATTGTAAGCACCTACAGGAGTTTTGTATCCAGGTTTTCCCTAATGAAATAATCTAAAAGGTTTTCCAGATCTTTCAATATGAAGGAGGATAGGCTAATTGGTCTGAAGTCTTTTGGCCTAGTGTGTGATATCTTCCCCGCTTTAGGTATGAATACCGCTTTAGTATCCCTCCATCGATTCGGGATGTATGAAAGCCTGATACAGCCTACAAAAATTTTCTCCAGCCAGGGGATAATGTACTTCAACATTTTCTGCATTTGTGCTGGAGTGATGCCGTATGGTCCAGGTGACTTGAAGGGCTCAAAGCTATTAATAGCTCAGCTTATTTTGGATCTCTCAGTCAACAAGCTAGCGACGCTCGCAGTCCACTCGCACTCTTCTTGGTCCTGCTTATCCTCTGGTTCTGTGAGAGAGTTCCCCGGGAAATGTGTGTCGAGCAGTACATTGAGCGACTGCTCGCTGTTTTTGGTCCAATTATTTGCCTCATCCTGCAAGTAACCCACTGTACATGGTGAAGCTGATAGTATTTTCCTCAGCCTTGCGGCATCGGAGACCTTTTCCACTTCGCCACAGAAGTTATACCAAGAGCGTCTTTGCGCCTTCCTAAGCTCCATCTTACAGATCTTGAGTTGCTCTTTATAGGCATCCCAAACATTAGCGGCCCCAGTAGATTTAGCCTTGTTGAATAGCTTGTTGCAGTTCATTTTCATAGCCGTTAGCTCAGAAGTCCACCATTGGGGTTTAGTTTTACCCTTGTACCTTGTTTTCGGACAGGTTTCTTCAAGGGAACTTTTGAATGATGTGGTGATATGCTCGACCAGATTATTCAGACCGGCTATGTCATTCGGTTCGTACAGAAGTTTGGAGTTGAGGACTTTCTTGAAATTCTTCTCATACAGGTGCCACTTTGTCTTTCTCACATTTCTGTGGACAGCAGGTTCAGGCGCTTTTTCTGCGAGTTTGAACTCAATATAATGGTGATCTGAGAATGAGTGGTGTCTGTCTTTAATTGTAAAGGTCGGTTTATTACCTATGTTACAAATACTAAGGTTGGTAGTTAGAATAAAGTCAAGAAGCGAATCACCCCTATTGTTTATATCCGTACTACCCCAGATAGTGTGATGAGCGTTCGTGTCTGCGCCAATAATCAGCTCGACCTCGTCAGAAGTTGCTTCTTCTACTACTTCCCTGAATAGAGCAGTCGGTACTACAGATTCATAAGGCAAGTAGCTGGAGACCACCCAATATATGCGATTACCGATCTCCAGGCTAGCAGCTGTTTGGTCTTTACCACTTAAATTAGTCAGGAGAAAGATACTTAGATCTTTCCTGGCCAAAATGCAGGTTCTTGGAGTGCCTTCACAGTTGGCCACAAGCAGTTTAAAGTTGGGTGTCCTAATACCGCACACCCTTCCTCCCACTACGTAGGGCTCCTGTATCACGACGATGTCTACTGTACCTGTGGACAGGCGCAGCAATAGAGCCGCTGAGGCTGCTTTAGCGTGATGGAGGTTAATCTATAAAATTCTTACCATCATTGGTAATTCACAGATTAACATCCACCCCGAGAAGGGTGTTATCAAACTTTTCGTCCGTGTCATCGAGAAGCGTGTCCCCGCCAGATCCGTCAAAGAGTCCGGAGACTCCCCTCAGCACCTCTGTGACAGAAGTAGAGCTTTTGTCCTCAGAGAAGGACGTTACAGATCTAAACGTCAAGTTTTTTTCTGCATTTCATTTGACATTTCTCAATTTCAGACTAACTCAATATGAACCATGGAAAGATACACAATCGAGCAACGCGTTACGAAAATGGGCGTTCAAATCAAAATGCATTTCGTGCACTTCGTTATATTTTTTTGATCAGCATAATCGACCAAATGTGTCCACAATCGGGAGAATTGTGCGCAAATTTCAGCAAACCGGGTAAGTAGGAGATGTGAAAACATCTGTACATGCTCACCCAGTTCGTTTGGTGCGGCTTATGGGCTGGCGACGTCATCGGGCCATTCTTCGAAATGAGGCCGGTCAGGCAGTTACTGTGAATGGTGTTCGCTATCGTGAGATGATAACGAACTTTTTATGGCCCGAATTGGAAGATATGGATGGGGACAATATGTGGTTTCAATAGGACGGTCCCACTTGCCACACAAAATTTAACAACCCTTTATATGGGGGCTATATTTAAATTTGAACCGATTTCCCCCAAATTAGGCAATATTCATTCGTATATAAGAAACCTCTTTCTGCCGCATTTCGTAATGATCGGATATAAAATACAATTTCTATAGCGCTTTAATGCAACATCGGGGGGAACATATATGGCGTGTATATCTAAATCTGAAACTTTAAAAATGAAGCTATGAAACTATGAATTATAACTCTGTAAAAGATTGGCAGAATTACATAAAATTTTGCATGAGTTAATATTTTCGCCAAAATTAATCTTACTTCAATGATTGAACACATTAAACCTGCCGTTTGAAGCACCTGTCTCATAGTTTAAGAAAAAATATATATCTTGCAACTTCCTCACTATCCACCCGACATGTCCGAAAGTTTGCATATAAATTTAGTTTTAATTATTACCTTGATAATAAATAAAATAAAATACACTTTCTGCAGCCATTAGAAGCTAAATCGGAGGAACATATACATGGGAGTTATATCTAAATCAAAACCGTTTTCAACTAATTTGAGCAGTCTTTATTAATGGGTGAAGCGATTTATTTCTGCAAACTTATTATAAACCTTAGAACCCAAATCGGAGGAAACTATATACGCCAGCTATAGCTAAACCTGAATCGATTTTCACCAGTTTCAATAGGGATCATCCTTGGTCCAAAAAAGAGAACTGTGTTAAATTTCATCATGAGCAGACCATAAATACGACCTTCACTTTGATTACAACGATACACCTACAGACGAAGGGACAGACGGACATGGATAAAGCGACTCATAGAGTAAATCCAATTCGATTCTTTGGGCGCTACACAAAATTGCACAAACTCAAAATAACCAATGAATTGTAGGGTATAAAATATTTCACCCAGCTTCCAAACAACATTCACATTGGTATTACTAAAGCTGAAGCCTTTACAAATCTAGGTCAAAACAACATGTTGAAATAAATCTCACTTTTTGATATTTTTTGTCCAAAGACAACAAATGTCATAAAGACAACAAATGTCAACTAATCGGGCTGAAAATTGGTAACTGGGGTTTATATATATACCCGGAATTCTTCACACGAACAACGGTAGTCACAGGTCCATATTTTGATCGATCGATGTAATAAACAATGGGTCTATTTCTTCTCCTTTTTGGTGTTTCAAAATGCTCAAAGTTATAGTACCCTGTACCACAGTATGTTGTAGGGTATAAACGATTAATGAAAGACAGTAAGTCGGGCCGGGCTATCTATATAATACCCTACACCCCCTAAATAATGCCAAAAGAGGCATTGCGATAATAATTTGGAATAATTGGAATTTGATCATAGCAAACTAGATCAGAAACGATAACATTAAAATCCGCAGTATTCTTTCATATGTCATGAATTGGAAGGAACAAATAGATGAGTCTGTTGTAACCACTCGTATGTTGTAACCACGCTACAATCTATAATACTTGGAATAGGTGGCTCAAATTTGATACATATACTTCTTATATCTGCAGGTATGTTGGGATTATAGCCCATATATATAGTATTTCCCCGATTTGACTTCTTAGCGTCATAGACACCACAAATGTCAACTGATTGGGCTGAAAATTGGTAACTGGGATTTCAGTCACAGGTCCATATTTTGAAATAGCCCCCATACAAAAGTCGCTCTAGATTTGACTTCGTAACGCCACAAAAACCTCAAATTTCATTCTCATGGTTGGGGGTATACAAGATTCGGCATAGTTTTGAAGAATTTTCAACAAAATGTTACCTCTTTATTAGAGGACCATGTTTAACATTTGCACTAAGTTTGGCCAAAATCGGAGACCATAAACAATTTCCCATATCCCACTAAGCGTGATTCGCCTCAAATATATAATTTACTTTGTGTGGAAGACAGCTGAACCCAACCGTACCTTCCGTAACAGAAGGGTCTTGATAAACAAGCCTTATTTACCGGACCTATAAACCTATTTTTTGTAGAAACATGTCATTGTATATCATTTCTAGTTTTTGTTTGCCGCCTGTGTTAAAGTTATGAGCAATTAATTTTTGGTACAAAATGGTTCGATTAGATGGCAGCAACAAACACAGTTGTGGCAATTATTCCCTTTTTGTAGATTTGTTAGCGATGATAAGCGGACGTGAAATTTATTTCTCAATATTTCTCATCCGCTTTTTACCAGTCATACAAATTACCAAATTCCATATTATATGTCCCTGAAACTGTGTTCATATTAGAGTAGGCTTATTCTTACTTATTTTTAACCACGTTAATATCAATGACGTCGTTTTGACGTAATAAATGAGTCAACTTGATAATATAGCAACATATGTACATATCACCCACAACATTGATTTGCGTAATTAATATTGCAATGCCCTCTGGTGTGGTGTGCACAGTTACTTAAAATGAGAAAAAATAACAAAAAATCAATAAAAATTAACCCACAACAAAGGAACCAACTGACCCCAATGGGGAAGCCATATAAAATTATTGCAAATGAATGTTGTACGTATTCGAAGGCGAAGTTTTTATTTCATATAATACTTCCCCTAGGGGGGTGGCCTGACTACCAGAGAAATATGTTGAGTGGAAACCCACAATGGACCTCAATTGTGGGAGAAGGACATTCGCTGTAAATAAAAACGCGATGCCCTACAATAGGTGAAAAAACAAATAGTTGAAGTGAAAAAAAAGTAGAACTGACATTTCTTAGTCCTGAACTGCATTGAGACCACTGGAATAATAAACAGGCACTCTGACTACATTTCATCGAAAACAATTCATGCTAAAACTTTAAACTTTAGCCGAACATTTTCTTCTTATAACATAAAAAATGTAAAATTATTTAATTTTTTTCCTAAGAAAATATTTTATAAAATAAATTAAAAAACGGTATTTCATATGACTGTACCATTAACATATCGTTTTTAAAAAAATTTAGAAATAATATTTTAAAATACTGTTTTTTTAAATTTTATCAATTTTTGGAATTTAAAAAAATAGTCCAGAGTAAACTATGTGACATCACTTAAAGCTACTCGAGATTTTACATGTTGTATAGATTTAATGTATTTAACTTTATCATAAATAAACCTGTATTATATTTACATATGTTATTTTTAAAATAATAATTCATACATTTAAATGCCTAGTCAATGGTCACTGAAAAGTGAAAGCTTAGAGCTGGGCTATGAGTATAAACCTAGCAACAAGTATAGCATACTTTTATCAACAAATATCCTGTACGAACAATAGCATACGATTAGGCTTTCTAAGTGTTCCTCATTCAAAGCAACATCCAACGATGTCGAAAGAAGCATCGCTGATGAACTTGTGTACACACTCGTATGGAAGCCTCCACAAATTCTCTCCAGAGTTTCATGTTGGTTTTCAATTGTTTCCCCTCGGCTTGGTAAATATTGACATTTGCTGAAGGGTTGTGTTGGTAAAGTTTTTGTGTTGGCGTTTTCCACCAGTTGAGTATCACTGTGTTTGTTTGGCTATCCACTTATTTGGAATTTGTTGAAGTATTTCTGTTTTTTAACCAGATATTTGTTTTCTTCCAAATCTAGATTTGTTGATGACTTTAAAAGTGTTTGTGTCAAGTCGAACTACGTTGTTTAGGTATGAAGTGCGTCCTTTCTATTAAATTCTTGTTTTATTTTCGATTTATTTGATGTGTAAATTATTTCTTCGAAATTATCAAACGTCTGGTAGAACTTTGTGAATGGTTTATTTAGATTGGAAATGGACTAAATATGTTCTCCAAAAAATTTTAAAATTCGACTGCAAAATGTGGTGTTCGAAATCAAGTAAATATTGAAGCCAGTAAAGAAAGGCTACAGTCGGGCAGTGCCGACTATATGATACCATACACCACTCTAGTGGGGTTAAAGACTATAACTGGTTTACGCAATTTACGTATGTACGTCTCTGTCTCTGTAGCCAATTCGGACAATACATATGTATGGGGCTAAAGCTAAATAAGAACTGATTTTCTTCAAATTTGGCAATATTCGTCCAAAGATCAATAAACTCTGCCATTATAAACTTCAAAACAATTGGATGTAAATACAGCTTCTATAGAGCTAATGGGCGAAATCTGATGAAACATATATATGCACGGGTCATTTTTGATGTGTTTGAATTGAAAGAAAATATATTTGGAAACGATTTTTATACCCTACACCACACTGTGGTACAGGGTATTATAAGTTTGTTTCACGGCAGATGTTTGTAACACCTGAAAATAACACAGCTAGACCCACCATAAAGTATACCGATCGACTCAGAATCACTAGCTGAGTCGATTTAACGATGTCTGTCCGTCCGTCCGTCCGTCTGTCCATGTAAAGTTGTTCGTCGACTACAGGTCGCAATTTCACTCCGATCGTTCTGAAATATTGCAGTTTAGAGTATTTCGCGGCTGTTAAGATCGCTATTGAATTTGGTTGAAATCGGTTCAGATTTAGATATAGCTCCCATATATATCTTTCGTCCGATTTGGCCCTTTAGTCCAGTAGAAGCTGTATTTTACATCCAATCATTTTGAAATTTAGAATGGTAGAGTTTCTTGATCCATAAACCAACACTGCCGAATTTGAAGAAAATCGGTTAAGATTTAGCTATAGCTCCCATATATATGTTTCGTCCGATTTGGCCCTTTAGTCCTATAAAAGCTGTATTTTACATCCAATCGTTTTGAAATTTAGAATGGTAGAGTTTCTTGATCCATGAACCAACACTACCGAATTTGAAGAAAATCGGTTAAGATTTAGCTATAGCTCCCATATATATGTTTCGTCCGATTTGGCCCTTTAGTCCTATAAAAGCTGTATTTTACATCCAATCGTTTTGAAATTTAGATTTGTTGATGACTTTAAAAGTGTTTGTGTCAAGTCGAACTACGTTGTTTAGGTATGAAGTGCGTCCTTTCTATTAAATTCTTGTTTTATTTTCGATTTATTTGATGTGTAAATTATTTCTTCGAAATTATCAAACGTCTGGTAGAACTTTGTGAATGGTTTATTTAGATTGGAAATGGACTAAATATGTTCTCCAAAAAATTTTAAAATTCGACTGCAAAATGTGGTGTTCGAAATCAAGTAAATATTGAAGCCAGTAAAGAAAGGCTACAGTCGGGCAGTGCCGACTATATGATACCATACACCACTCTAGTGGGGTTAAAGACTATAACTGGTTTACGCAATTTACGTATGTACGTCTCTGTCTCTGTAGCCAATTCGGACAATACATATGTATGGGGCTAAAGCTAAATAAGAACTGATTTTCTTCAAATTTGGCAATATTCGTCCAAAGATCAATAAACTCTGCCATTATAAACTTCAAAACAATTGGATGTAAATACAGCTTCTATAGAGCTAATGGGCGAAATCTGATGAAACATATATATGCACGGGTCATTTTTGATGTGTTTGAATTGAAAGAAAATATATTTGGAAACGATTTTTATACCCTACACCACACTGTGGTACAGGGTATTATAAGTTTGTTTCACGGCAGATGTTTGTAACACCTGAAAATAACACAGCTAGACCCACCATAAAGTATACCGATCGACTCAGAATCACTAGCTGAGTCGATTTAACGATGTCTGTCCGTCCGTCCGTCCGTCTGTCCATGTAAAGTTGTTCGTCGACTACAGGTCGCAATTTCACTCCGATCGTTCTGAAATATTGCAGTTTAGAGTATTTCGCGGCTGTTAAGATCGCTATTGAATTTGGTTGAAATCGGTTCAGATTTAGATATAGCTCCCATATATATCTTTCGTCCGATTTGGCCCTTTAGTCCAGTAGAAGCTGTATTTTACATCCAATCATTTTGAAATTTAGAATGGTAGAGTTTCTTGATCCATAAACCAACACTGCCGAATTTGAAGAAAATCGGTTAAGATTTAGCTATAGCTCCCATATATATGTTTCGTCCGATTTGGCCCTTTAGTCCTATAAAAGCTGTATTTTACATCCAATCGTTTTGAAATTTAGAATGGTAGAGTTTCTTGATCCATGAACCAACACTACCGAATTTGAAGAAAATCGGTTAAGATTTAGCTATAGCTCCCATATATATGTTTCGTCCGATTTGGCCCTTTAGTCCTATAAAAGCTGTATTTTACATCCAATCGTTTTGAAATTTAGAATGGTATAGTTTCTTGATCCATGAACCAACACTACCGAATTTGATCTTGATCCATGAACCAACACTACCGAATTTGAAGAAAATCGGTTAAGATTTAGCTATAGCTCCCATATATATGTTTCGTCCGATTTGGCTCTTTAGTCCTATAAAAGCTGTATTTTACATCCAATCGTTTTGAAATTTAGAATGGTATAGTTTCTTGATCCATGAACCAACACTACCGAATTTGAAGAAAATCGGTAAAGATTTAGCTATAGCTCCCATATATATGTTTCATCCGATTTGGCTCTTTAGATCCAATCGTTTTTATACCCTACACCGCACTGTGGTACAGGGTATTATTTAAGTATAAAATGTCCCAAAAGTAAATTTATGTAAACAATTTATACATGAATTACAAAATTTATATATCAGAGTTATTCAATATTACGAGAGTGGTGTAGGGTATTATATAGTCGGCCCCGCCCGACTTTAGCCTTTCCTTACTGGTTTTAATTACTATATATATTTGTTAACAAATAAATTTTATTTGAAAATCAAGAAATTTTGTTTGGAACGCTTATACTCGTATTAATTAATTAGAACATAATATATTTGCAAAGTGACTTTCACAAATTAAATATGTGTTTACACAAAAACAAAGCTAAAAGAAGTTTTCTAAATAAATATACTTTATTTAACAAAGATTTTTAAAACTTCGCTGACTTTTTCGTATTGAATTTAGTTTTTCTTAGTTTTCGTGTTAAACGTTATAGCTAAAAATGTCTTTTTATTTATAAATAGTCAAATCCCTCACTTTTCGTCAATCCATCAACGGTATTTATATTCACGAAAGATTATACGATTTAAATTTTAATTAAATTTTGCAAACATGCTTTTTGAACATCTGAAAGACAGAAAACTTGTCTTTAAATTAAGGCATTGATAACGGGTTTTCCAATAAGATTTATTTGATAGAAATTAGTAAGATCATGGACACACATGCTTACAAGCACACCTACATAGGATAGGAGTTGTAGATGACAGCATATGTAGGGCATGCGGGGAGGATGACGAAACGTTGGAGCATTTCCTCTGCCACTGCCCAGCGTTCGCCAACAATAGATCACGTTTCTTAGGAAATTATGCTATACCAGACTTGACCCAACTTAGGGGCGTAGACTGGAAGAAGATTAAGGACTATGTCGACAGTACAGAGTTCCTAAAATAGCTTACCGACCTTTCTAAAAAATAACAATTAGAGCGCACAACAGGCCGAATACTGGCTTACGTGTATGTCCAAGGACATGAGGTGGAATTTCACCGCCTCCTCTTCTCAACCTAACCTAACCTAACCTATTTGATATCTTTGGAAAAAAAACAGACTTATTGTTAAGGAAATTCAAAAGTTTTTTATTTAATTTTAAGTAAATACAATTTAAGAATTAAGTTTTAAATAAAACGTCATTCAAATGGTCTCCACGACTTATTCTGCAGGAACGAATTCGATGAACTTAATTTTCGAGCACTTTTTCCACTAAATCAAGTCGTAGTCATGAATGGCACGTTCAATATTAACTTGTAAAGCTTGAAGAGAGTCTGGTTTATATCGAAAAACCAATGACTTCAAATAACCCCACAAAAAATAGTCTAATGGTGTTAAATCACAACTTCTTGGAGGCCATTCAATATCACAATTTCTTGAAATATTCGAATCTCCAAACTTTTCTCGCAACAATTCAATTGTTTCATTTGCTGTGTGGCACGTAGCCACAATCGGTCAATGGCAAAAAGATAGCTCTTAATGAGAGCTAAAATAATGATCATGGGTGTCAAGGTCGTAGGTCGACTGGAAAGTGTTTTTTTTTTTATTTTAAATAAATGGACTTAGCATCATTTTCAAATGTGAACGGAAAGTTTATTTTTCCTCTAGCTCCTAAACGGTACGTCGGATCGGGAATCGGTCAATGGCAAAAAGATAGCTCTTAACGAGTGCTGAAATATTGTTCATGGGTGTCAAGGTCGTACGTCGACTGGACAGTGTTTTTTGGATATTAAAAAAAATGGACTTAGCGCACGAAAAGTTGCAATTGGAGAACGATTATTTTGATAATAAAACTGAATAATTGTAAACATTGTTCTTGTGAATGTCTTAATTAATCTTTGTTTCGGAAATACTAGATCCAAATAAAAACCAGTAAGGAAAGGCTAAAGTCGGGCGGGGCCGACTATATAATACCCTACACCACTCTCGTAATATTGAATAACTCTGATATATAAATTTTGTAATTCATGTATAAATTGTTTACATAAATTTACTTTTGGGACATTTTATACTTAAATAATACCCTGTACCACAGTGCGGTGTAGGGTATAAAAACGATTGGATCTAAAGAGCCAAATCGGATGAAACATATATATGGGAGCTATAGCTAAATCTTTACCGATTTTCTTCAAATTCGGTAGTGTTGGTTCATGGATCAAGAAACTATACCACTCTAAATTTCAAAACGATTGGATGTAAAATACAGCTTTTATAGGACTAAAGGGCCAAATCGGACGAAACATATATATGGGAGCTATAGCTAAATCTTAACCGATTTTCCTCAAATTCGGTAGTGTTGGTTCATGGATCAAGAAACTCTACCATTCTAAATTTCAAAACGATTGGATGTAAAATACAGCTTTTATAGGACTAAAGGGCCAAATCGGACGAAACATATATATGGGAGCTATAGCTAAATCTCAACCGATTTTCTTCAAATTCGGCAGTGTTGGTTTATGGATCAAGAAACTCTACCATTCTAAATTTCAAAATGATTGGATGTAAAATACAGCTTCTACAAGACTAAAGGGCCAAATCGGACGAAACATATATATGGGAGCTACAGCTAAATCTTAACCGATTTTCTTCAAATTCGGCAATGTTGGTTCATGGATCAAGAAACTCTACCATTCTAAATTTCAAAACGATCGGATGTAAAATACAGCTTCTATAGGACTAAAGGGCCAAATCGGACGAAACATATATATGGGAGCTATAGCTAAATCTTAACCGATTTTTTTCAAATTCGGCAATGTTGGTTCATGGATCAAGAAACTCTACCATTCTAAATTTCAAAACGATTGGATGTAAAATACAGCTTCTATAGGACTAAAGGGCCAAATCGGACGAAAGATATATATGGGAGCTATATCTAAATCTGAAACGATTTCAACCAAATTCAATAGCGATCTTAACAGCCGCGAAATACTCTAAACTGCAATATTTCAGAACGATCGGAGTGAAATTGCGACCTGTAGTCGACGAACAACTTTACATGGACAGACGGACGGACGGACGGACGGACAGACATCGTTAAATCGACTCAGCTAGTGATTCTGAGTCGATCGGTATACTTTAAGGTCTAGCTGTGTTATTTTCAGGTGTTACAAACATCTGCCGTGAAACAAACTTATAATACCCTGTACCACAGTGTGGTGTAGGGTATAAATATTAGAATGGGAAAATATTTTTGTTTAGAACAATATCCTCCCAAATATATAATATTTGTGTGTGTCAAATATTATATATTTGTAGTGTACCGTAAACATATGTATATTTCAAGTCGAGTTTGTTTCGGACAATATACTACAGAAGCGATTTTTTTAGCGTGTGGGAGAACTAATTAAATCGGAACCGAATTTTTTAAAATTCGGCTATGTTGGTCCATGAGTCAAGAAAATTAAGCTCCTTTTTCATAATAAAAAACCGTTTTGACTCTCTCTGTGTTTTCAGAATAACGTCTTTAGATTCTCGACTTCTTCTTTGAATTGTTGACCGTTGCGACCGTTGATTTGTCACCTAAAGAGTAATATTTTTAGTTGTTCCCTTTTCAACCTATAATCCGAGTAAGATTTTTCAGTTAAAAAGGTACAACTCAAAATAAGACCACTATTTATATACATACAAACTTTTTTGAGTTTTTACCCTTTTGTGGAACAGATGCGATATGTTCGTTCTGATTATGCTTCTAAAGGCTAGAAAAACCAAAATTTGCACACAATTTTTATGACGTTTTCAAGAAGTGTATTCTTGATCTATTAGAGGATAACACGAGTTTAAAGGCAATCTTTTCAAACTTAAATCAACTATATGCAAGCTTTATCTCCCAAGCCTTTGACAAGGTATGGCACGAAGGCCTAATGATAAAAATATGTAGGTTGTTACCAGATAATACGCACAAACTTATGGCGAGCTACCTATCAAATCGGTCATTCAGCGTAAAGTCAAAAGACACACTTTCCAGCACCAAACAAATTTCTGCAGGTGTTCCACGAGGAAGCATGCTTGGGTCAATACTGTATGTTATATATACTGCCGACATGCCCACTGCACCTTCAACACGCATGTCCACTTTTATGGATGTTACAGCTATCGTCAGCATCCATAATGATCCTACAACTGCATCCAACCAACTACAAACACAAGTCCGTGAGCTAGAAAAATGGCTGCAAGAATTGAGAATAGTAGTTAACGCAAGTAAGTGTACTCACGTCACATTTACCCTCAAGATGGATACATGCCTGCTGTAAAAATCTTCAACTCTATGGTACCTCAAAAAGATAACGTAAAGTATCTAGGAACCCACTTGGACCCTCGTCTAACTTGGACACACTATATAAACGCAAAATTAACTCAAATAAAGCTGAAATCAAATCAGCTGCAATGTCTTATCAGTCCCAGGTCAACTCTACACTTAGAATACAAACCAATATGGACGTACGGCATTCAACTCTGGGGAACAGCTTGTGCAACCAATATCAATAAGTTACAAAGAAGACAATCTACAATTCTGCGAAAAAATCATTAATGCCCCTTGGTATATTAGGAACGCAAATATACATAAAGACCTTAAAGTAACAATAGTAATTGAAGAAGTCGAATCTTTCCTATATAAACAGATTAAACTCTCATCCAAGTATTCTCGCCAGAGAACTTTTAAACTTCGAAGGACATACACGCCTCAGAAGAAGAAACACTTTAGACCTGATATAGAAATAGCTTGAGAACAATTTGCCACCAACTTCTTTAGTTCATAATTTGAATACTATATTTTTATTATTATAAATGCAAATAACTTAATGTTAACCCTTTGAAAAAAGTTTTGTATATAAATATAAGGTGTAATCTCGCAGGGTTAAGATTTGATAACTTATTGTTATTTTCATTTACTAAAAGATTCAATAAATAAATATGAATATGAAAAAAAATATATATATAAATATTAGATATAAGTCTGCTAGTCGATTTGTATACCCGACACCACACTAAGGTACAGGGTATTATGAAATGCCTTAAAAAACAAAGAGATAGATCCATAGTTTATTATACCATTCGGCATAGAATCACTCTTTGATTCTATTTAGCCATGTCCGTCTCTCTGTCTGTCTATGGGGACCATCCATGTTGAAACTGAGGCACACCGGTCCATGTTTTGATATAGCCCCCACATTTTTCAATTGATCTGTCTTAAATTTAGGAAATCACACTTCATATAGGACCGAATCCTCCTAAGAAAAATGGGGCATATCTGTCCATGTTTTGGTATAGCCCCATACAAGGGACCGCTCTGATGTCACTTCTTGGGGCTCTAGGGAACATATTTTTCTATTGATGTAGGTGAAATTTAGGAATTTTTACTTTATATTGGACTTAATCGTCCCTAGTAAAACTGGGGTACATCGGTCAATGTTTTGGTATAGCCCCTATATAAAATCTACCCTATTTGACCTGCAATTGTTCATAGCAATAATGGCTCTCGGTGCATTTGTTGGCAAACAATGGTGGAAGGTATTAAAAGGGATCAAAGCTACTGTATTACATTTTGTGTGAGAATTAAATGTAGGAGCTTCATCGCGCTGTGACTAATAAAATTAGTGTAAGTTGTTTAGGCCGTTTAAAGAAAGCTGTTACGATGTAAACGTTGAATCACTGAAGTAATTATAGAATTGTCGTATTACTACGAGTATCAAATAAGTTCCTGAGGATTAATTGCCTCTTTCATGCAATTTTCTCCAGGGCCTTCATTTGGTCGACGGGTTCATAACTGTTTCGCGCGTCTTGTTTCTGATTCAAAAACTGAAAAAATCCACGATTTTCTACGACTGGGGAAGTAACCAAACGCTTCACTCCATTTATATAAACTTTATGTATTAACCTAAATAAGAAGCAATGAACGCTGAAGCGCCTGGGTGCCTTTATTCAGATTCGAAAGGAAATTTTCTAATTTAGCCATTTATTTTGAACATGTTTTCTATTTACGACAATCGCCATTTCGAGTTTTCCAATCAAAAATTTAAATTACCAACTTTTCATCAAGACGTCGCGGACTCCCTGATATGCCGGCCGCGGACCACCATTTGAGAAGCCCTGGTATAGGGTATTATGACTTCTTTAACGCCCAAAAATATAAGAGGAAGATCTATAGCTTATTATACCAATCGGCCTTGAATATCTTTTTAGGCGATTTAGCTAGGTCCCACCGTCTGTTGTAATCACACTGCAATCTACAATAATTAAGTTAGATGGCTGAAATCTGGTACAGTTAGTTCTTATATCTGCAGGTTAGCTGGGTCTAAAAGTGGGCAATATCGGTGCTACATATGTAGCATCTGCCGAATTGACTTTTTAGCGCCAGAGAAACAGTAAATTTTAAGTGATCGGTCTGATAGTTTTTATACCCTCCAACATAGAATGGGGGGTATATTAATATTGTCACTCCGTTTGTAACACCACTAAATATTGATCTGAGACCCCATAAAGTATATATGTTATTAAATGCCCGAACATTCTAAGACGATTGAGCCATGTCCGTCTGTTGTAATCACGCTACAATCTATAATACTTGAGCTAGGTGGCTGAAATTTGCTACATACGCGGTATGTTCAAAAAATATCGCGAATTTTGTATTTTTTCAAAAAGTATTTATTTATTCATGAATATCTATTTTGTCCCTTTCAAAGTAATTCCCCTCGGATATAATACACTTCTGCCAACGTTTTTTTCCAATCCTCGAAGCACTTCAAATAATCATTTTTTGTGATCTTGTTCAGCTCCTCCTTCGATGTCGTCTTTATCTCCTCAATCGTGGCGTAGCGTCGTCCTTTCATGGGCCTTTTCAGTTTTGGGAACAAAAAATAGTCACAGGGGGTCAAGCGAATACGGTGGCTGCGGCACCATTACTGTGTCGTTTTTGGCGCGCTTTTTTCCGTCTTGGTTCATGCGGCAGCTTCCATTGGGATGATTGAGCTTTAGTTTCCACGTCGTAACCATAAACCCATGATTCTGCACCAGTTATGACCCTCTGGAGCAAATTTGGGTCGTCACGGACCGAGTTCAACATCTCCTGAGCATTGTTAACGCGATGCTGTTGATCCAAATTGAGCAATTTTGGCACGAATTTTGCGGCGACCCGACTCATGCCCAAATCATTGGTTAAAATCGAATGGCACGAGCCAATCGATATGTTTAGATCCTCAGCAACTTCTCTAATGGTAATTCGTCGATTGGCCAATATTATTTTATTCACTTTATCAATGTTTTCGTCTGTTGTTGACGTGCTCGGGCGTCCGGCACGCTATTCGTCCTTCGCATCTTCTCGGCCCTCTAAGAACATTTTGTACCACCGATAAACGTTGCTTTGGTCCAAGGTAGCTTCACCATATGCCACAGTCAACATTCGGAATGCGTCAGCGCACTTTATTTTGTTTTTCACACAAAATTTTATGCAGATTCTTTGATCCATTTTCTGAAATAGATACAAATCGAAGACAAGTTAAAACACATCCAAGCACAACAGCAGTCAAAAATTAACTAAACATTTAAAATGGCCGACCTTGTCAGCATAAGTAAGGGACATGAGTACCAAAACAAATACACGTAGCCAGCGGAAATTAAAAATTCGCGATATTTTTCGTACATACTACGTATACATGTTATATCTGCAGGTATGTTGGGAAAATGGGCAATATCGGTCCAATTTTGGATACAGCGCCCATATATGACATCTCCCCGATTTGACTTCTTAACGTCATAGAGACCACAAATGTCAACTGATCGGGCTAAACGTTGGTAACTGGGCTTTTTATTCCCGGTATCCTTCACACGAGCAACGGTAGTCATAGATCCATGTTTCGATAGCCATAGCCCCCATACAAAGGTACCTCTAGATTTGACTTCATATTTCAACGAATTGGGCTGAAATTTGTTGTAATGAGTTTATTAGTGCGATCTATGGTGGAGGGTATATAAGATTCGGCATGGCCGAACTTAACGCTTTTTCTTGTTTAATTTGGAGTATTTATGTTTTTGATACAGCCCTCATAAAGATGTTCCTCTAGCTTTGTATACCTGACACCACACTGTGGTACAGGGTATTATGGATTTGTGCATTTGTTTATAACGCATAACAAGAGAAGAGATAGACCAATAGTTTGTTATTCCGATAGGCATGTTAACACTTTTTGAGTCGATTTATTACATGAATTAACACTGCCAAATTCGGGGAAAATCGGTTCAGATTTAAATATAGTCCCCATATATATGTTACACCTGATTTGACAAGTAAGCTCTGTAGAAACTGTATTTTTTATCCGATCAATACGATATTTGGCGGAAAGATGTTTCTCCTTATATGAATTAACACTGCCAAATTCGGGTATAATCGATTCAGATTAAGATATAGCCTCAATTTATATGTTCGCTCGAATTGGTATCAAAGCGCTATAGACGGTGTACTTTACTTCCGATATTGAAACATTTGAGAGAAAAAAGTTTCTTAATTTAGGAACTAATACTGCTTAAATTGGGGATAATCGGTGCAGATGTAGATAAAGCCACATATATACTATGTAATCGCTATTGAAACTGCATTTTACGTCCGATCTTTTCATTATTTGGCAGAAATGAGGTTTGGATCCAAGTTGTTGAAAATCTGTTTATTTTCAGAAAGTATTATTCTATATTCAATAGTTACTGTAAGGCACACCTTAAATTGTATGCTGTTTCCTACAATTGTTCCTCGATTTCGTATTCGAATGGAAAATGAAATAAATAAGCCATTGAACATATTTTAAATCAAATCCCCAACGATACAACAAACACTTTATCAAGTTCACAGAGCAAAGCATTTTGTCTTCGATGTTTGGGAAGCATTCCTGTAGGTGTTGCTAACATAATTTGCTTGAACATTCCAACAACAGCGATAAATTGTCACACATTAATTTTACTGTCCTTGTTTTTTAAGGATTTCAGTTCAACTTTTATCTCATCGTTTTCAATTGTTTGTCACAAAAATGTATGGTTTTCTGCGATATAGTTCCCTAAAGTCATTCATTTGACGTATCGCATTGCCTTGACTTAGTATGGGATCCCTCTCTCTGTTATTTTAATTTAAAGCTTATTCTGATTAATGAGTGATATTAATTTTCCGGGGAGACAGTATTACGTTTTGCATCCTTAAAGACATTTAACAAAGCATTTCCTGTTTATGTTATCCCAATGTTATAGGAAATTTACGCAGTTATTGGTAACTGTGTAGGAAAAAGCAAAGGACGACATTTGTTTTAAGTCTGCTACCTCTTGGGGACCCATTAACAGCTATAAATCTTCTACTTGTTCGACTGCAGCGTGGATGAGCGTACTATCGGCATTTAGATGGTTTAAAAAAAAAACAAGAAACGACAATACGGTTTGTGCTCGTGCATCTGGCATTTTGTAATTGAATACGAAGCAACATCAAAAATTTCACAGACCTTCAGAAAAAAACCTGTGGGCGATTTGAACTGGCAAATCCTGCTACATTTTGCACGCCATCTTCTCTAAATCAAATTACGTACGCAGAAGCATTTGGGGGGAGAAAATAGTCTATTGCAAAATGTCACCAATTCTGTGGCCATGTTCAACGTATCGTGGTATTCCTCGTATATGTATATGGTGTGAAATAACAATCCACATGGCTCAGATTTATTCATGTTTCTATGTACGAGTATGTGTATCAGTCAGTACAAGAGTGATGCATAATATGCGAAAGCCTAATTGTTTTTCTCTTCGTGTTTTTTGCAGATAAAGTATAAATATGGTATAAATTGACAAATTTAAATATAAACACTTAAAATGGAATAACAACAAATTCGTAAAGAAACCGGTAAGGAAGGGTTAAGGTGTGGATTTTACAGAGTCTATGTATATGCCAAATCGAAAGTATAGGAGTATATCTTTAAGGGCTTTATTTAAACCTGAGAGGATTTTCACCAATTTCAGTACGACTCGTCCTTAGGCCAAAAACGAGCACTGTGCTTAATTTAATCAGGACCTGATCAAAGATACGAGCAGTACTTTACTTACAAGTATACTTCTACAGACGGAGGGACGAAAAGACGGACATAGTTAAATCGACTCAAGATGTGATTCCAAGCCGATTGGTGTAATAAATAATGGGTCAATTTGTTTGGGTGCAAACAAATGCATAAAGTCCTAATACCCTGGACCACACTGTGGTGGGAAATAATTATATAATAAATTGTCTGTTAGTTTCTGTTTTTTGTCTGTTGCTGCATCACGCCTAAACGGCTGAACCGATTTTCTTGAAACTTGGTGAACACACAGACCAATACCCGGAAATTAAAATAGGCTACTTTGATTTGCTCCTGTTAGAGTTAGAGAGCTGAAATTTGCCATACACATAGACAGGAGTATTGTATACACCACGGGCTACTCACTTAATCATTTTTCGGCCTGTGGTCTGTTCTAGCGCTATTAAATACTTGAGTACTGTTTTGGTCCTTTCAGAAGATTCAAAGGTTAATCTTTGTAAATATGAAGTACTATAAACGACAAATATATGCGTAACAAATAATTTAATAATTTCTCACTGTGGTCAGTGTAGCACTGATCAGAACAATTTTCATTATTTCACTGATTTTAAAAGTAATTAAGAGCTAAGAATATAAAAATGTATATGTACATATTGATCTCAATGGAAATGCGAAAACAACAATTCGATGTCCAGTCTGAGGTCAAACAGGACATAAATATATCTAACGTTGTTAATGCAGTCAATTCTTAGACTGTGGTCAGTTTTGATGTGACCAAAGCAATTTTCACTCTTTCTGTACTTTAAAACTCCGTTAATATTTATTAATATCTATTCTTTGACAAGTCAAAGTTTAGTTGAAAATTGCTATTCTTTGGCTAGTCAGCCTTTAGTCCTACTGCAAACAAGCATATTCTACTAACTTATAATAAGAAATATTACAATGTTAATTTGTGTGGTAATCAGAGCTAAGAATTTTCATGCTAGAATTTGGATCAGTTTAAAAATTGTACCGCTTTGATGATGTCTTTTAATAGGAATTTTTATAAAAATATCTTTAAGCTTACGAAGTTTTGATCACGGTGTTTAAAGACATCCAGGGCAACGGAGGGTATTAAAATGCTAGTTGTTATATATTTTAAGTCCAGCAATTCTACAATCATTGTCTATACCCTCACTGTAGTGATACGAGGGTTTATATCATTTGCTACAGGCCAAAAGTTTAACACATCGAAGGAGTGACCTAAGACCCCAAGTATGTTCGGGGGAAATCCGTTTTTGGGTCATTTTAAGTCGATTGAGAAATGTCCGTCTGTCTGTCTCTCTGTCTGCTGGCTGGTGCGCACGATAACTGTCAAAAGGAGTAACCGATTGACTTCAAATTTGGTATGCGGCAATAATTTTCTCTATCTAAGCTAAGTTCGAAGATGGACCATTTTGGTCCACTCCTTCTAGTACCTCCCTCACAAAGGGTTAAAATTTAGTGAAATATTGCTTCGCTAATAACGTCTATACTACTTGTTCGAAATTGCACACATAGTATGTATTAGTTTATTAGTAATTATCACCTTGAAAAAATAAACTGCCAATAACTTTAATACAAGCACACACAAATACTTGAAATTTTGTACAGTGTAACGTTTTTCTAGTACCAACAATCCATTGAAAAGTGGGCGTCATTGGCACACCACATTTGGTACCTGTGGGCGGGGTCACTACCATTGGTCCAATCCCTCCAATTTTTTTACGAATCACGTAGCCTGTCAAATATACAAATAACCTAAACTGCCACCAGATACATATGCACAAAATTACAGCACTCTCGCTAACAAATTGTGCCAGACACATCAATTGAAAATATTCGCTTGTACTGGCTGGGCTACACCCACTGGTCCTATTCCGTCAATTTTTGTGTCAATCACGAAGACAGCCTCCAGACACATATACACAAAATTACAGCACTATCGCCTATAAAGATATCTCTGCAAGATATCTCAATTTCAAAATTTGTACACAAAATTACAGCATTTTCGCTAATATTTTGTGTAAGATAAGATATCTCAATTTCAAAATTTGGCCTATATGGGCGGGACCACGCCCATTGATCCGAGCCCACCCATTTTTGGACCAATCACGTAGACTGTCACTAGATAGTTATATAAAAAATTACTGCACTTTCGCTAACAAATTGTGCAAGATATTTCAATTTCGATATTTGGCTTCTATGGGCGGGGCCAAGCCCATTGATCTGATCCCGCCCATTTTTGGACCAGTCACGTAGACTGCTACCAGATACACATACGCAAAATTTCAGCACTCTCGCTAACAAATTGTGTAAGATATTTTAATTTCAAAATTTGACCTATAGCGACGAGGCACCGCCCATTGGTCCGATGCCGCCCATTTTTGGACCAATCCAACAGACTGCTACCAGATATATTTACGCAAAACTTTAATACTCTCGCTTATAAATTGTGCAAGATATCTCAATTTTAATATTTGGCCTATATGGGCGGGGCCACGCTCATTTGTCCGATCCCGCCCATTGATCCGATCCCGCCCATTTTTGGACCAATCGCGTAGAATGCCAGCAGATACATATACACAAAATTACAGAACTCTCGCTAATAAATTGTGCAAGATATCTCAATTTAAAAATTTTGCCTATATGGGCGGGGCAACGCCCATTGATCCGATCCCGCCCATTTTTGAACCAATTACGCAGAGTGCTATCAGATATATATACGCAAAATTTCAGCACTCTCGCTAACAAATTGTGTAAGATATCTCAATTTCAAAATTTTACCTATATGGGCGGGGCCACGCTCATTTGCCCGATCCCGCCCTTTTATGGACCAACCGCGTAGAATGCCACCAGATACTTACACACAACATTACAGAACTCTCGCTAATAAGTTGTGCTAGATATCTCAATTTCAAAATTTTACCTATATGGGCGGGGCCAAGCCCATTGCTCCGCTCCCGCCCAATTTTTTGACCAATCGCGAATAATTTCACCAGATACATATACACAAACTTGCAGAACTCACGCTAATGAATTGTGGAAAGTATTTTAATTTAAAAATTTGGCTTATATGTGCGGTTCCACGCCCATTGGTCCGATTCCGCCCATTTTTGGAAAATTCACATAATCTGCCACTAAATGCATTCAGAAAAAATTCAGCACTCTAGCTAAAAAATTTTCTCAATATCCACTCCCACTTGATATATCGAAAATTCAAGTACCCTTTTTTCAGCACCCCCTACTCATGTACATTCTGTGAAAATTTCAAGATGATCGGTCCAGCCGTTTAGACGTCTATACGGAACAAACAAATATACAAAAAAACCCACAAACAGACACTCTCTTTTATATACATATATAGATATGGATTTAAAAATTTGTGTTCCAAATATATTTTACTTCGATTCAAACATATCAAAAAAGGCGATTTTACCGCGTGTACATACCAAATTAAAAGCAATCCGTTACCTCTTTTCGAGAGTTATCGTATGCTCCAGCCAGACAGACAGACAGACAGACAGACGGACATTGCTCAAATGACTTAAAATGTCCTAAAACGGATTTCCGCCAAACAAACTTGGGGTCTTAGGAAATAGATGTGTTACACTTTTGGCTCGTAGCAAATGGTATATACCCTCCTCTCTAAGGTGATGGCATAATAATAGATTTTGGTATTATTATTTTATATTTGGCCGCCTCCCTTCAGAGTTTCTGTTTTGATTATTTTTTAATTTATTGTTATTAATCGTACGTCCCTTACTCAATTATACTTTATGAATATGTATATCGTATTGGTGAAATATACAGATGATTGATAATTTGGCAATTCGAATACACATCCAACACAAAAAAAAAATTTTATTCGAGACCTAAAATTTTTTTTGTTTAGATTGACGCATACTATTTTATGAAACCAAAACTAAATTTTTTTCTAAACATTTTTCTTCTAAAGTTCCAATTTTCATGGAAGTTATCTTACCTGATATCAGCTCGATTAAGCCGGGATACCGTTTAAATTAACGGAAGTTATACATATTCGCTAGAAATGTTAGTAAAATCACTTTCACGTTAAAATTTAAGTTTAGTAACAGTCCGTAAAACAATTAAAAAAATTTGCTTTATTTTTCCCAAAAACCGTTTTTTGGTGCCACGAAAAAAGCTATAAAAAATAGATAAAATTTCGCAAAAAAAATTTTGTTAAATTGTTGGAAAGCTGCACCCTAACGAAGAAAACAATGCCCATTTGGAATAAGTCTATGGATAAATGTATAAATTATAACCCATATTGTAAAAATAGGGAAATTAAAAAAATATATTTTTCATATTTTTTTATTTTGGAAATTTTGTTTGGGTGGTACCAAAGGGGCGGAAATAAAACCCATTTTTTAATATACTATGGGTACTATTGCACTGTACAAAATCGCAAGTGTTTGTATGAGCTGGAATCAAAGTTATAAGACGTTAAATTTTTGTCCAAAATAGTCCATTTGTATGTGAGGTACCATAAGGGGTGGCAATAAAGCCCATTTTTCCAGGACGGTATGTACTGTAAAAGCTTTACACTTCACAAAATCTCAAGTATTTTTATGGAGTGGAAACAAAATTATAAGCAGTAAACCTTTTGTGCAAAATGGCCCATTAGTATTGGAGGTACCAAAAGGAGTGTGGCAACTTCGCCCATTTTTCTCAAGAAGAAACTAATACTATGTGTGAAAGTAGTAGGATGGAAGTTATGGAATAATCAATATTTCACTAATTTTTGACCCTAGTCTGAGATGGAAAAAATATCCAAAATAATATAATAATATTGGGTTTTCCAATAGCGATGATATGATTTTGAAGTGACGTTTCGGCCATTTGTAATATGTCATGATCTGTCATTTGTTTTTCATTGTATTCAGTAGTGTTTACAATTTCATCATGGAGAGATATACGCAAGAACAATGTTTACAAATTATTCAGTTTTATTATCAAAATAATCGTTCTCCAATTGCAATTTTTCGTGCGCTAAGTCCATTTTTATACCCTACACCACACTGTGGTACAGGGTATTATAACTTTGTGCATTTGTTTGTAACACCCAAAAGGAGAAGAAATAGACCCATCGTTTATTATACCGATCGACTTAGAATCACTTTCTGAGTTGATTTAGCTAAGTCCGTCTGTCCGTCTGTCCGTCTGTCTGTCTGTCCGTCTGTCCGTCTGTCCGTCTGTGCATGTATTCTTGTAATCAAAGTACAGGTCGCAATTATGGTCCGATCTCGACGAAACTTTACACATATCTTTTATTTGGCCCAAGGAGGATCCCTATTGAATTTGGTTTAAATCGGTTAAGATTTAGATATAGCCCCCATATATATGTTAGCCCCGATTTGATATGTAAGCGCTGTAAAAACTTTATTATATATCCGATCAGTATGAAATTCGGCAAAGAGAGGTTTCCTATTACATGAAGGAATACTGCTAAATTCGGAGAAAATCGGTTCAGATTTAGATATAGCCCCCATATAAATGTTACCCCCGATTTGACATGTAAGCGCTGTAAAAACTGTATTTTATATCCGATCAGTATGAAATTCGTGAGAAAGAGGTTTCCTATTATATGAATGAACACTTTTAAATTTGGAAGAAATCGGTTCAGATTTAGATATAGCCCCCATATATACGTTACCCCCGATTTGACCTGTAAGCGCTGTAAAAACTGTTTTTTATGTCCGATCAGTGCGAAATTCGGCAGAAAGAGGTTTCTTATTACATGAAGGAATGCTGCCAAATTCGGAGAAAATCGGTTCAGTGTTAGATATAGCTCCCATACATATATATGTTACCCCCGATTTGACATGTAAGCACTGACTGTATTTTATATCCGATCAGTACGAAATTCGAAAGAAAGAGGTCTGTTTACATGAATGAGTATTCAGGGAAGATCGGTTCAGATTTATATTAAAGCTCCATATATATGTTCCTCCTGATTTGGTATCAAACCGCTATAGAAGTTGTATTTTTTATTTCCGATCATTAAAATTGTCCAGAAAGATGTTTCTCAATTTAGGAACGAATATTGCTTAATTTAGCGATTGTTGTTTCAGAATTACATAATATGTTTCTACCCATTTACCAATTATTCCAAATTATTATGGCAATGACCCTTATCGCAGTGTTAGGGAGGTGTAGGGTATTATATAGTCGGCCCCGCCCGACTTTCTACTTTTCCTTACTGGTTTTTAAATCCAAAAAAGAACACTTTCCAGTCGACCTACGACCTTGGCACCCATGAGCTATATTTTAGCTCTCGTTAAGAGCTATCTTTGCCATTTGACCATTGACCGATTGTGACTACGTGCTACACAGCAAATGAAACAATTGAATTGTTGCGAGAAATGTTTGGAGATTCGATTATTTCAAGAAATTGTGATATTGATTGGCCTCCAAGGAGTTGTACACCATTAGACTATTTCTTGTGGGGTTATTTGAAGTCATTAGTCTTTCGAATAACCCAGACTCTCTTTAAGATTTACAAGTCAATATTGACCGTGTCATTCATGACATACGACTTGATTTAGTGGAAAAAGTGCTCGAAAATTCTGTTCATCGAATTCGTTCATGCAGAAGAAGTCGTGGAGGCCATTTGAATGACGTTTTATTTAGAACTTAATTGTATCGATTGTACTTCACATTAAATGAAAAACTTTTGAATTTCCTTAACAATAAGTGTGTTTTTTTTCGAAGAAATCATATCACTGCTATTGGAAAACCCTGTACTATGTGTGGAATTTTAGAAGATTGGAGTAAGTTGTGTAGAAGTTATTAAATTATCAATATACCGCAAATGTTAACCCTGTGTACTAGAAAGCGTGGACCAATATGGCCCATCTTCGAACTTAGCCGGAGATAGAACAAAATATTACCGCATACCAAATTTTAGTCAATCGGGTAATTCTTTCGAGAGACATCGTGCGCAGCCAGCAGAAAGACACACAGACAGACAGACGGACATATTAATAAATATTTTTCAATGATTTTGTCTTTATTGAAATGCCCCGATATTCCAGTTAATGATAGAACACCATTCATATGGCTGCCGTGGCCGGCCTTGCAGTAGTTCATTATGTGTCGACTCAATTTATTACACATTTTCGATTTTGTGGCCCTGTATGGCTGCAGTTTCGTGTTCCAAGTCAAGAATAATCTCGAGATGGTTGACGTAGCATTTATCCTTAACGGCTCTTACAAAAATAGTCCAACGGAGTTAAAGCGCTATCGTTTCAGATCTAGTTTATTATGATCAACATAAAATTAGCCTTGCTGAGCAGGTGGAGCTATATACTTTGTTAACAGAAACTAAACCAATTATTTCAAATTATTATCGCAATGCCCCTTTTTGCATTGTTAAGGAGGTGTAGGGGATTATATAGTCAGTGTCTTTCCTTACTGGTTATAATTAAGTTTCGTTTTTCATTTAGACGTGTTGTATAGTAGCACTTAAATACTTCGAGATAAAACAAGATATGTATTACCACTATTCAACCACAAGGCTAACCTCATTTTAGCAGTTAGCCCAATTACCCAAGCTTGTAATATTTTTCCCCATCGTCTATTATATGTTTTGGGCAATTTCTTTGTACAATGACATTCCCTTGACTCATCTGTCTTGGGATATAATAAACATGTGTGTAACAATAAACGGATGAGGAAGCGTTATAATCATCATTGACGAAAATGATATTCATGTAATCTTCCCCATCCACCTCCGCCTCTTCATTCATACTGTGATGTGACGTGATATGTGATGTATGATGAGTTTTGTGATGTAAGTATATCTGCCGTGATATGCGTTTTTCTTTTCAGAAAATTACTTCTCAAAATACGTTAAGAATTAAAAGAAAACAAACCTTTAAATATGTTAATTTATACAATTTCGTCATGATAAAATTTGCCAAAATTTGGGAAGAATTCTTGTTTTTTTTTTTCAGTAATTACATTCATCATGTGTCAGGAATTATTTGACATTTAATGTAGACTGTTTTTGGCATTTGCAAAGGAGTTATTTTCACAGGAAACCAGACAGGGGTGATCAGGTTAAAACATCGTAATCTTTAGTTGTTTATGTTTATCTAATTTGCAGGTGTTAACAAGGAAAATTATTGAGATTTTTGTGATGTGATTGACATTTTGTGTTACATGTGAATTTAAATTGTGGTTTTAAGCCCAAAACACATGGGTGGGAACCACGCAATTTGTTTGAAAAATTAAAATATGAAGCACAATATATTACAGTTTTGGGTATAAATTAATGTGATATTAAAATTATTGCCTAACATACTAAAATTAAAATGTTAACCTTTACTTTCTTAAAATCAAACCAGTAAGGAAAGACTAAAGTCGGGCGAGGCCTTCTGCATAATACCCTCCACCATTATTTGCGTTTGCGGGATCTGCACAGAGGGTTTATATCAAAACGTGAAAAGTATGACAAATGGGTGGTTAGGCAGATCGTTTGTTTAAATTTATACTCTACAACGTCGAGAATTCAAATCGCAATAGACTTTCATATGTGGATTTATATTAAAAGCTAGACCGAAATCACCCTTGTCACTAGTGATGATTTACTTCAACATCTTTATATATAAAATCCTTTGTACGTTTGTTAGTAACGCATGATCTCCGAAACCATAAGAGCAAATGGGCTAAAAATTACACAATAGCTACAGTTTCAGCTCATCTGTGTTTATACCCTACACCACACTGTGGTACAGGGTATTATAAGTTTGTTTCGCGGCAGATGTTTGTAACACCTGAAAATAACACAGCTAGACCCACCTTAAAGTATACCGATCGACTCAGAATCACTAGCTGAGTCGATTTAACGATGTCCGTCCGTCCGTCCGTCTGTCCATGTAAAGTTGTTCGTCGACTACAGGTCGGACTACAGGTTTAGAGTATTTCGCGGCTGTTAAGATCGCTATTGAATTTGGTTGAAATCGGTTAAGATTTAGATATAGCTCCCATATATATCTTTCGTCCGATTTGGCCCTTTAGTCCTATAGAAGCTGTATTTTACATCCGATCGTTTTGAAATTTAGAATGGTAGAGTTTCTTGATCCATGAACCAACATTGCCGAATGTGAAGAAAATCGGTTAAGATTTAGCTATAGCTCCCATATATATGTTTCGTCCGATTTTGCTCTTTAGTCCTGTAGAAGCTGTATTTTACATCCAATCATTTTGAAATTTAAAATGGTAGAGTTTCTTGATCCATGAACGAACACTACCGAATTTGAAGAAAATCGGTGAAGATTTAGTTATATCTCCCATATATATGTTTCGTCCGATTTGGCCATTTAGTCATATAAAAGCTGTATTTTACATCCAATCGTTTTGAAATTTAGAACGGTAGAGTTTCTTGATCCATGAACCAACATTGCCGAATTTGAAGAAAATGGGTTACGATTTAGCTATAGCTCCCATATATATGTTTCGTCCGATTTGGCCGTTTAGTTATATATATAGAAGCTGTATTTTACATCCAATCGGTTTGAAATTTATAATGGGAGAGTTTATTGACCCATGAACCAACACTACCGAATTTGAAGAGAAATTTAAGATTTAGCTATAGCTCCCATATATATGTTTCATCCGATTTGGCTCTTTAGATCCAATCGTTTTTATACCCTACACCATACTGTGGTACAGGGTATTATTTAAGTATAAAATGTCCCAAAAGTAAATTTATGTAAACAATTTATACATGAATTACAAAATTTATATATCAGAGTTATTCAATATTACGAGAGTGTTGTAGGGTATTATATAGTCGGCACCGCCCGACTTTAGCCTTTCCTTACTGGGTTTTTCCTGATTTTGTCCTGAAACTCGGTATGTATGCATTTTTGAATGAAATATTGATCAATAACAAACCAATACAGCCCGAACAGAACGGGCAGGACAACGTCTGCTGGGGTCAGCTAGTAAACTATAAATGCTTAAATGAACTTTTATACCAGTGCATACAAATACTTGAAATTTTGTATAGTGTAATGTTTTTATAGTACCTATAGTCCAGCGAAAATTTGGCGTCATTGATATGCGCCTTTTGCTACCTCCCACACAAATGGACTATTTTGCATCAAAAGTTAACGGCTCAAACTATAATACCAGTACACACATTCGAGTTATTTAATGCAATTTAATTATTTATTTATTTATATGAATTACAATACAAAGTAAATTTATATTTTAAGCACACTACCTACTCACCTACTGCATTTTAATTTGATAATTATTTAATTAAATCAAAAAACTAAATAAACTTTCAAATATTTTTTAGACTCAAGGAGTAGGGATTCGTAAGTCGGTTTACCCGACTAAACTTTCTTACTAGCTAAGTTTATATTTCTTAAGATCGTCAGTAAGGAATACTCTGCTTCGCACAGCACCACCAATGACATTACAGAGCAACAATGGATCTCTATTGTGATAATTAGCCATGATACAATCCCTGGTGTTGACGGAATTGAACTTGACTAACACTGATTTACCCTTAGCAAAATAGCAACAATGTCGTATGCCATTAGAGCCCAAGTCAATATTGCAATGAGATGCAATTTTTCCAATGGATCGCGTCTTTGCTACCATTAGGCAAACCATTGATAACTATATCGGCTGAATCAATGAACGCCTACGTGAAACATCATTTTGAAATTGCATCTCTTGGATAGATTTTCTGCAAGTTTTTTTCACATTGGGTGGTAACTGCGGCTGAAGGCTTCATGTTGTTTTTCCAATGACGGATTAAATTCGGTAATGTCGTTTCGCAATTAGAAGACCTATTTGTCGACCACCACTTAGAGCACCACCAGTCGCAGCATCAAGAGTATCAATTCTACATTTCTCTTGTTTAAACAATCGCTGCAATTGAAGTTAAACATGTTATTCTTATAAAGAAATGAATGTTGCCATTTAGTCACATTAATGCACTTAATGTGAAAATATTTAATACACAAAAAGCATCGAATACTCGGCTGGTTGTCTGTTACTTAAACAAGACATTTAGGGCAGATGTAAACTTTCTTCTTTGCAGGCATTGTGAACGGCGAAATTTTTTAGTAATTGATAGTATACAGTACTGGACGAATTCAAAACAACAGAAACCAGATGACATTTAAGGTAGATGTAAACAGATGAAAATTATTGTTGTTGGAATCGAATAATGAAAACCATTTATTTTTCTATACTTTGAACGAACGAAAATGTTGTTGTTGTAATTTGAATAACTTGTTTGTGAAATTTTTTCCGTCAAGCCTACTTGATTTTTATGTTTTATAGAAATTAAATTATTTACGTTTTTGAACATTTTAGTTTTTCATTTTTTCATTCTCGTGTATACTTTTATCAAATAAATACGCATTGTACTTTTTATATAAAATCTCGGAATTCTGCTGTTTTATTGTTCTAACAAAGGTTATGGGCCTTTTGCACTGAAGCTTAAGACTACAATAATATATAATGGCTTCATCGTTTAATATTGAGAAGTTGGAGGAAGGAAATTATGATGGATGGCGTATACATATGAAAAGACTCCTAATACATTCGGATCTTTGGGGCTACGTATCAGGAGATATTGGGATATCTGAAAACAAAGACGAACTGCAAGATTGGATCAAGAAGGATCAAAAGGCGTTATCATCAATATTTCTATGTATGAAATGCGACCAATTAGGCGTTGTGAAAAATTGTCAAACTTCGCGGGAAGCGGGGATCAAGTTGGAAGAGAAATTCCAACCACGAGGTCCTTCAAGAAAAGTGTTGCTGCTTAGAAAACTTTTATCAACAAAGATGAGCAATGGGCAAAGTATGAATGAACATCAAGCAATTTTTAAGGACATTGTTGGAAAGCTCGTGGAAGTGGATATCTCTGTTCCGGATGAGTTACTGGTAATAATGATGCTAAGTAGTTTGCCCGAGGACTACGAGAATTTTGTAGTTGCTATGGAATCGAGAGATAGTTTGCCGTCTTTAGCCGTGCTCAATAATAAATTACTTGAAGAATTTGAAAGGAGGAACAGCAAAATTGGAATCGAAGAACATCAACAAGTTTTTTTGTCAAAGGAGAATGCAGCGAAAAGTACAGGTGAGCGAAAATATAGAAATGTGAAGTGCTATAACTGTGGAAAAATGGGACATATTGCTCGTGATTGCTGGAAAAAAATGTCTGAATCAAACGCAATGCTGCATGGTGTAGAATCTCAAGATTTATCGCAAGACACGTGGGTGTTTGATAGTGGAGCAACGTGTCACATGTGTTGTAGCCGTGAGAATGTGACAAAATTCCGTGAACACAAAGAACGCATCGAATTAGCTGGGGGATACTATATTTTCTCTGAGGGACTATGCAATATTCGGCTATTTTCTAACATGGTATGTATTACGAAAATAATTGTATGAAGTGGCATCAGCGGTGGGGCCACCTAAATGTTAGAAGTATTTCTGAATTATCAAGAAAAGGGGTGGTACAGGGCATGAATGTGGATAATATTCCACAGAATTTTAATTGCGAGACCTGCTTAAAGGCAAAAATTTGTGTGCAACCGTTTCCAAAGGAGGCAACATTTCGGGCGAAAGAAGCACTTGAGTTAGTTCACACGGATGTATGTGGACCAATGAGAGTAACATCGACTGGTGGATCTAGATATTTTTTGTTATTTATTGATGATTACTCTAGAATGACATTTGTATATTTTCTCAAGCATAAAAGCGAAGTTTTTAAAGCATTCCAGAATTTTATAACAGAGGCAGAGCGGCAAACGTCGAAGAAATTGAAAATCATCCGTAGCGACAATGGAAGGTAATATTTAAGCACCGAGTTTTCACTTAACCTTGAGATGTTGGGAATAAGGAGACAATTTACTGTGGAATACACGCCCCAACAAAATGGAGTGGCCGAGAGAGCCAATCGCACGATAGTTGAAATGGCACGGTGTATGTAGATTGGAGCCGGCTTAAATCAGAATTTATGGGGCGAGGCAGTGGGTACAGCTGTCTATTTGAGAAACCGGTGCCCATCAAAATCATTAAGTGACAATACACCTGTAGAGCTATGGAGCGGTATAAAGCCAACTGTATCCCATTTAAAAATTTTTGGTTGCAAGGCTATAATGCTTGACAAAAGGCCTGGAAAATCCAAGTTTTCATCGAAAGGTATTGAATGCATTTTAACAGGATATTCAACGGAGTCGAAAGCGTATCGCCTATTTGGTACAAAGACCGATAAATTGTATAAAAGTCGCGACGTGAAGTTTATAGAGGATTCGGTAGGATCTTTAAAGCAAAGTTATGAAATTTTCCCGCAAGAACAATTGGAAAGAAGCAGAGATGAAGTTCGTACAAGAGAGACTGACAACGTCGATGATAATGTACATCCAGATGTAATTAGATCTGTTAATGATATTGTTGACAATCAACCAGGGACGTTTTCTGAGAATGTCACCGACATAACTAATCCGGAAATTATTGCTGGAGAAAATATAACAGGACATACTGATGATCCGAACTATAAAGTTTTGAGATCTGGAAGAAGAATAATTAGTCACCCTTATTCTGATTGTCGTCGTCAACGTCGTCGTCAATTTTGAGTCAACATCACTTTAACTCAACGTCAACACCAATTTGGTATGCCTTAACAGTCTAAAGACGACGTTGACTGTGTATCGATAATTGGTATGACAAAAATACCATACCTGACATATTTGCGTCAGCTGGTTTATTTTGTTGGAAAAAGTATATGTATTACAATAAAATGTTTTTTGTTCTCGATTATAATTGTGAATCCGGCAATGAAGAAAAGAAAAGAAACTTAGTTGTGCAAAGAAGACTTCTCAGGCAGAAATCTAACATCTTTGAATTACCGGATGAAAAGTAAGTAGTAAATTCAGAGTCCTGTATTTGGAAGAAATGCATTTTGTTATTTATTTAAAAGGTTCGAAAGCTATTTTCGGCTGAACAAAGCAGCATTTAGGCATGTGCTGGAGACGATATCTCCTCATTTGAAACGCGGGGTCAGGTCATCATTTACTCCGAACACCATTAAATTGGCAGCAACATTACGCTTTTTAGCCCAGGGATCGTACCAGCTGAGTGTCGGAAATGATTTCAACTTGGGACTATCACAGCCAGTCGTGTCGAAGATTCTTTCTGAGACTCTGCATGTCATGGGAACGACCGTTTCTCCACAATGGATAAAGTTTCAAGTGACAGAGGCTGAAAAAATGGAGGCCAAACTACATTTTTTTGAAAGAAAGGATTTTCCTGGAGTTATTGGGTGTGTGGATGGGACCCATATAAAAATTTTGGCCCCAAATAAAGAAGACCAGCATCTTTACTTTAATCGTAAAGGTTATTTTAGCTTAAATGCTATGATTGTAAGTTTGTAATATATTTTCGTTGTATTTCATGTTCATAAATATTTGGCATCCATATAGATTTCTGATCACAAAATGAGGATACGATTTTTGGATTCCCGATATGGCGGTTCTTCTCATGATTCATTAATCTGGAACCTTAGTCATGCAAAACAAATTTTAGCAGAACAATATAATGCTGGTGACCGTAATACCTGGCTGTTAGGTAACATTTGAAGGTTAATTAAATGTCAATTAGTAATTTAAAATTTTCATCAGGTGATGCAGGCTATCCTCTGGAGTCATATTTAATGACGCCATATCGCTCGACCGTTGTAGGAAGTGCAGAGGCTAATTTTAATTCGATACATGCTAAGGCGAGGAATATAGTGGAAAGAACCATTGGTGTGTTGAAAAACAGATTTCGCTGTCTTCTTGGCGCACGTCAACTTCACTACACACCGTCAATTGCAAAAAAATTGTCAATGTTTGCGCTGCACTTCACAATATACATATGTATTGAGTATGGGTTAGATACTGAGCATGGTGAGGATACGCAAAACAACCAAAATGATGTTGAAGCGCATGACGATACTGAAAATATATGTACAAAGTTCTGAGGCATTTCAAATAAGAGAACAAATAAAACAAAGTTTTCTCTAATTTTAACACAGCACTTTAATTCAATTTTTTTGCCAAAACAAAAAACAAATTAAATAAAATTATACAATAAAACAAAAACATAAGGAGAAAAAAAAATTCAGTTTAAAATGGACGTTAAAACTTTGGACTATTTTATTAAATAGATAGCCCTATCAATGTAAGTTTGCAATTGAAAAAAATTCAAGATATTTATTACATACTTACATTGATATGGTAATAGGTTAAAAAAACACCATTCAAATTTGAACTATTGAATGTTGTTGTTCAGTAGCTCAAGCTCCTTTTGTTTGATGGAGAATTTAATTGTTTTAATTTTCATTTCACTCTCATGCATCTCTTTCTCTCTTTCACTTCTTTCTAATGCTAATTCTAATTTCTTTGCTTCTATGTTCAATAATTGTTTCTGAAATTTGTTCACGTCTCTCATGCTACGTTTTAATGATGACATAGAATTACTTATGTCCGCCAAATGCCTTTCCTGTTCATTGCTATGAATTTGTAGCAAAGGGGTCCTTAGAATTGTCCGCCTTTTTTGGGTGTTTACAATTTTGTGCCCTTTTTGGCGACGAACAATTTTGCTTCCTTTTTCGTGTAGAAGTAGTTGCAGAGTCCAATTGACTTACTGTTTTAGGCGATGCTAAAATATTTGCCAAATCCAAATCAACACTGTTAGCCGTTTCTTCTACTAGTTCTAGAAGCTC
The DNA here is from genome assembly GCA_963930755.1 of Eudasyphora cyanicolor. Classification (NCBI taxonomy): domain Eukaryota; kingdom Metazoa; phylum Arthropoda; class Insecta; order Diptera; family Muscidae; genus Eudasyphora; species Eudasyphora cyanicolor. Next base: position 178,921,112 of record OZ005737.1, read on the forward strand.
GCATTCTGCATTTTGGCCTTGACATTGGACTTCCTGAACATCGCCCTCAGGGTTTATCTGCTTTTGAAATTGAAGCAGATTAGCCACAGCTTCCTCTAACGGGCTAAGTGTCTGCTGCTTAAATATTCCGCCTCCAATAGCCTTACACTCGGCATTGTTGGTAACCATTTTTTTTTACTTTACATTTTACATCCCGCCAAACCTATAAGAATAATTTTCTCATACAACATATTTTTGTAAAACACTATTAATTTACTGAACCTTTTGCCACCCATCACCAGATCTTCTCGGTGGGCCAACAGCATTCAGCACATTGGAAATACTTTCCCACTGTTCCTTAAAATTATTTGGAAAAGTGCCGCTGCGAAATCCTCTTGCAAGTGGGGGGTTTTTTTCTAATTCTTCCACCAATTTTTCGAATTGCCTTGAGTTTGTTATTTTTATTTTCGTATTTTCCATTTTTTGTAAAAAAAATAACGCTAAAAAAATTCAACACGACGGCAAAAACAATGACGACAATATCAGAGTCAATTCAAAGCAACGTCGTAGTCACATTTTCTTAAAAAATACCAAAAATATGTTGACAGTTATCGATAGTTGTCAATATTGACGATTGAAATACCGATTAACAACAGATGATAAAAAACGGCGTCGTCTTGTATTGACGTCGCCAAATAGAATAAGGGTGAGTAATTATGTACAGGCTACGCAACAAGAAATATCGGATTCTCCACAGAATATCACCGAAGCGATGTCTAGAACCGACAGTGCAATTTGGTTGCAGGCAATGAAGTGTGAATTCGACTCACTTGTGTCTAAGAAGACGTGGGTTTTAGTAAATAAACCACCAAATCAGCCAATTTTGAAGAATAAGTGGGTATTCACGATTAAACAAGAAGCAAACATATTGACACTCGGATTCATCACGTAAGGGAGGTATACATACATATGAACGAGGCGATATAAAACTGTCATTCATACCATCAACTGAAAACATCGCAGATCTTCTGACGAAATTTGAAGCCATTTCCACACAGGAAGTTGACAGAAAAACTTGGCATCGGAGAGTTTTCATTAAGGGACAGTGTTGGAATCGAATAATGAAAACCATTTATTTTTCTATACTTTGAACGAACGAAAATGTTGTTGTTGTAATTTGAATAACTTGTTTGTGAAATTTTTTCTGTCAAGCCTACTTGATTTTTATGTTTTATAGAAATTAAATTATTTACGTTTTTGAACATTTTAGTTTTTCATTTTTTCATTCTCGTGTATACTTTTATCAAATAAATACGCATTGTACTTTTTATATAAAATCTCGGAATTCTGCTGTTTTATTGTTCTAACAATTGTTTATGTTGTTACTCCTTTAAGGTTAAGATGAAATGCAACAACAATACACACAGCAAGCGATCACCAATTAGCAAATCAGCATCAAGACCAGACAAACAAACACCATAGAAAACAGATCACCACAATTGCATTGCAACACGACAGCTGTATTTAACCGCTCCAACAGCAAACATATAGTTCTACTCCCAAAAAAAGTCAGCAAACAGCTTTCAAAACGAAGGGGCACAATTGTTTCCTCTTCTGCATAGAACAATGTTCACAAGCATACGTTCATTAACACAAATAAGTAAAGCGTTAAGTTCGGTCATGCCGAATATTCTTCCCCCTCCACCATGGATTTCATAAAATTGTATTACTGGAAAAATCTTTGGATATGAGCAAATCATGTTTTTGTTTAAGAGAATTATGGAAAAACGAACGCCGCAATTTGTAGCCAATTTTTAGGCCGCAAATTCTTTAGGCAAACTCTTTACCAGAAAAATTAGGTATTTATATCTTAAAATAGCATTTTTGAGACCTACATCTACACGGGGACTACAACAAAATAAAATTTGATTTGTATAAATTTTATTGAGATTAATTCTTGCCAAAGTAGAATACAAACTGCTAAGTTTCTGCTAAATTTCTTAGAAAATGTGGTGTTTATGGCTTTAATAAGCCTTTCTGGGGCCGAACATATGAACTGATTTAAAAAATTTTTACTGCGATGAATTCTTGTCAAAACAGAAGATAAACTGCAAAGTTTCGGTATAAAAGTGCACTTGCACACAACTCTTCTTAATTATTTCACTGAGTTATATCAACAGCATACATTTCGCTACTTTTACAATGTAAAACTAATTATTTAATACATTTTCCGGGAACGAACAATTTTAATCTATCCATAACAGAGTCGCCAGACATTGCCCCTGACAAATTACATATATATATAGTCTACTAGCTGGACCCGGTCCACTTCGTTGCCCCAGACATCAGATTTCCGATGCCGTCCATTTATCAAAACATTGTTCATGTAGATAGCGACAGAAGGAATCTCGTTAATCTATTCGTAGGTACGGACAGTAGGAATCACTAAAAACATTGGCTTATATGGGCGGACCCACGCCCCCTCAATCAAGAACTTATAAAGCCTATGTCACCCTATAGGCTTATCTGAACATTCCCTGAAAATGTCATCAAAACCTATCCAGACGTTTTGGAGTCCATACGTAACATACACACATCCATGTATAATATATATAGCTGGACCCGGTCCCCTTCGTTGCCCCAGATGTATATTTCCTATTCCGTCCATTTTTGAACCAATCACGAATACTTCCATCAAAAACATCTCCATAAAATAAGAGCACTCTCGCTAAAAAATTTTTAAGATATCTCAATTTTACGCCCATTGATCCGATTCCTCCCACGTAGACTACCACCAGATACATATGCACAAAATTATCTTAATTTTAAGATTTGGATTATATGGGCCGGGCCACGCCCTTTAGTCCGATCCCGCCCATTTTTGGGCCAATCACGTAGACTGCCACCAGATACATATGTACAAAATGACAGCACTCTCTCTAACAAATTGTGCAAGATATCTTAATTTCAAAATATGGCTTATATGGGCGGGGCCACGCCCTTTGGTCCGATCCCGGCTATTTTTGGAACAATCACGTAGACTACCACCAGATATATCTACAAAATTACAGCACTCTCTCTAACATATTGTGAAAAATATCTAAAATTCAAAATTTGACTTATATGGGCGGGGCCACGCCCATTGTCCGCTTCCGCCCATTTTTGGACCAATCACGTAGACTACCACCAGATACATGAGCACAAAATTACAGCACTCTCGATAACAAGATATCTTAATTTCAAAGTTTGACTTATATGGGCGGTGCCACGCCCATTTTAGACCAATAACGTAGACTACCACCAGATACATATGCACAAAATTACAGATTACAAATGTGCATGATAAGTCAATTTCAAAATTTGGCTTATATGTGCGGTGCCAGGCCCATTGACCCGATTCCGCCCATTTTTAGACCAGTCACGTAGACTGCCGCCATATTCGTATACTCAAAATCCCAGTACTCTCGCTAACAAATTGAGCAAGATATAACATTTTTTAAATTTGGCTTATATGGGCGGTGCCACGCCAATTGCTGCGATCCCGCCCAGTTTTTGACCAATCACGTAGACTGCCACCAGATACATATGTACAAAATTACAGCACTCTCGCTAACAAATTGTGCAAGATATCTCAATTTTAAAATTTGTCTTATGTGGGCGGGGCCTCGCCCGCTTGATATATCGAAAATTCAAGTACCCTATTTTCACCACGCCCCACACATGTACATTCTGTGAAAATTTCAAGAAGATCGGTCCAGCCGTTGAGACGGTACAAACAAACCAACAAACAAACACACATTCTTCTTTATATATATAGATTCCGCCTGACTTTAGGCTTTCCTTATCGGTATTTCATAACGACAAGGTATAAAATATAGCTTCTATGGTGCTTAAATACTAAATCGTAAAGAATATATACATACCCAGCCAGTAATTTATGACGGTACCACGAAAAAAGCGTTGTGAAAGCTTTGTTTTGGGACGCTTTAACAACGTTTGCTTAAAATGTCTTTAAAGCGCTATTTCATGATGGATTTACAATGCTTTGAGAACAAATTATTTGAGAAAAATTAATCCTTTTTCGAAACTGGTATCTATGTTTGTCATTAAATCGATACCTACGTTCCAAAACATGATAAGTCGAAACAGCTAGGTTTTTAGTGTACTGTGTATAACAGCAAAAAATTGAACTTAGTAACATTTTTAAAGTATTCTATGGCTTTCCAATTGTTTAAGTCTAATACTCGTAAATTAAACGATTTTCTATGAAGCTAATGTGGGACATATTTTCCTGCAAAAAGTTAGGCTTAATTCCGAAATTAATGAAAAATGTTCGTAAAATTATGATTTTGTGATCAAAATTTAGAAGTTCCTATAAGGAAATATTCTTTTTGTTAACGTGGAAATTGTCTTTTCTTTAGAAGACTGCGGGGTTCGCTTTTACATTGCGTCTTTGAGATGCGAAAAATTTAATATTATGAATTCAAAATCTTTGCCATTTAAATGAATACCTTAAAAATAATATATTTCATTTGATTCATTAATTTCTAAGTACGAAATTTTTTGGGGAGTTATTACCTTCAAACCAACGGAAAAGCGCCATGAATTTTGTTTTTACAGCGTTTCAACAGCGCTATAAAAAACCGCCGTCACACCGTATATCGGTGTTATCATTTCGACGCTTTTACAACGCTTTATCCCACCGTGTGATGACGGTGCACAGTGCTTTCACAGCGCTTTGAGGATGGTATTTTTCTGGCTGGGTATGTATATGAGGCTTATATCTAAATCTGAGCCGGTTGACTCCAACCGAATATATTTTAGCGTATGCCAAATGAGAGTTACATATATATGTAGATTGGTCTACAACTGAACCTATTTTCACCAATTTCAATCGTCATTGGACCTTCGTCACGATAGATCCGATAAAAACTACCTGGTTAAATCGGCTCAGGAAGAGATTCCAAGTCGATCGATATAATAAACGATAGGTCTATCTCTTTTCCTTTTAAGTGTTAAAAAGAAATGAACAAACGAAGAAAGAAATGACATATATTTATTTAATAAAAAATAACGAATAACGACTAACGACTAACAAGACAAAACATTACTTATTTTCAGTGAAACACAAATAAATGAAAAATATTTCTTATTTCACATCGTTTAGATCATATATAAATTCAAAATTCTTATTATAATTATATTTCAAGCAATGTTTTAAAGTCATTATAATAAGAAAATTCAAAAATGTTGAAAAAACGAGACTGGTTTAGATTTAGGCGGAACCCGAATGCAGAAAGCGGTATGGATGGCCACTTTACGAATGTGTTATATCTCATCGGAAGAACAACAACCATATGCTGCCCAGAGCACAGACGATAAATGTCGGAAAAAATACTTTCACTTTTGCGTAACGAATGTAACCTAAATAAAAGCCTGCAAAATGTTAAACTTTTATATTAACTACTCGTACAACGCTTAACTAAATATTGTGTAATTTCACGTCTACTAATAATTTTGCTGCAAGCATTCTATATGGTTTCTTTAAGTTTAATTGTATGGTTTAACTGAAAAATTACAATGTTCGTCAATGTTGATTAAAATAAAAAGCACATGACTCATACATTTTGTGGTTTTCCCAACTGTAAGTAGAGCGTGCTTGGTGTTTGAAGGAATTGAATGGCACGATTTGAAAGAAAAATACAATTCATGCATCTATTGTCCTCAACTATGAACAAAGTGTTATCAATTGATAAGACATTTTTATATCCTCCACCAGAGGGTGTTTGTCATTCCGTGTGCAACGTACACCAGACTGTGGTACAGGGTATTATAAGTTTGGAGCAAGACCCATACTGACGGTAGACCCTAGTATACGAGAATAACCAACTAATTCGATCTAGCGATGTCTATCTCTGAATGCGGTCATCTGTCCTTCTTAGAATATAAACATGGTCTTGACAATGTAACCGTTGTAATCAAAGTACATGTCGCACTTCTGTCCCAATCCTGATGGAATTTTGCACAGAAGAATAATGGTATTGAATTTAGAGAAAATCAATTCCGATTTAGACATAGCTCCCATATATATTCACTTCCGAAGTGGCATCTAAGCGCTATAGAAATCGTATTTAATATCTGAGCAATACCAAATTTGGCGCAAAGAAGTTTATTAGAATTTTATAGAAATCAGTTCAGATATATATAGCCCTTATATTTGGCACAAACAACGCAAAGGACGAATGGTATTGCATTTGGAGAATATCAGTTCAGATTAGACGGCACCTTGACGATATATAAATAGTATTAAACATCTGAGCATTACCAAATTTAACATAAAGGTGCTCATTTGTCAAGGAATTAATGTTGGGAGGTACTACAACGAGTGTGGTCATAACTTCCATTTTTAACTGTGTAAACATTTTGAGTATATATATGTATTGATGATATTCACGATATAAGCTGTTAACCTATTGTACAAAATTTTAAGTTTGTGTGGGAGGTACCAAAAGGGGCGTGATAATATTTGCATGAAGCGTTATTAAAGCTTTAAGCAGTGGTGCAAAATGGTCCATTTGTGTGGGAGGTCCCAAAAAGAGCGTCGCAACTTCGCCCATTTTTCTCGAGGTAATAGTGACTAATACACTAGTACTACGTATAGAATTTCAAAAGATTCAAATAAATAGTATTACAATTATTCAATCTCTATATATATATAATCCTTTGTACGTTTGTTAGTAACGCATGATCTCCGAAACCATAAGAGCGAATGGGCTAAAAATTTAACAATAGGTTCAGTTTGGCGTCATCTGTGTTTTAGAATTATTTTTACCGTGATAAGTTGGCGAGTGGTCAAGATATTAGCAAAATTCGCATTTCCACATCAATATGGCTGATATTTAAAATGTATGTGTGGTTTGTCTTGATAATTGTTTGTATGTATGATTCTAACCGGTAGATGGCGCTGTAGTAGACTAAAGTCAAGATTCTCGGGATGTATGAATTTTAACTGAAATAACAAACCAATACGTCCTAAACAGAACGGGCAGGACAACGTCTGCTGGGGTCAGCTAGTAATCAATAATTCACTAAATATTAACCCTTTGTGGGGGAGGTAACAGAAGGAGTGGACCAATATGGCCCATCTTCGAACTTAGCCGGAGATAGAAAAAATATTACCACATACCACATTTGAAGTCAATCGGTTATTCCTTTCGAGAGTTATCATGCGCACCAGCCAGCAGATAGACAGACGGACGGACGGACATTGTTCATTCGACTTAAAATTACCCAAAACGGATATCCCCGAACATACTTAGGGTCTTAGGTCACTCGTTTGATGAGTTACACTTTTGACCCGTAGCAAATGATATATACCCTCGTAACACTAAAGTAAGGGTATAAAAAGGACGGATAAATATTTTTCAATAATTTATCTTTGCCTCAACATTCCGGTTAATTATGGAATACCACTTCATTCATATGGCTGCCGCGGCTGGCCTTGCGTAGCCCATTCTGTGTCGACCCAATTTTTAAACACATTTTCGATTGTTTGGCCTTTTATGGCTGGAATTTCGTGTTTCAAGTCATCTCTGGATGGCTAGCGTATCACTTATCCTTAGAATGTTTAATTGAGAAAACAGAAATTATTGTCAGACCCTTTTTGAATTTCGTTAATAAATTCGCCATTTTTGATAGTAGGTCGCTAAAAATTTGTCAAGATATGTATTTTGATGCAGTGTACCGAAATCAATCAAAAACTGAATTTCCATTTTTCTTGATGTTACTCCCTTTTTCCTTTCTGATGACGATATGTACATATATGTATGTACTTTTGATTCAACTGATATCGTCTAATGTGTCTGTAATTTCCTTCCGATATCCAGGAAGTTTTGGGAAGAATATCTTATTTGACCAATTAACATCTAGGTCGAATATGAATAATAACGGTGTCAGATTTACATATAGTCTCATGTATGTCTCCCTTCCTATTTGACATTTAAAACTTATAGAAGCCGTATATAATTATGTATCTGAAAACATTTTTAGATCCAAACTTTTTGTTTTAAATTTCAAGAACATCCGTTCAAATTTACATATAGCTCATCTTTTTACGTTCGATTTGGTATGACAGTGTTATACAAGTTTCATTTTACATCTTATCCTTAGAAAATTGTCATAGAGGAGTTTCTTTGTACAGAAGGGAATACAATCAATTCTGATTTTTATATTCCTTCCAACAATATTTGCGCTATTCTTCTCCAATATGATGCTGCAGGGTATCATATAGTCGGCAGTGTACAACTTTTCCATTTTCTTACTGGTTTCATATGTCTTAACTATTTTCAGTTAACACACGCTGAAAAAATCGCTTCTTTAGTATATTGTCCCAAAAATAGTGGAGCATATATGTATATGCTTAGGGTACACTCTAAGCATATATTACTTGGCACACACCAAAATTATTATATTTGGGAAGATGTTGTTCTAAACAAATCTTTGTTTTAATCCCAATGTATATTTATTTGGGACCATTAATTCCAACTATTTATTGGCATTGCAGTTTTCAGAAAATTCCTAAATTGTCTTAAATTTTTCAGTAATTTAAAGTTAATTTTTTAGAATATTTGTTAAATAATAAATAATAATAATAACTGAAATCGTATATTCTTGGATCAAAATAAATTATAAGTACTTGGGGGATTGACAACTAATGATGGCTTCAAATTTAAATGATTGATTTAGAACAGTAGTTAATGCTGGGCGGTACAATTCGAAACCAAGAAAAACTTAAAACTAAAATTCGAAAAAGTCAGCAACATTTTTGAAAATCTTTATACCACACTGTGGTACAGGGTATTATAAGTTTGTTTCACGGCAGATGTTTGTAACACCTGAAAATAACACAGCTAGACCCACCTTAAAGTATACCGATCGACTCAGAATCACTAGCTGAGTCGATTTAAGCATGTCTGTCCGTCCGTCCGTCTGTCCATGTAAAGTTGTTCGTCGACTACAAGTCGCAATTTCACTCCGATCGTTCTGAAATTTTGCAGTTTAGAGTATTTCGCAGCTGTTAAGATCGCTATTGAAAATCGGTTAAGATTTAGCTATAGCTCCCATATATATGTTTCGTCCGATTTGGCCCTTTAGTCCTATAGAAGCTGTATTTTACATCCAATCGTTTTGAAATTTAGAATGGTAGAGTTTCTTGATCCATGAACTAACACTACCGAATTTGAAGAAAATCGGTTAAGATTTAGCTGTAGCTCCGATATACAGGGTCTCCCATATTCGACGGACCCATCTGGCAACGCCATAACTTTTGACAGAGATGTCAGATCGCTTAATGACATACCGCGTTTGAAGCGTCAGTCCAAGCAGATTTTTACCATGGAACAATACACGCCACGCGAAATAGTTGAAATTTACATTCAACAGAAGAAGTCAATTGTGAAAACTTAACGTGCTTTTAAAATATTAAAAAATGTGAGAAGTGCGCCTTCTAAGAACACCATTAAGCGTATATACGAAAAATTTTCGACTGGTGAGGCTCTCTCTAATCCGAAGAGGCCAAATAAAAGTCGACCAAGGCGATCGGCCGAGAATATCGCTGCCGTACGAGCCAGCGTTGAGAGGTCCCCAAGAACATCCCAAAAACGCCGTTCTCAGCAGTTGGGCATGGCTCGGTCCACTTTACAACGGATTATTCGCGTTGATTTGCATTTGTTCCCGTACAAAATTCAATTGACGCAAAGATTGTTGCCTGCGGACAAGCCTCGTCGATTGGAATGGGCCCAAAAAAAACATGGGTCCGTCGAATATGGGCAACCCTGTATATGTTTTGTCCGATCTGGCCCTTTAGTCCTATAAAAGCTGTATTTTACATCCAATCCTTTTGAAATTTAGAACGGTAGAGTTTCCTGATCCATGAACCAACATTGCCGAATTTGAAGAAAATCGGTTAAGATTTAGCTATAGCTTCCATATATATGTTTCGTCCGATTTTGCTCTTTAGTCCTGTAGAAGCTGTATTTTACATCCAATCGTTTTGAAATTTAGAATGGTAAAGTTTCTTGATCCATGAACCAACATTTCCGAATTTGAAGAAAATCGGTTAAGATTTAGCTATAGCTCCCATATATATGTTTCATCCGACTAGTCTCTTTAGATCCAATCGTTTTTATACCCTACACCACACTGTCCGTCTCTCTGTGAAATATTGATACTTTAATATATTATTCGAATACTCTGAAATTCCACACAAAAAATTAGTTTATTAGTCGCTATCACATCGAGCAAAATGGGCGATGTTGCCACTCCTTTTAGTACCTCCACACAAATTGTTCGTTTTTCACCAAAAGTTAACAAGTTATAACATTAATACCAGTTAAAGTTATAAATTCAATTTAAATTTATAATAATTACTTTATAACAAAAAATAAACAAATTTACAAATATATTTTTGGACTAAATGTGAAGGAATTCGTAAGTCGCTAAGGGATATTCACGAATAATACTTTGCAAGGATCTTCCTATTTCCGCTGTAACGAGTAATCTTTTTAGAGCTTTCGGATTTGATTTTAAAAGAAACACATAACACTTAGAGAAATGTATGAAATATTTATTTGAGTCGATAAAACGATCTATACATATAATTCAATGTTTAACGATGATTCAAGTAAATGTTGACGGCGACTGCGCCTCAAATGGTGGCATACGCTGGATCCAATTTTGGCATACCGTCTCCAACATATCGGCCGGTATCTTACGAATAATTTTTTTAATATTGACTTCCGGTGCGTCAACCGTTGCGGGCTTGTCTCTATAGGCAAGAGCCTTAACACAGCCCCACAAAATTAATCTAAAGCGTTAAATCGCACGATCTTGGCAGCCAACTGACCGGTTCCCAAACGTGAAATGAACTATTCACCGAACTTAAAATGCAATAAAAAATAACAAAAAATAAAATGCAATAATCTGCAAGCGTTGTTCGTTTGTAAGTCGATTCGTGGTTAAATTATAGACCAAACTGAGCATGTCTGACAGTAACATGTTACACGAAAACAGCTGTGCTGCCAAAAACAGTTGCAAAAAACACCCATTATGAAGAAAATTATATAAAATGTGTGGTGAATAGTAGCGAATCACTATAGAAGTATATCTGTCTGAAATAGCATTTCTAAAAAATTCCTCTAAAAAGGACAGATGAATAATAATAATATGAAGTATAATATGAAACAGAGTTTCGACACATATAATCGGTAGTTTTACTTTTTATAGCGCCGTTGCTGGCAGGGTATAACTGATTTTTTGACATAGTGTCCTTTGTATATTCATAGAGACTGAGAAATACAACTCATTGCTATTGTTGAGCTATTAAGAATAGAAAGCTGAAATTTTACTATTTCAAATATTTTCAACTATGAGTTTCATATAGGTACATAAAATGACAAACACCTAAAACAGTTATATGCCCTAGGTGACGAATGTTGAGACCGGTATGAAAGGACTAAATTTTAAACGTAAGCACGGCTATTTTTTTATTTGACTCCTTTAAAAACTCCTCTGTACCCTGGGTGGCGTATAATTGACGTAGTTCCGCAGATGATATGACACATTCGCCACCACCTGAGTGTGAATTGCACTTTTTTGCTGTAATCAAAGATGATATTACATGTTTCAATGAAAATTGAATTAAACTATCTATAAACGCCGGATGGAATATTCTGCTCAATTAAAAGGTGTTATAACAAAAGTATTTTAAATGGCCGATATAAATGAATTACAAAAATATTTAAATTTCAATTACATACTTCCAGAACTGCGACAAAACATTGCACACAACGTATACCGAGATATACTCCATAAATGTTAAGCGAACATTAAAAGCGAGATTACATGTCCACCGACATAGCCCATTTAAATCTATCGACACGGAAAATATGTTTTAGTAAATACAGATTCCAATTTAATTCAATTTAAAATTCAGTTGTATATAATTTTTGTTTTTTTTGCGCACATATACACATACATGCGTTTCATTGAACTCACATATGTGAATGTTTATCTATACCCTGACATGGCAATCGTTAGGGTTATTTGTAATTTGGCCGAGCATTTACAAGAAAAGGGTTGTTGTCGACAACATCAAATTCCCCCTCGGAACCTGTTGAGTTCATTCGCCGAGATCTTTGTTATTGCTGCTGCTAATTCTGTTGCTGCTGCTTTTTTGTAGTTAGAAGCAGGCAGAACATGATTCACATATGCCTTTATCAACAACAATCTATGACATTTTGCTTAACTGTTTTTTTTTTCTCTCAGCCGTAACTGTAAATTTCCAGTGAATTTTGTACAATTCCCAAAAGTCTGACGTGATGTTAAATTTTGGTCAAAGACATAACTGGCAACACATGTTGCCAGCAATATACTGTAATATATTATGTTATGATAACCCCCACGGCCAGGGGTGGGAGAAGGAGATTTACGAGTGTCAACTGTTTTTGGGCTTTATCTTAACCAAACAATAGACTGAAACTCAGCCTAGATATTATAACGCTCTGGCGTCATTTTGTTGTATATATATTATTTAATTGAAATCTCAGAGGTCGCGGAAGTAGTGACCAGAATAGCGACTCCTTATAGCTAACATAAACTTATCTGACTTGGAAATAGAATTCATGCAATTTGTGTCTTTGCTCAACTGTAAATAAAGGGTATTTGATTTTTCAAGGAATTTGATTGAATCTTCAATCGTTTTAACTGGAAACCGCATAATAACAATTTCAAAGAAGTCATTTTGTTTGTCGTAGACATAGAGAAATCTGCACGTCTGTGAAAGAAGTAAAATCTTATGGAAGTTACGTCAGGTACTTTTGCACAGACTGGAATTCAGCAGAAATTATATTTTTTGCTGTTTGATGTTAATTGAACTCCCAGTGTTCCGTTGAAAATTGACTAACACTGTATATCGTTATAGTTAGAACAATCGGTATTTTTTCTTGGAAATACGAGTACTGTCTATGTACTTTCCATTATAAATTAAGTGTATTCGATATTTCGAGGGACATGATAATACATACATTTTGATACATAAACTCTTCACTGCTTCATCAGAAATTTGCATTTTTGTAATATTATCGAAAGGAATTTATGTCATGTCAAGGAAAGACTAACATCGCACAGTGGGAGGAATTAACCCTCAGTTAGGCACATGTTTCAATAGTCATATACGTGTCTCATGAGTCTGGCCAGACCAATAGACATTTCATATATTTGTATTAAAATATCGGGTTTTTGGTGGTTTAATGATACGTATTTATGTATTAGGGTTCTTAAACTTATAAAAATAATTTTAAAAAATATCGTAGAATGTGTAAAAATACATTTTATATTTTCGAGCAGAATAAGAGAAACATTGTCAAGATTTATCAAAATTGTTTGTCTAATGTTACTGATCTGTCCAAAAACACTTTTTTAATAACGCTTAGATTCAAAATCGGATATATATTTATATATATATGCGGTTCTATATATAAATCTGGACAGATTTCTTGATATTTGACGGCGGTTTTTTGGTTCAACAAACTATTATCTGTAAAATTTTATAAAGATCTGTTGAGAAGTGAGGACTTCATAGAGCTTATATGCTTATATATATAGGTATGGATATATGGGGCCTATATCTAAATCGGAACCGATTTTCTTCAAATTCGGAACCCTCCAAAATTCCAAAATGATTGGAAGAAAAATACAGCTTCTGTAGCGTTAAGCGTCTAAATCGGAAAGATCATATATCGATAACTCCAATCTAAAACATGACTTAGCATGTTCTTAGGGAGATTGAATTTTAAATGTCTAATATATTTGGTGTTTATCCGTTAACCCAAACTAAAAACCAGTAAGAAAGGGCAGAAAGTCGGGCGGGGCCGACTATATAATACCCTACACCTCCATAACAATGCTACAAGGGTCATTGCCATAATAATTTGGAATAATTGGTAAATGGGTAGAAACATATTATCTAATTCTGAAACGATAATCGCTAAATTAAGCAATATTCGTTCCTAAATTGAGAAACATCTTTCTGGAAAATTTTAATGATCGGAAGTAAAATACAACTTCTATAGCGGTTTGATACCAAATCAGGAGGAACATATATATGGAGCTTTAATATAAATCTGAACCGATTTTCCCTGAATACTCATTCATGTAAAAAGACCTCCTTCTGTCGAATTTCGTACTGATCGGATATAAAATACAGTCTGTACAGCGCTAAGATGTCAAATCGGGGGTAACATATATATGGGAGCTATATCTAAATCTTAACCGATTTTCTCCGACCTCCGCTTACAGGTAAAATCAGGGGTAACATATATATGGGTGTTATATTTAAATCTAAACCGAGTTTCTGCGAATTTGGCAGTATTCCTTCATGTAGAAAGAATCCTCTTTTTGCCGACTTTCGCACTGATCGGATATAAAATAATATTTTTACAGCGCTCACATGTCAAATCGGGGGTAACGTATATATGGGGGCTATATCTTAATCTGAACCGATTTCTTCCAAATTTAAAAGTGTTCATTCATATAATAGGAAACCTCTTTCTGACGAATTTCATACTGATCGGATATAAAATACAGTTTTTACAGCCCTTACATGTCAAATCGGGGGTAACATATATATGGGGGATATATCTAAATCGGAACCGATTTTCTCCGAATTTAGCAGTATTCCTTCATGTAATAAGAAACCTCTCTTTGCCGAATTTCGCACTGATCGGATATAAAATAACATTTTTACAGCGCTTACATGTCAAATCGGGTGTAACGTATATATGGGGGCTATATCTAAATCTGAACCGATTTCTTTCAAATTTAACAGTGTTCATTCATATAATAAGAAACCTCTTTCTGCCGAATTTCATACTGATCGGATATAAAATAAAGTTTTTACAGCGCTTACATTACAAATCGGGGCTAACATATATATGGGGGCTATATCTAAATCTGAACCGATTTTAACCAAATGCAATAGGGATCGTCCGTGGGCCAAAAAAAAGATATATGTAAAGTTTCGTCGAGATCGGACCATTATTACGACCTGTACTTTGATTACAAGAATACATGCACAGACGGACAGACAGACAGACGGACAGACGGACATAGTTAAATCAACTCAGAAAGTGATTCTAAGTCGATCGGTATAATAAACTATGGGTCTATTTCTTCTCCTTTTGGGTGTTACAAACAAATGCACAAAGTTATAATACCCTGTACCACAGTGTGGTGTAGGGTATAAACCAGTAAGGAAAGGCAGAAAGTCGGGAAACATCTTTCTTAAAAATTTAAATGATCGGGAGTAAAGTACAACTTATATAGCGCTTTGACACCAAATCAGGAGGAACATATATATGGAGGTTATATTTAAATCTGAACCGATTTCCCTGAATACTCATTCATGTAAACAGACCTCTTTCTGTCGAATTTCGTTCTGATCAGATATAAAATACAGACACTGATCGGATATAAAATAACATTTTTACAGGGCTTACATGTCAAATCGGGGTAACTTATATATGGGGGCTATATCTAAATCTGAACCGATTTCTTCCAAATTTAAAAGTGTTCATTCATATAATATGAAACCCATTTCTGACGAATTTCATACTGATCGGATATAAAATGCAGTTTTTACAGCGCTTACATATCAAATCGGGGGTAACATATATATGGGGGCTATATCTAAATCTGAACTGAATTTCTCCAAATTTGGCAGTATTCCTTGACGTAATAAAAGACCTCTTTCTGCCGAATTTCGCACTGATCGGATATAAAATACAGTTTCTACAGCGCTTACATATCAAATCGGGGGTTACATATATATGGGCGCTATATCTAAATCTGAACCGATTTTCGCCGAATTTAGCAGTATTCCTTCATGTAATAAGAAACCTCTTTCTGCCGAATTTCATACTAATGTAAAATAAAGTTTTTACAGCGCTTACATGTCAAATCGGGGCTAACATATATATGGGGGCTATATCTAAATCTGAACTGATTTTCTCCGAATATGGCAGTATTCCTTCATGTAATAAGAGACCTCTTTCTGCCGAATTTCATACTGATCGGATATAAAATACAGTTTCTACAGAGCTTACATGTCAAATCGGGGGTTACATATATATGGGCGCTATATCTAAATCTGAACCGATTTTCTCCGAATTTAGCAGTATTCCCTCATGTAATAAGAAACCTCTTTCTGCCGAATTTCATACTGATCGGATATAAAATAAAGTTTTTACTGCGCTTACATGTCAAATCGGGGGTAACATATATATGGGGGCTATATCTAAATCTGAACCGATTTTAACCAAATTCAATAGGGTTCGTCCTTGGGCCTAACAAATGATATGTGTAAAGTTTCGCCGCGATCGGACCATAATTGCGACCTGTACTTTGATTACAAGAATACATGCACAGACGGACAGACAGACAGACAGACAGACGGACAGACAGACAGACAGACAGACAGACGGACAGACAGACAGACGGACAGACGGACATAGCTAAATCAACTCAGAAAGTGATTCTAAGTCGATCGGTATAATAAACGATGGGTCTATTTCTTCTCCTTTTGGGTGTTACAAACAAATGCACAAAGTTATAATACCCTGTACCACAGTGTGGTGTAGGGTATAATGATTACAAAACAGTACATGTCGTACGATTTGGACTCTAAAGGAATTCCACACAAATTTAAAAAATGCATCAAACGTTGGTCGCCTCTCTTGTAAAACTGCCTTTTTGCACTTAGCATTGTTTAGAATGGAGGTATCTATATACGGGGGATATACCTAAATCTGATATAGCCTCCAAGGTGGGTTTAGCTCCAATATTTTAGGGCGTTACAAACATTTGTGCAAAAATGAACTTATAGTACCCTTTACACAGAGTCAAGTAGGTTACAATGACCGATAGAAACAAAAAAGCATATGTACGTGAGGGTGTATTTAATAAGAATAATATTGAGAATATACAAATATGAATTAAAATGGAAAGTTAATAATTAAATTAAAATAAAATAATAAAATTGTACAAACTTTCGTATGAAGTCAGTATGGGTCTAGCTAGACTCATGAGGCACGTAAACGATGTGTACCTCACAAAATCCTTATAATTTTTTTTTAAGGTGTTTATCGTCCTGATTTCTTCATAGATCGATAAAATATTATTTTTGAGGATGCTACCTGATGTTTCAAGTCGCTAGTGCGTTTAGAAATATCTTTAAATTTCAATTTAATTCGAAAAAGTTCTGGCCAGACTCTTGTGCCCAACGGAGGGTTAAAAAAGGGAAATAATTCTTCCGTTTCTTAACCAGACAACGGATTGCGACCGAACTTGGCAGTTTTGTAAAAGTTGTATTAGAGAAGTTATGGTTTGAATTTGGGCCCCCTGTGGTACACAGTAGCGGGCTGCAAGGCCTCAAATTTGGCAACCTCGGGTGAACAAATTGTTTAAGCGTGTGCAACTTTCGTCTTTTCGTCCGATTCATAAAATATTTTTTATACCCTACACCACAATGTGGTACAGGGTATTATAACTTTGTGCATTTGTTTGTAACACCCAAAAGGAGAAGAAATAGACCCATCGTTTATTATACCGATCGACTTAGAATCACTTTCTGAGTCGATTTAGCTATGTCCGTCTGTCCGTCTGTCTGTCTGTCCGTCTGTCTGTCCGTCTGTCTGTCTGTGCATGTATTCTTGTAATCAAAGTACAGGTCGCAATTATGGTCCGATCTCGACGAAACTTTACACATATCTTTTTTTTGGCCCAAGGACGATCCCTATTGAATTTGGTTAAAATCGGTTCAGATTTAGATATAGCCCCCATATATATGCTAGCCCCGATTTGACATGTAAGCGCTGTAAAAACTTTATTTTATATCCGATCAGTATGAAATTCGGCAGGAAAAGGTTTCTTGTTACATGAATGAACTATGTTAAATTTGGAAGAAATCGGTTCAGATTTAGATATAGCCCCCATATATACATTACCCCCGATTTGACATATATGCGCTGTAAAAATGTTATTTTATATCCGATCAGTGCGAAATTCGGCAAAGAGAGGTTTCTTGTTACATGAAGGAATACTGCTAAATTCGGAGAAAATCGGTTCAGATTCAGATATAGCCCCCATATATATGTTACCCCCGATTTGACATGTAAGCGCTGTAAAAACTGTATTTTATATCCGATCAGTGCAAAATTTGGCAGAAAGAGGTTTCTTATTACATGAAGGAATACTGCTAAATTCGGAGAAAATCGGTTCAGATTTAGATATAGCCCCCATATATACGTTACCCCCGATTTGACATGTAGGCGCTGTAGAGACTGTATTTTATATGCGATCAGTGCAAAATTTGGCAGAAAGAGGTTTCTTATTACATGAAGGAATACTGCTAAATTCGGAGAAAATCGGTTCAGATTTAGATATAGCCCCCATATATACGTTACCCCCGATTTGACTTGTAAGCGCTGTAAAAATGTTATTTTATATCCGATCAGTATGAAATTCGGCAGAAAGAGGTTTCTTATTATATGAATGAACACTGTTAAATTTGGAAGAAATCGGTTCAGATTTAGATATAGCCCCCATATATATGCTAGCCCCGATTTGACATGTAAGCGCTGTAAAAACTTTATTTTATATCCGATCAGTATGAAATTCGGCAGGAAAAGGTTTCTTGTTACATGAATGAACTATGTTAAATTTGGAAGAAATCGGTTCAGATTTAGATATAGCCCCCATATATACATTACCCCCGATTTGACATATATGCGCTGTAAAAATGTTATTTTATATCCGATCAGTGCGAAATTCGGCAAAGAGAGGTTTCTTGTTACATGAAGGAATACTGCTAAATTCGGAGAAAATCGGTTCAGATTCAGATATAGCCCCCATATATATGTTACCCCCGATTTGACATGTAAGCGCTGTAAAAACTGTATTTTATATCCGATCAGTGCAAAATTTGGCAGAAAGAGGTTTCTTATTACATGAAGGAATACTGCTAAATTCGGAGAAAATCGGTTCAGATTCAGATATAGCCCCCATATATATGTTACCCCCGATTTGACATGTAAGCGCTGTAAAAACTGTATTTTATATCCGATCAGTGCAAAATTTGGCAGAAAGAGGTTTCTTATTACATGAAGGAATACTGCTAAATTCGGAGAAAATCGGTTCAGATTTAGATATAGCCCCCATATATACGTTACCCCCGATTTGACTTGTAAGCGCTGTAAAAATGTTATTTTATATCCGATCAGTATGAAATTCGGCAGAAAGAGGTTTCTTATTATATGAATGAACACTGTTAAATTTGGAAGAAATCGGTTCAGATTTAGATATAGCCCCCATATATACGTTACCCCCGATTTGACATGTAGGCGCTGTAGAGACTGTATTTTATATGCGATCAGTACGAAATTCGACAGAAGGAGGTCTTTTTACATGAATGAGTATTCAGGGAAGATCGGTTCAGATTTATATTGATTGTTCCTCCTGATTTGTTATCAAACCGCTATAGAAGTTGTATTTTACTTCCGATCATTAAAATTTTCCAGAAAGATGTTTCTCAATTTAGGAACGAATATTGCTTAATTTAGCGATTATCGTTTCAGAATTAGATAATATGTTTCTACCCATTTACCAATTATTCCATATTATTATGGCAATGACCCTTATCGCATTGTTAGGGAGGTGTAGGGTATTATATAGTCGGCCCCGCCCGACTTTCTGCCTTTCCTTACTGGTTTTGTTTGCATTTTTGCCATTTATTGTATTGTTAACAAAGAATGGAGGATGAGAATAAAAGCGGGACAAATAATAGCGAGCAGTCACTACTGTTACTTGTCGACACACATTTCTCGGGGAACTGCCTGAACCGTTCAAATCACCTGGACCAGATGTCATTTCTCCAATAGAAATGCAGAAAATTATGTAAGTAGTACATCATGCCTTGTCTGTAGAAGACATATTGAGGGTTGCATTAAGCTCTCGTATATCTCCAATCGATGGAGGGACACAAAAGAGGTTGTCATATCCAAAACGGGAAAGATATCACACACTAAAGCCAAAGAGAATTATATGTTTGTGCATTTGTTTGTAAAGCCCAAAAGGAGAGGAAATAGACCTATCGTTTATTATACCGATCGCCTTGGAATCACATCCTGATTCGATATAACTATATCCATCTGTCCGTCTGTAGATGTATCATTGTAATCAAAGTGCAGGTCGTAATTGTGATCCGATCGTGATGAAATTTAGCACAGTGCCCTTCCATATTCCAAGGATCTTCCATATTGAAATTGGTGCAAATCGGTCTAGATTTAGATATAGGTCTCATATATAGTTACCTCCGCTTTGGCATCTAAACACTACATGCTCTCCTAAGAAAGAAAGTCGTATCTCCATTTGAGTAGTTTTGAGATATTTAGCTTTTACCTTTTATAACTTGCGTGTCTTTAGGTTTAGTTTTAGAAATGTAAAGCAAAAGCGAAGGTTTATTAAAAGAGGTGGCTCTGAAATAGACAAAATGTACTTTGTTTGGTTCGCTAAGGTTAGGAGTAAAAAAATCCAATATGTGGCCTTATTGTAAAGGCAAAAGCAATGGAAATACCAGTCAAATTAGGCGTAACTAATTTTAGTGCTACAGATGTATGGTTAAACAGATGGCGCATAAGAAATAATGTTTCTTTCAAACACATTTCTGGAGAAGTTGCAGGTGTAAACCAGGAACATGTCGGACAGTTCAGGGCAAAGCTGCCGATGTGGCAAGAATCTGTACATTTACAACGCAGATGAAAGCGAATTATTTTTTCGCGCATTGCCTGAGAGAACTTCTTAAGTTTATAGCAATTTGGAAATGAAATAAAAAAACAGTAAGGAAAGACAGAAAGTTGGGCGGAGCCGAATATATGATACCCTACTCCTTTGTTCATTTCGGAATGTAATTTGCATATTTTTTGTCCAAAGAACATGAAACAATGAGTACAGAAGGGAAGACGAGAGAAAAAACAAGTGAAAGGGGCCTTAAGTTCGTCCAGCCAGAATTTAACATACCCTCACCTGGATCGAATTCCATAGTATACTACGATTGATTGGTTCCAATCATAAATTAACTTACATTTCCAAATTTCAGCCCGATCATTTGTAATTTGTGGTTTCTATGATGTTAAGAAGCCAAATGGAGAGGGAACTTTGCATGGAGGAAGCAAAGCATTGACCTATAACGACCGTCGCTCGTGTAAATGCTTCTGGGTATAAATATGCTCACAGTACCCATTTTTAGCTTGATCAGATAAAAATGTTATTCTTTATTTCGTTAAGAAGTCAAATCGGAGAGGTGCTTTATATGGAAGCTAAATCAAAACACTAACCTATGATGACTGTTGTTGTGTAAGGGAGTCTCGCCATAAATGTACTTAAGTTATCAATTTTCAGTCCGGTCAGTTTAAATTTGTGGTCTCTATGGCGTTAAGAATTTAAATGCTATATCAAGACAAGTAAAACCGAAGTTAAGTTCGGTCATGCCGAATATTATATACCCTCCACAATGGATCGCATGTGAATGGTTTCGGGTATAATCTAATTCATATTACCAAATTTCAGCACGAATCGTTAAAATTTGTGGTCTTTGTTGCTTAAAAAAGTTAAATCTAGCTGGATCTTTGTATGGGAGCTCTGTCAAAACATTGTCCTGTGCCGACCGTTGTTTGTGTGAAGGGTTCTGGGTATAAGTACACTTAAATCACCAGACCGTTCAGTTTAAATTTGAGGTATTCATGGAGAATTCAAATCGTTGAGATTTTAATTTTGATGTCTCTATTGAGTTAAGAAATCAAATCGGAGAGATTGTGCGAAATAAACGTCTGGTGCACATCAATTTTTCCTGAAACTATAAGATTTTCTATATCAGACAGACACACGGACATAGCTAAAACATTGTAGAATTTCACGAGGATTAAGAATATATTGATAAAAGTCAAAATTCGAGTATTTTTCGAGTAAATATTATTTAAAAAAAAATTTTGCAGTTACATCTTCAGCTTTTGTAGTATACATAGGGGTATGTTTGAATTTAAAGAAAATAGATTTGGAACAGAAAATTTTAAATATTATGTATTTATGAACAAATACATTTTATTTGAAAAACAAGACACTTTATTTGGACCGCATATGTTAATATATTACAACAAAATGTTTTTGAGAACTAATTTTCTCAAATAAAATATGTGTTTTAACACAAATACAATTATTATTTAGGAACTTCGCCAAAAATATTTTATTTAAGATTCTCAAAACTTTGTTGACTTTTTCGATTTTCAGTTTTATTCAGGATTTTACGATTTAAATTATAAAGGACTTTTGAGAACATAAACAATTTCTTAAAGGTTGACTTTGAATTACTGAAAAACTAAAAACAGCCAAAGAATTAAATTATTGAAATTAAATTACTGAAAAGCTTTAAATGACTATTTTCTGAATTTTTGAATGCAAATAAATCTTTGTTTCGGAAATAATAGTCTTAAATAAAAAAATATTAGGACGGAAATAAGGATTTGCTTAGAACATCAACTTCCCAAATATATATAATATTTGTGTGTTCCAAATATTATATATTTCGAATGTATCCTAAACATATATATGTTTCAAGCAGAATATATTTGGCACAATGTACTACAGATGCGATTTTTTTCAGCGTGCAGAGATGAAAGTGTAAGCCTGTAAAAACCGTTGTTGTGAATTAATTATTCCCTACAACACACTGTGGTATAATGTATTAAAAGTTTGATTCATGACAGATGTTTTTAACACTTAGAAATACTACAGCTAGACCCACCTTTAAGTACACCGAATGACTCAGGATCACTAGCTGAGTCGTTTTAACCATGTCTGTCCATTCGTTTGTCCATCTAAAGTTGTCCGTTGAGTACAGCTCGCAATTTTACTCCGATGGTGCTGAAATTTTGCAATTAGAAGTCTTTCGTAGCTCGAAAGAAGCCTATTAAATTTGAAGAAAATAATTTCAGATTTAGATATAGCTCCCATATACAGGGTGATCCAGGTAGAGATACTTTTTTCAATAGCCTTTTTTTGACAGATCACACGGGAGTCGTGTCATGCTGTCATGTTATTTTTGTTAAGTATTGTTTGGCATTTCATCATGGAAAGACTTACGACTGAACAACGTTTACGCGTGTCATTCGCCAGTTACCAGTCGAAATGCTCGAACGAGTAATCGAAAATTGGACTCAAGGGATGGACCATCTGAGACGTAGCCGCGGCCAACATTTAATAGACATAATCGTCAAAAAATAAATGCCAATGAAAGTTCTTTCAAATGTTATTAAACATTCCCCATGCAATTTGTATTTTCTGTGTTTTTTTCTTTAAAAAAGTTGGGAACCTCGAAATGGACCTCGCTATGTTTCGTCCGATTTGACCCTTTAGCCCCATAGATGCTATAGTTTACATTCAATTGATTTGAAATTTAGCACGGTAGAGTTTCTTAGTACATAACCAGCATTCCCAAATTTGAAGAAAATCGGTATAGATTTAGCTATAGCCCCCATATATATATTTCGTCCGATTTGGCCTATTAGCCCTATATGTAGATACTGTATTTACTGTATGTAGCATGGTACAGTTTATTTACCTATGGATCAACATTGTTCGATTTGGAAAAAATCGGTTCAGATTTAGATATAGCTCCCATATATTTTTTTGTCCGTTTTGCACTATAAAAGCTGTAGTTTACATCCAATCGTTTTGAAAATTAGCATGGTATAGTTTATAGATCCATGGACCAACATTGCTTAATTTGAAGAAAATCGTTTTCGATTTAGATATAGCTCTCTTTTATATGTTTTGTACGATTTGGCCCTTTAGCCCTAAAGAGACTGTAGTTTCATCCAATCGTTTTGAAATTTAGCATTGTAGAGTTTATTGATCCATGGACCAACATTGCTGAGTTTGAAGAAAATCGGTTCAGATATAGATATAGTTCCATATATTTTATTTCTATCTGGCCCTACAGCCCTACATAAGCTGTAGTTTACATCCAATCGTTTTGAAATTTAGCATGGTTGAGTTTCTTGATCCAGGGATATACATTGCCGAATTTGAAAAAATCGGTTCAGATTTTGTTATATCTCTCATATATATTTTTGGTACGATTTGGCTACAATCATACTAAAGTGTTGTATGATATCATATAGTCGGCACCGCCCGACTTTAGTCTTTCATTACTGGTTTTATTAAGGGTCGCGAAAGTTGTGACTGTTCTAAATTGAAATTTTAAACAATCTATAAAATGAAACTTTATACGGCATATGCCAAAATATTCACTGTGCTTTCATTATTTGCAAAAATATAGAGAATCAAAACATTTTTTAATTGAAATTTTATTTAATGTAACGAATCCCGCGAAATATAAAAATCGAAAAAATATGAAAAATGTCTGCGATTAGATAAACAAACTAGCCGTCTCTACTAGTTGAAAAGTTATATTTGTTTCAAAATACGAAGTCAATGTCATTTTTGTTTCAATGCAAATTTTCTCTAAAAAATTCCTATATATTGATGGGAGTTGAATGTTAAGATCTTTTTGAGAGTATTTTATGATGAACCTATTTTGTAAGGGTACATAGTAGAATTTGTTATGGCCTTTAATAATAAATTAACAGACTTCATATTTAAAGAATCAGAATTCGCGAATTAAGAATTTTAAAAATATAAATCAGATATTATTATTACCACGGTCCGATATACGTTCTCATAACAAATAATAATCTGATTCCGCTCACATAGAAAGAATTTACAATGTATTTTATATAAAAATCCTGAAATATATGTGGGAGAAAACAGTAAAAAATCTGTATTTTTTAAATCAAAATGACCTCCATCGTGAAACTTATGTCACGTGTAAAGGACATTTAACGGTTTAACTACGAAAAATATGAAGAATAAAAGTTAGGTGCATTTCGAGATATTGAAGGATTAAAAATTGTTTTAGATTTTTAATGTCCTTCGACAAGGACAATATTTTTTTTTTAATTATAAATTTTGAAGTACGAGAGTGGCCGGTTACAATGACACTAAAATCGTTGAAATCGGATAACGCGTTCTTAAGTTATACTCTGTTGTATTCAGTATCCTTTAAGAAAAAAGTAGAGATTCGACCAACTTTCGGACGCTGTAAAACAAGAACCATAACGAATTTGGACTAAATATAGACATCATACAAATTGTAGACACTAGGAAATAGCGTGTACCAAATGTCATCGAAATCGGAGGGGGTCGTGTTTAAAAGTTGGTCGACTTCCGTTGGAATTACCCATATATGTATACTTTCTGGGGTCTCTGCTCAATATTTTTAGGTGTTACAAATGGAGTGACAAAATGAGTGTACCTCCATCCTATGGTGGAGGATATAACTATTGCAGGTTCTTAAAGAGCGTATTAAAAAAACTACATATCTATTTCTAGCGCAATATATCTTTGCATTAGAGAGGAACTCCTGCCAACCTAAACTATTTCAAACGCAAAAAAAAATTGTTACGAACTAAAATATCATTAAGCTGAAGATATATGGGGATATATTTTAATCAAATTTCTGGTTTTATTGGAAAGGTTGAACTTTGCCATTTAATAATGGAACACAATATCATTCATCTGACTACCACAACTGCCTCGGCAGTACCACATCCGATCAACCCAATTTTCGGGTCGAATCTCTTCAATAAAAACTTCGATTTCATGTTTCAACACTTCAATTGTCTCTGGATGCTTAACGTAACATTTATCCTTAATGGCACCGCACAGAAAATAATCCAAAGGGCTCAAATCACAAAATGGCCCACCCTATAGAACGTTTTAGTAATGGCTATAAAAATTTAAAAGATAATTTGTTGCGGACAAAGCTTTTAACACATCGTATAAGCACCTTAAGATTCTTGTGCCTATGTGTATTGTATCCGTCCATCATCCTTCCGTCCGACTGGAGCAAAGCATAACTTCTTGACGGCATCAAGGAATTACTTCGAATTTTTGGTAACATTTTCAACAAACATACAAAGTTCGTTAGGTAGTTTCTATGTTATTTGATAAGTAAAAAAAAAATTAAACAGCATGTATCAAATGTCTAACTTTATGTTTTTTTTCCAAAGCTTAACATTTCCAAATAGAAATTGCAAATGTAGTTAAGCAGTTTCTCACACATGTAGGTATTCTACATACGTATGTAATTGCGAAGTGCTGAAACTTTTTCAATTTTTTGTTTTAAGGTGTTATATAACAACAACTTTAAATCCTACACTACTTTCAAAATATCCCAGAAAATATAATACTTTAGTGTTTGCTGAATTACCATTACCAACTACATATAATTTTATAATTTACATACAGTAAGGATAAACATGTGCCAAAATAATTGGCGCAAAGCACAAAATTCTGGGAAATAACGGCACTGATTTTAGTAAAGTTCAGGTGTTATTTTCTTCAAAGATTTTTCTAATTAATGAAGTAATGTAATGCTACAGTCGGTCAGATCCGACTATATGATATTCTATTTCACTGTGTTAGAATAACACGAGTCAATTTATTTCGTATACTTCTCAATTGATAATGGTTATAGAGATGAAAAATAATTTAAAATATCAGGGGACAATGTTCAAATATGAACAATTTGTATACCCTACACCACACTGTGGTACAGGGTATTATAAATTTGTTAATTTTTTTGTAATACCCAAAAGGAGAAGAAATACCCCCTTTGTTTATTATACCGATCGACTTAGAAGCACATTCTGAGTTGCTTTAGCTTTGTCCTTCCATCCTTCTGTCTGTCTGGCCGTCTCACACTGGGGCAGCTCTATAGAGACCAGTGCGCAAAAGGTAACATGGAAATGTTGGGTAAACAAGAAAAAACAGTTACTTTTCACAAAGTGTACGGTATTTTGGATAAGAAAAATGCTTTTTTGTTGTTGTTGTTATGTTTTGCGTTAAGTAAGTCAAGCGATCAAAGTTGACAACTTCGTTGTGAAATTTTCAATTGGGATAGTGTTAAAAAAGTAGATCCAACTAATTTGTCAATATCTTTGCTATTTATTATGCGATTAAAAATATAAAATATGTCCAGGGAAGGTAATTATGTGTACATTTTATTTGTTTATTTCAAAAATGAAAAAAAATATTCTTATAATTAATTAACCGGTTGGAAAAGCTAGTGTTTTTTTTTAGACTTTGTTTTAATTTTTGCATAATATCTTCTGTTCCGGCAAAAGTTTAGCAGATCTATTAATTGTCCATAATTAAGACATATTTACTTAATATAAATGTGAAAGCGGAAGTGCTAAATTTTTGCCGGAAATAGTTTTGTTTTACTTAAAAAAAATAGTGTTAGTGACTTTTCAAGAGCGCCGATTGTTGTATTTTAATTGTATTAAGCTCAGAATCAATAAGTGTTAGTTTTTTTATTTTTTAAGGTTCTGAGGCACAAAATTATGTGTGTTTAAGAAAACAACTAGTTGAAGTATTTTTCGCCAGTGAAAAGAAGACTTTTGATGCCAAATGGTTGGATGTTGAGACTTTCCTTCAGCGTAAGACGTGTAGCGAAACACATTTACGAGAACTTCGACAGCACTTGAAAAATTTCAAACATCAGCTAAAAACCAAATGGGAACGATCAAATCGAACAAAAAAACAGTTTTTCGCCTCCGAGTTAAAAGGGCTCAACGGATTCATTTCTTTGAAAAAATTTTCTCCATCTTCTGGACGTCCATCGCTATTTTTTGAAACATGCAGTGAATCAACAAAACGCAAACGAACTGCGGAATTAAGAAGTACGGTTCCTGCAAATGAGCTTATTTATGCTGCCCAGATGAGTTTACGGGCTTCGGGTCAAAAGCAAGCAGCAGATTTGTTAAAAGAAGCAACAACGTCTCAAAGTTTCTTACAAAGACAAACAAGTTTTGATGGGCCAAGAAAGATGTCATCATTAGAAGCCTTGTCTATGATGATTGAAGCAAAATTATCAAGGCACCAGTACAACATTATAAGAACCTTTGCCAAAAATGTGTTCCCTTCATATAAAGAGGTTCAAAAAGAAAAGAAAAATTGTTACCCTCCTGAAATTAAAATAACAGAAACTTGTGCTGAAGTATCCATGCAAAATTTACTTGATCATACTAGCGAAAAAATACTGATCAATCAAATGAACGTTTTGGAATCGTTTCAATCAGATACAGAAAACGAATTAAAGTTAGTATCAAAGTGGGGTTTCGATGGCAGTTCAGGTCATAGCCAATATCATCAAAAATATTTAGAGAGCCATGAATGTGATGATAAGTTTATTTTTATGAAGTGTCTGGGCCCACTACAACTTTCATGTAACCAAAACGTTCTGTGGAAAAACCCCTGTCCTTCATCTCCGCGTTATTGCCGTCCATTAAAAATTGACTTTCAAAAAGAGAGTGACGAACTTGTAAGGATCGAAAAGGATATAACAGAAAAACAAATCCAAAATCTTCATGGGTCAAATATAACTATCAATAACAGAATCTTTGTTGTGAAACATGAATTGATACTATCAATGATTGATGGCAAGATTTGCAACAGTTTATGCTCCACAAAATCTTCCATGAGATGTTATTTATGCAATGGTACAAGTAAAGACTTCAACAACGTAGACAAAATGATTCAATTGCCAGTATCAGAACAATATTTATCATTTGGTCTTTCTGTTTTACATGCATGGATTCGACTTTTCGAATGTCTTCTGCATGTTGCATATAAGCTTCCAGTCCAGGAGTGGAGAACAAGCAAAACAACAGAAGTTGTTATTAATGAAAATAAAAAGCGAATTCAAAGACAATTGAAAGAAAAACTTGGCTTAATTGTTGACCATCCTAAGCCGGGATATGGAAATACCAACACAGGTAATGTTGCGAGGAGATTTTTTGAAAAAAGTAATTTATCCGCCACCATCACTGGAATTGATGAACTTTTAATTCAAAAGTTTTATATAATTTTGCAATGCCTTTCAAGTGGTTTCAAACTCAACAACGAAAAATTTAAAATCTATTGTGAAGATACCGCCCGATATTTCATTACACTGTATCCCTGGTACTATATGAGTACAACAGTGCACAAAATCTTAATTCATTGGCATATAATTGCTTCTACTTGCCTCTTACCGGTTGGTCAGTTAAGTGAAGAAGCTTTAGAATCACGAAACAAAGATTTTAAAATTTTCAGAGAACAATTTAGCCGAAAAACGTCAAGAAAAGACAATTTAACAGATACTTTCAATAGAATGATGATTTCGTCAGATCCTGTGTTATCAAGTCTCAGAAGTCAGAACCTTTTTGTGAATAAAAAAGATTTTCATTCAGATGCCATTAATATGTTTGACGTGGAAAATATTTCTTTTGAAAATTAATAAACACAATTTTATTATTATGTAGTATTAAGTGTACATTATGAGATTAATAACAAAACATTCTTAATATAAACTTTTGGTCCAAAAATTAAAAATTATAGGTACTAAGTTTTCACATATTTTTAATTCCTTATATATTTATTATTGACAATACATTTGCCTTTGAAAAAACTTAATAATAATTATCCTTGATAATAAATACCAAAATGAAAACCAACGCTTTTCTTGATGTAAACACGCAAGTGTATCTTTCAACAAACCTCTAAATTTGTCCTTTCTTAATATAAATTAATTTTGAACTAATTTTTACTCTTATGCAAGCCTTTAAGACACAAAAAGTCACTTGAGACTTTTAAAAATAATTTATCGCACAAAACCACTACTTCTGCCCCACTGTGCGTCTGTTTGTCTGTGCATGTTATCTTGAAATCAAAGTAAATTTCGCAATTATGGTCATATCTCAACGAAACTTTACATATATATTTCTTTTAGCCCAAGGGCGATCTCTATCGAATTTGGTTAAAATCGGATTCAAATTCAGATTTACATATAGCTCCCATATATCGGGGTTTTCAAACATAACATCACATCTCAAAAAATCAAAATGTTCAGAAGAACAAAAAACCTTTTCTCTCGCAGTACATTTGATACAAAATTTAAAAGTTGAGTGTTGGTAAAAGTCTTAAAAAATTTGGGAAAAATCTGCCAAATTTAATAGGTTCAGATTTAGATATTGCCTTCATATATAAGTAGAAAAATCGATTGATATTGGTGGTTTTAAAGGTGCTAAATTGTCAAATCGGGTGGGCACTATACCAAAATGTGGATCAATACGGTCATTACTCGTATGAATGTTTATGAGTAAAATTAAACGCAAATAACAAAATTTTAGTCCAATCTATACAAAAATGTTCACCAATAATCCTTTGAATTGTTCTAGGTAAAATTAATACCTATTGTCAAAATTCAAAATCCAGTGAATAGTTCTATGTATTTGGTCTTCTATGACGTAAGATAATAAAACCGATTAAAATCCTTCTATATATATAGAAATATGGTGTTTATCGGAATGAGGACCATTATAAATTCTATAAATCTGATAGGTATAAGATATATTTCCACCTAATTTGATTATTATTGCGGTTGAAGAATGTGAAGCCGGACAAAAAAATTTTTTTTAGTTCACTTGCATGAGCCTGAAAAATCATTTGAAAGTACTTATTAATACATATCTGCCCCTGATACATGCCTTTCGCAGGAAAAACCAGTAAGGAATGACAGAAAATCGGCCGCGGCCGACTAAATAATACTCTACACCTCCCTAACAATGCTAAAAGGCGTGTTGCCTTTTAGCATTGTTAGGGACCAAATTATATAAAGGACTATTATATTATATAAAGGACTAGCGGGACCCGGTCCACTTCGTTGCCCCAGATTACAGATTTCCGATCCCGTCCATTTTTGACCAATCACGTAGACTGCCATCAACTAAACATGTACACAAAATTACAGCACTCTCGCTTACAAATTGTTCAAAATATATTGTTTTCAAAATTTGGCTTATATGGGCGGCACCACACCTATTCCACCAGTTCAGTGCTAACTTTCATTCGGTTCGGTTGTAAGTACGCATAAAGCAAATCTCAGTGTCATAAACTCTATCCACTTTGCGCTCGCATCGCAGGCAAATAAAACTTCATAAAAAAAAAAATACATATTAGTTTCTCAATAGTGGTCCGGTGCACCGTAAGATGGTAAAGCCCCACGGGGCCAAACCTGCGGCACCCCGCGCGTTTAAATCCACCTCACGGCGGACAAAGGCAAAGCACAAGTCGCAGTTTGTACCATTAAGTACAAACACATACGGCGCCTCCTGTTCAAATGTCAACAGATATAGTTCCCTATCATCCATCGAAGATATGGACGATTCACCTGAGACAAACATTAAGCCAAATGTACCTAAAGCTCAACCAAAACCACCTCCAATTGTTGCTGATTCCAGTGTATCTATCAGAGAAATACAACTTATCGTCGTTGACGACTGCATGTTCAAACGCACTTCAACTGGGACAAAGATTTTCCCACAAACTAAGGAAAAATATGATTTTTGTATCAAGTCATTGAAAGAGGGTAAGATTGAGTTTCACTCTTACAACTCAAAAGAAAATAAATTATATACCACCTTTGTATACGGCCTTCCCAGGCTAAAACCTGATGAAATAATGGAAGACCTTAAGACATACAACCTTTCACCTATTTCGGTGTCTGAGGTAATGACAAAGTATAGCAGCGCTGATGACGCAGTATACAAAATCCAGTTTGAGCGTAAATCACTCAACCCAAATAATTTAAGAAATGTTAAATCTATCTGCAAAGTTCTCATAACTTGGAAAAAACACAAACCAAATAAATCCGAGAGACCAACGCAATGTTGGAACTGCCTGATGTATGGCCATGGCGGTGATCACTGCAACCGCAAACCTGCATGCATGACTTGTGCGAAAACTCACAAAACATCTGAGTGTCCATTCACAAAAGAAAACAAGCGCCCTGCAGTTTTCTCTTGTTTTAATTGCAAACAGGCTGGTGAAGA
Organism: Eudasyphora cyanicolor; assembly: GCA_963930755.1. Lineage (NCBI taxonomy): Eukaryota > Metazoa > Arthropoda > Insecta > Diptera > Muscidae > Eudasyphora > Eudasyphora cyanicolor. The sequence goes on from OZ005737.1 coordinate 178,953,193, forward strand.
AAGAACTGACCACGCAGCTAACGATATAAAATGTCCACTGCGACAAAAATATCTGGAAATCAGACAAAGAGTTACCTCCGGGCCCTCCAGAAGGGTCCAGGTTGGACGCCCAAGACATACGAATGCACATTCTCAAAGAAACACCACTCATCATATTACTAATGTTCATTCGCCAGCAAACAATACTCATCATATTACCTCGCCTCACCACTCAAATCGACATACTTACGCGAGCACGGTAATAAATGAAGGTAACGATCTATTTAGCATAGACGAACTTTTTAATATATTCACTTCTGCACTCGATGACCTAAGCATATGTACCTCGAAAGTACAACAAATTCATGTTGTAATGTCACTTCTAAAATATGCTCATGACATTAAATAACAACATACACACACTAAATATACTGCATTGGAATGCAAACGGCATTACTACATATTCAAATACTCGACAATTCGAAAACTTGCTAACAATGCAAAATATACACATCGCTGGATTAAACGAAACATTTTTAAAAGAAAACCATAAGCCATACTTCAGAAATTATGCACTTCATCGGAACGACAGACAAGATGCAAATGGGGGTGGAGTTGCGCTCTTAATCCATAAAAGCGTCAAGCACAAGCTATTACCTATAATAAATACTAGATCGATTGAAAATCTTTCAATTGAGATTATTATCAACCATAGAAGAGTAATAGTTACAACAGCTTACTCTCCCAAATATTCTCAAAACTTTATTAATGATATTAAAGCTCTTACCCCGAACAACGTCGACTTTATTCTTCTTGGTGACCTCAACGCTAAACACTCTGCTTGGAACTGCCATAACAGTAACCCGGCTGGCAATGCCCTTAATGATTTTCAACAATTGCGGAACTTTTTTATATACTATCCGGACAGTCCCACATTATACCCTCACCGCAGAAACAGCAGACCCTCGACAGTTGACATTATTCTAAGTAATCTGCCGCTTCCACTTAGGGTTACAGTACTGGATTACGAAATCCCATCAGACCATCGTCCTGTCGTTTGTTCCATTTCTGCTCGGTTCAAACAGGAAAATCGCCGTATGTTCTCATACAAAAACACTAACTGGAGAGCTTTTCAAAATTTTATTGATCGTAGTATTGCTTTCTCTGTTGATAGTTATAGCTCTGAATTGTTTATTGACAAGGAAATTGAAAATTTTACAAAACTAATCCTCACAGCTAGAAATGCATATACACCAATGAGCAATGAGGCAGAACCCAATATATTGCCTCCCAACATTTTAAACTTGATTGGCCAAAGGAAGAAATTTAAACGGAAACAGTCACGCTCCAGCGATACCCTACAATCGTCGTTCTATAACCAATGTGCAAAATTTATTAGCAATTTTATTGATAAAAAATTAAATATTATTAAAAATAATAGATGGTCAAATCTGCTCGAACATATGAAACCTGGTGACAAACGCTTTTGGAAGATCAGTCGATCCTTACGATGTAAAGGAAAAAGGAAAATCCCGCACCTTATGAACGGCAATTCAAAATTAATTACTGATATTGAAAAAGCTGAAATACTTGCCAATACGTTCTATAAATCTCACGAGCTAACGGTAAACTATTCTCATTCAATTGATCGTGAAGTTAACAACATTACTACAACCCTAAAAGCAGAAGAACCCTCCACTACGGGAGCTATATTCATTACCACCGGAGAAATATCAAGTATTTTATCAAAATTAAAATCTTCGAAAGCCCCTGGCTTTGACAAGATTCCAAATATTTTACTAAAAAAACTTCCAGAAAAGGCAATACTACTATTGACAGTAATATTTAATAGTTGCATCCGTCTTAATTATTTTCCTGCAGCGTTCAAAAAAGCGAAGGTTGTTGCTATTGCCAAACCAAACAAACCACCGAACAACGCAACAAGCTATAGACCAATCAGCCTTTTGAGTAATTTGGGAAAACTATTTGAAAAACTAATTCATTCTAGAATAGAAGATTTCGCAGCGGACTCAAATATAATATCCGAAAATCAATTTGGTTTTAAAAAAGAACATAGCACAACTCATCAAATTGGGCGTATTAAAAACAAAATAATCAGTAATAAAAATATGAGAAAATCGACTGGATTAATTCTTCTCGATATTGAAACAGCTTTTGATACGGTATGGCATAACGGCCTTATATATAAATTGGTACAAGCTAACGTACCCGTATACATCTGCAAAATTGTTTCACGGTTTCTTGAAAACAGAGAGTACGCCGTATCCGTTAACGACAGCCTATCGTCTTTTAAATGCATCCCCGCGGCACTACCTCAAGGTTCTATCCTTTCCCCAACATTATACTCAATTTATACATCAGACTTCAAATCTCCAAGAGAAGTCGATACAGCCTATTATGCCGACGATACTGCCTTAATATCATCCAGCAAACTCACCAGCGCATTACTGAAGAAAATGGAGCTAAGTTTAAAAGCCTGTAATAAATATTTTAAGAAATGGAAAATAAAAATAAACAGCAGTAAAACTAAAGGAATAATATTTCCCTTTAATAAATCACCAAAAAGACTTCCAAGTCGACAATTACATTTTGATGGAAACGACATAAACATCGAAAACGAAGTAATTTATCTAGGAGTGACTCTTGACAAAAAACTCACCTTCAGAAAACATATCGAAACTTCCTGTCAAAAAGCAATAAAAGCATTTAGAGCTCTTTGGCCTTTTCTGAACAGAAGGTCAACATTAAGCCTACGTAATAAAAATTTAATATATAAATGTGTTATCAGACCCATATTATCCTTCGCTTCTCCAATATGGTATAGGGCTGCAAAATCACATCTGAAAAAGCTTCAAGTAATTCAGAATAAATGTCTAAAGATGATTTACGATAAACATTGGCGCTTCCCAACTTCACTGCTGCACGAAGAATCGGGATATGAACTATTCCTAGATTTTATTAAGAAAATAAATGTAAACTATTTCCAAAAAATTTCAACTTCTCGCTATTGTAAAATAAGAGAAAGTAGAGAGATTTTATAACTAATAGTATAATACGCAAATTACCAAGCAGAAAATATTGTCTTATTATTGATTATATTTATATAATCAGTTTTTCTAAACAATACTTTTCAGACTATACTTGAACATTTTAAAAATTGTATGCACATATAGGTTTTTTATATCCTTTTTGCCTATAATAGGACTGAAATATATTAATTAATTATTTATGTACTCTTACGAAGATCTTATATGCTGAAATATCACTAAGATAAAACTCATTAATGTAAATCACTTTCTATATAAGTTAAACACTGTATGTTGGATTAATAAAATTTGAATTGAAAAAAAAATTGAAAAAAACACCTATTCCACCAGATATATATACACAAAATGACAACTCTCCCGCTAACAAATTCTGCAAGATATTTCGATTTTAAAATTTTCCTTAAAGGGGCGTGGCCACACCCATTGGCTCGACCCCGCCCATTTTTGGACTAATCACGTAGACTGTCTTCAGATATATATATGTACAAAATTCCAGCTCTCTCGCTAACAAATTGTGCAAGATATCTCAAATTCAAAATTTGGCTTATATGGGCGGGACAACACCCATTGGTCCGATCCTACCTCCAGATATATATATACAAAATTCCAGCTATCTCGCTAACAAATTGTGCAAGATATCTCAAATTAAAAATTTGGCTTGTATGGGCGGGGCCACGCTCATTGGCCCGATTCCGCCAATTTTTGGACCAATCACGTAGACTGTCACCTGATACATATACACAAAATTCCATCTCTCTCGCTAACAAATTGTGCAAGATATCTCAAATTAAAAATTTGGCTTATATGGGCGGGGCCACGCTCATTGGTCCGATCCCGCCCATTTTTGACCAATCACGTAGACAGATATATATATACAAAATTCCAGTTCTCTCGCTAAAAAATTGGGCAAGATATCTGAAATTCAAAATCTGGCTACATACATATACACCAAATTCCAGAACTCTCGCTAACAAATTGTGCAAGATATATAATTTTTAAAATTTGGCTTATATGGCTTAAATTTCAAGTAGATCGGTTCAGCCGTTTAGACGTCTATACGGTACAAACAAACGAACAAACACACATTCTTACACGCTGAAAAAAAATCGCTTCTGTAGTATATTGTCCCAAACATATTCGGCTTGAAACATATATATGTTTAGGGTAGACTCTAAGCATGTAATATTTGGTACACACAAAAATTGGGTATTTGGGAAGATGTTGTTCTAAACAAATATTTGTTTACATCACAATGTGACTGCTAATTGTGAAACAAATATTTATTTGCATTTAGGTATTCATAAAATACATAAATTGTGTAAAATTTTCAAAGTTAAATTTTTAGAAATTTTTAATGTTCGAAAGAAAAATAATAATTAAAATCATATAATCTTGGATCAATATGAAGTACTTAGAGGATTGACAACTAATGATGGCTTGGAATACTCAGAAATTTGAAATGATTGATTTAAAACAGAAGGTAATGCTGCATATGGTATCATAACTGGGAGGTACAATTCGAAACCCAAGAAAAATTGAAACTGAAATTTGAAAAACTCAGCAAAATTTTGGAAATCTTTTTTAAATAAAATATATTTGGAAAAATTCCTAAATAATAATTTTATTTGTATTAAAACACATATTTTATTTGAGAAATTCAGTTTGCAAATATAATTTGTTGTAATATATTTATATATGCGTTCCAAATATATTTTATTGATTTTCAAATAAAATGTATTTGCTAAGAAATATATAATATTTAAAAATTTGTGTTCCAAATATATTTTCTTTCGATTCAAACATATCAAAAAAGGCGATTTTGCCCCGTGTATTTATATATATATAGAAGGATGGACATAGAATACAGTTTTGACTATATCTAAATCGGAGCCGGTTATCCCAAAACAAACAGTATTCGTTCCCAAATTAAGAAACTTCTTTCTGCTTCTATAGCGCTTTGATACCAAATCGAGAATAACATATGTATGGAGGCTATATCTAAATCTGAACCCAAAAGTTCGCAATGTTTATTTATGTAGTAAGAAACCTCCTTCTGGCGAATGTTATACTGATCGGATATAAAATATAGGTTCTACACCGTTTACATATAAATTCGGGGGAAACATACGAGTATATATGGGGGCTATATCTGAATCCGAATCAAATTTTTTTCAAATTTAGTATTGCCTCTAAGTGTAACCAGAGATATCTCTCTGTCAATTTTTATACAGATCGGTTAAAAAATGTAGATTATACAGTGCATATATACACGCTGAGAAAAAATCGTTTCTGTAGTATATTGTCTCAAACATATTCTGCTTGAAATATACATATGTTTAGGGTACACTCCAAATATATAATATTTGACACAAACAAATAATATATGTTTGGGAGGATGTTGTTCTAAGCAAAACTATGTTTCCCTCCTAATATCTTTTTATTTGGAACTAATATTTCTAATTGTACACAAAGAAAATTACTATTTAAGTAATGCAATTTTTCAGAAATTCAAAGTACATTTTTTAGAAATTGTAGAATTTGATTAAAATTAAATTGTACAATCTTGGATAGCGATAAATCGCATTAATGGATTGAAAACATGTGATAATTTTGGAACATTTAAAATAAAATATTTTTGGTTAATAACAAAAACTTTTTAACAAATAACCAGTAAGGAAAGGCAGAAAGTCGGGCGGGGCCGACTATATAATACCCTACACCTCCCTAACAATGCGATAAGGGTCATAATAATAATTTGGAATAATTGGTAAATGGGTAGAAACATCTTATCTAATTCTGAAACGATAATCGCTAAATTAAGCAATATTCGTTCCTAAATTGAGAAACATCTTTCTGGAAAATTTTAATGATCGGAAGTAAAATACAACTTCTATAGCGGTTTGATACCAAATCAGGAGGAACATATATATGGAGCTTTAATATAAATCTGAACCGATCTTCCCTGAATACTTATTCATGTAAAAAAAACCTCCTTCTGTCGAATTTCGTACTGATCGGATATAAAATACAGTCTCTACAGCGCTTACATGCACAAAGTTATAATACCCTGTACCACAGTGTGGTGTAGGGTATAAAAATTTGTGCTGTAAAAACAAAAGTAAATTATGCTTATGATATTTTTATACCCTACACCACACTGTGGTACAGGGTATTATAACTTTGTGCATTTGTTTGTAACACCCAAAAGGAGAAGAAATAGACCCATCCTTTATTATACCGATCGACTTAGAATCACTTTCTGAGTTGATTTAGCTATGTCCGTCTGTCCGTCTGTCTGTCTGTCCGTCTGTCTGTGCATGTATTCTTGTAATCAAAGTACAGGTCGCAATTATGGTCCGATCTAGACGAAACTTTACACATATATTTTATTTGGCCCCAGGACGATCCCTATTGAATTTGGTTAAAATCGGTTCAGATTTAGATATAGCCCCCATATATGTGTTAGCCCAGATTTGAAGTGTAAGCGCTGTAAAAATGTTATTGTATATCCGATCAGTGCGAAATTCGGCAAAGAGAGGTTTCTTATTACATGAAGGAATACTGCTGAATTCGGAGAAAATCGGTTCAGATTTAGATATAGCCCCCATATATATGTTAGCACCGATTTGACATTCAAGCGCTGTAGAGACTGTATTTTACATCCGATAAGTATGAAATTCGGCAGAAAGAGGTTTCCTATTATTTGAATGGACACTGTTAAATTTAGAAAAAATCGGTTCAGATTTAGATATAGCCCCACATATAAATGTAACCCCCGATTTGACATGTAAGCGCTGTAAAAATGTTATTATACCCTACACCACACTGTGGTACAGGGTATTATGACTTTGTGCATTTGTTTGTAACACCCAAAAGGAGAAGAGATAGACCCATTGTTTATTATACCGATCGACTTGTAATCACTTTCTGAGTCGATTTAGCTATGTCCGTCTGTCTGTCTGTCCGTCTGTCTGTAGACGTATTCTTGTAATCAAAGTACAGGTCGCAATTATGGTCCGATCTCAACGAAACTTTGCACATATCTTTTTTTAGGCCCTAGGACGATCCCTATTGAATTTGGTTAAAATCGGTTCAGATTTACATATAGCTCCCATATATATGTTGCACCCGATTTGACATGTAAGCGCTGTAGAAACTGTATTTTATACACAATCAGTACGAAATTCGGCAGAAAGAGGTTTCTTATTACAAGAAGGAATACTGCCAAATTCGGAGAAAATCGGTTCAGATTTATATATAGCCCCCATATATATGTTACCCCCGATTTGAAATTCAATAGCTGTAGAAACTGTATTTTATATCCGATCATAGCGAAATTCGGCAGAAAGATGTTTCTTATTACAAGAAGGAATACTGCCAAATTCGGAGAAAATCGGTTCAGATTTAGATATAGCCCCCATATATATGTTACCCCCGATTTGAAATTCAATAGCTGTAGAAACTGTATTTTATATCCGATCACAGCGAAATTCGGCAGAAAGAGGTTTCTTATTACACGAAGGAATACTGCCAAATTTGGAGAAAATCGGTTCAGATTTAGATATAGCCCCCATATATATGTTAGCACCGATTTGACATTCAAGCGCTGTAGAGACTGTATTTTATATCCGATCAGTACGAAATTCTCCAGAAAGATGTTTCTCAATTTAGGAACGAATATTGCTTAATTTAGCGATTATCGGTTCAGAATTAGGTATATCCGCATATATATGTTCTTACCCATTTACCAATTATTCCAAGTTATTATCGCAATAACCCTTATCGCATTGTTAGGGAGGTGTAGGGTATTATATAGTCGGCCCCGCCCGCCTTTCTGCCTTTCCTTACTGGTTTTATATCCGATCAGTGCGAACTTCGGCAAAAAGAGGTTTGCTTCTACATGAAGAAATACTGCCAAATTCGGAGAAAATCGGTTCAGATTTAGATATAGCCCCCATATATATGTTACCCCCGATTTGACATGTAAGCGGTCTTTTTACATGAATGAGTATTCAGGGAAAATCGGTTCAGATTTATATATAACATCCGTATATATGTTCCTCCTGATTTGGTATCAAAGCGCTATAGGAGTTGTACTTTACTTCCGATCATTAAAATTTTCCAGAAATATGTTTCTCAATTTAGGAACGAATATTGCTTAATTTAGCGATTATCGGTTCAGAATTAAATAATATGTTCCTACCCATTTACCAATTATTCCAAATTATTATCGCAATAACCCTTATCGCATTGTTAGAGAGGTGTGGGGTATTATATAGTCGGCTTCGCCCTACTTTCTGCCTTTCCTTACTGGTTAACTATAAAGTATAACACGAAATCTAGGAAAATTAAAACTAAAATTCGACAATGTCAATAAAGTTTTAAAAATCTTTTCTAAATACAATGTATATGGAAAAATATTTAACAAAAGATTGGTTTGTGTGTAAAGAAATATTTTATTTGTAAAAGTCAGTGCTCAAATATATTTTATTGTAATATATTATTATATGCGTCCTAAACAAAGTTGATTGATTTTCAAATAACACGTATTTATTCAAAGACATATGATATTTAAAAATTTTGGTTCCAAATGTTTTTTCTTCCAATTCAAACATATCCGATTTTTCCCCGCGTACCAAATCGAAAGGGCATATATATGGGACCTATATGTAAATCTGACCCCTATTCAATAGGGATCGTCCTTGGGCCAAAAGAAACATATGTGCAAAGTTTCGTTTAGTTCGGATTATAATTGCGACCTGTACTTTGATTACAAAAATATATACACATACAGACAGAGGGACATTGCTAAATCTACTCAGAAAGTGATTCTAAGTCGATCGGTATAATAAAGGATGGGTCTATTTCTTCTATTTTTGGGTGTTACTAACAAATAAACAGAGTTATTAAACCCTGTACAAGAGTGTGGTGTAGGGTATAAAAAACTTAAAAACTGTATGTATCGGTAGATTTTTGTGTTGACGTTTTTTAACACTTCGAAAATTTATATTGACTATTTTAATGCGATTGTTTGCCGATTTCCAAAATTTAATATAACAATTTTTGTGCCTCATTTTAAACATTTTTGGACAAATTTATCTGTAATTGTATCGAACGAGTTACTAGTTAAGAACCCTAAAGATAGTTTACATGTGAGTCTGTTGACATTATCTTGTTCAAATATCAATTCTATTCGATTCTCCAATCTAATTTATGAGGCCAGATATCATAATTTTATTCATTCTGACAGACCACTTAAATTTTTTTAATTTTAAACAAGCCGCTTAATGTTTAGAAATCAATTGGAATTTTTTGAAATTTGTATTTTCGTCAGCTTTCAATACTTGTTACACACCGTTTTTATACCCTACACCACACTGTGGTACAGGGTATTATGACTTTGTGCATTTGTTTGTAACACCTAAAAGGTGCATTTGTTTGTATTCTTGTGATCAAAGTGCAGGTCGTATTTATGGTCCGATTGTGATGAAATTTAGCATAGTGCTCTTTTTTGGCCCAAGGACGATCCCTATTGAAATTGGTTAAAATCGGTTCAGATTTGGATATAGTCCCCATATATATGTTTCACCCGATTTGACATGTAAGCGCTGTAGAAACCACATTTTACATCCGATCTTTATGAAATTCGGCAGAGAGAGTTTTATTATTGCGTGAATGAACACTACCAAATTCGGAGAAAATCCGTTCAGATTTAGATATAGCTCCCATATATATGTTTCACCCGATTTGACATGTAAGCGCTGTAGGAACTGTATTTGAAATCAAATCAGTACGAAATTTGGCAGAGAAAGTTCTCTTATAACATGAATAAACACTGCCAAATTCGGGGAAAATCGGTTCAGATTTAGATATAGCCCCATATATATGTTTCACCCGATTTGACATGTAAGCGCTGTAGAAACCGTATTTTACATCCGACCTTTACGAAATTCGGCAGAGAGTTTGCACTGCCAAATTCTTATCGCAATGCCCATTTTCGCATTGGTAGGTGTGTGTAGATTTATTACATAATCGGCCCCGCCCGACTTTCTGTCTTTCCTTACTGGTTACAGTTTGGAAATTGTTGTTACTTTTTGAATTAAAATGGGCTATCATAAGTAGAATTTTTAATTAATTTAGCTGTTTTGGCGTTGAGAGACATTGATAGACATTGGGCAACACGTTATTTATCGTCCAGAATTTTTAAAATGTCGCAACATGATGTTGTGATATTATTTTTCGGAAATGAAATCACCATAAGCAAAAACTTCAATTTTTCATATTTTTGCCAACTTAATTACCATTATGATTACACTAGTATACAAAGTGCGCTGAGTCCATTTTTTTATATCCAAAAAAAGAACACTTTCCAGTCGACCTACGACCTTGACACCCATGAGCAATATTTTAGCTCTCGTTAAGAGCTATCTTTGCCATTTGACCATTGACCGATTGTGACTACGTGCTACACAGCAAATGAAACAATTGAATTGTTGCGAGAAATGTTTGGAGATTCGATTATTTCAAGAAATTGTGATATTGATTGGCCTCCAAGAAGTTGTGATTTAACACCATTTGACTATTTATTGTGGCGTTATTTGAAGTCATTGGTCTTTCGAAATAAACCAGACTCTCTTCAAGCTTTACAAGTAAATATTGAACGTGCCATTCATGACATACGACTTGATTTAGTGGAAAAAGTGCTCGAAAATTGGGTTCATCGAATTCGTTCCTGTTGAAGAAGTCGTTGAGGTCATTTGAATGACGTTTTATTTAGAACTTAATTGTATCGATTGTACTTCACATTAGATAAAAAACTTTTTTATTTTTCAAAGAAATCATATCACTCTTATTGAATGGCCTCCAAGAAGTTGTGATTTAACACCATTAGACTATTTCTTATGGGGTTCGAAGTGCTCGAAAATTGGATTCATTGAATTCGTTCCTGCAGAAGAAGTCGTGGAGGCCATTTGTATGGCGTTTTATTTAGAACTTGATTGTATCGATTGTACTTAACATTAAATAAAAAGATTTTGAATTTCCTTAACAATAAGTGTGTTTTTTTAAAGAAATCATAACACTCTTATTGGAAAACCCTTTATAAATATTTCAGTTCATCACTTGTTGTCAATCCATCAATGCAATATTGTTACGCCAGATTATACCATTTAAATTTTACACATATGAAATTTCTAAAAAATGCACTTTGAATTTTTGAAAAAGAGAAAACTTCCCTTTACCTAAATGCAAATTAGTCTTTGTTTCGGAAATATAAGTTCCAAAAAATATTTGAATGAAAACATATCATTTTTTTAAAACGACATCCTCCCAAACATATATTATTTGGTGTGTCAAATATTATATATTCGGAGTGTGCCCTAAACATTTGTATCTTTCAAGCAGAATATGTTTGGGCAATATACTACAAAATCGAATTTTTCAGAGTGTAAAAACAAAACATTAAAAAAATTTTAAATTTAAATTTCGTTCGCTTTATTAACGTTCGCTCCCTTGATGTTTTTAAATGCTCCCGTTGCAATGTGAAACTTTAATTTACATTTTACACATCAGTGACACCAACTTAAAATTCTGAGAAAAATTTTGTCATGTAAATCCATATTTCTATTGGAATGATTTGTCTACAAATAATTGAAATGGTGGTAGTGAAGCAGCGAAAATGAATGACATTTTGTATATAATTATATTAAACAAAGAACGCCATCTTCAATTGTGTAGGATCTGTTTAAAACCTTTTTTTTCTCAAAATTTTAAGTTTGTGTCTTTGATTTGTCATTGAAGATGCATAATAAATTTGCATATGCAACGAATGCTTTTAAAAACTTTAAAATAACCAGCACGTCAAACTTCTAATCAAAAGAATCCGTCTACGCGTTTGTATAATGTAGGACTTTCAATATAAACCTTTTGAGATATTTTCTCAAATTTTTCTAATTTCAGATGCTTATAAAATGTTGATATAAAAGAATTAGGGTCATTGTTGATTTTTTTAATTGTCCGATTGACACGTCTTTTATTTTTAAGATTTGCAATAATTTGTCCCAATAATGTCAAATTAGTTTATAATAAAAATAATTTGTAGGTTTTTATGATATTTACAAAAATATCAGAAACTTAAATGTTTCAATAAAAAGGTTTCCAATATCTTAAATTTTTTATGTCAAGTCACATTATTATTTTTCTTAAATAGAAAAATCAATATTACTTAAAATTCCTAAGTTTTTTAGTTAATAGGATTTGATAATATTTTTGTTGGCTACAAATAAATCACATTTTTGAAACACTCTCAGAAACACAAGTTTTTTACCAAAAAAGTAAACATACTACAGCAAAGATGACACTTTAAAGAATTTGAAATTTGGTTCAGTTGATTTTATAAAATCCCAAGTTTTCATAATATATAATTACATTTAACAATATTGATATCTAATTACTGTTTTTTTTCTTTTCTTTTAAACATATATTTTACATTTTTATTCAGGCAAAAACATTTATAATTTGAAATCTAACTCACTTTTTTCTTCTGCAATAATGTAAGCTGAAAGTCCTTTAAATTTTTTTTATATCTTGTGAAGAAATTTCAATATTTCACACAATCACTTTAACTGTCAACTCTTCCACTTCACTAGTCTCGGAATTCACTTCTCAGAAAAATGTATTGTTTTTTTTTGCTCTTTTCTAAACAAATTCCAAAACAAAACCGTTTTAGCAATTCTTATAGTCCTTCGCACGGTGTTATTTGGTTATCCTTGTATGTTTTCTATTTTATACGCCAGCGACACTTGTTGAACAATGCGTAGTTAACCGATAAATGTTAGGATTGGCAAAAGTGTCAGCCGCTTTTATTCCTTCAAACAATCACGGCGACGTCGGACACCGACGAACTAACGAACAATACGAGGAAAAAAGAGCGCGACGTTTGATTGCAACAACAAGTGGCCAATAGAAATACCCGAACGAAGTGAAACGAACATTATTTACGCTTAAGGCAACGGGCAGCAACAACAACAAAAACATCATCAAAGCGACATCCCTACACGAATGAAATATTGTCCCATTTGTGATAACAAAATAACCCCACATTTATCCACACCACACGAACACAAGGACAGTGCGTAACAGAAGCTTTTCGCCTTCAGTCCAAAGCTTTTTTTCAGTCGTAGTAAAAGCTCTACTCGAATGTGAGGGAGTCAGAGGTTTTGTCTGTAGCTGTCGGTGCGGTGTGAGACTGCGACATGAATGAATGACAGAGAACACGATTTTTATCAATGAAATTTCAGTTTTTTGGGGGAAAACTACGTGACAACTTTTTGGTGGTATTGTTAATGTAACCGGTAATGGTGAATTGCTATACACCAGAAGAAAAATGTTGGTCATCATATTCCAAATTTTCCAAACTCATCTACTTTTATTGGTTAACTAGCTGACCCGGTGCGCTTCGCTGCCCTCAAAGTGCATTTCAGTGAAATATAACCATATGATATGTTGAATCTCTTGATATTACGGCAGTGTTTTCGGGTCATCCATATTGATCTTAAATACACAATTTTCGTGTAGTACAAAACCACTCAAATCGCACTGGGAGACTACGTCGCTTATTCTCTATTGGGTCATATAGATTGATGTGAAATGCTGCCATACCAATTAGTGTAATAATTCTTTCAGTATTAATTTTTTCTATAACGATGCCGCATGGGCGTAGTCACGCCATCTAATCCGATATCTCCCATTTTCGTTGGGTCACGTACTAACTTTCAAGGCACTTGAATACTAAACCCACTTGGTCCAGCGTCACTCTGGGTATAATGGTCTCCAGTTATTTCGTTTTCAGCAAGCGTGTCGTATGCACAGATATTTCGACTTGCTCAGTTGTTGGTTCCATTACGCATACTGGTGCCATGGTCACATACTCGTGACTCTTACCGCAATAGTACTCAAAATATTGCCACGCCCACTAACACTATCACCCCAGTTTTCAGCTACATGACGCGTACTGCACCAAGGTCACACATGTCAAATTTCGAGAATTTTGCTCTAATAGTATTCGAAATATTTAATTTTTGAATTTTAAGTTGTGTGGGCGGTGCCACGCCCACTGTCACTACCACACCAGCTTTTGATTCCATTACGTATACTGGAGCCAAGGTCACATATACCACGTTTTGTGACTCTTGCCGCAATAATACTCGTAATATAGTACTTTTAAATTTTAGGTTGTGTGGGCGGTGCCACGCCCACTTTCACTGTTCTCCCGTTTTTAATCCGGTGACGCATACTGGTACTGAGTTCCCACATAACAATTTCGAGAATTTTATAGAAAAAGTACTCGAAATATTGCATTTTTAAATCTCAGTTTGTGTAGGCGGTGCCACGCCCAGTTTGTGTGGGCGGTGCCACGCCCACTGTCACTATCACACCGGTTTTTTGCTCTATGATGTGTACTTGTACCAAACTCACCAATAATACTCAGAATATTCCACTTTGAAATTTCACGTTGCGTGGGCGGTGCCACGCCCCTTTGTACAATCATAACCGAATATAGCTACGAACCTTCCACACACCAAATGATATACTCATGCAAAAATTCAGCAAAATCTGTTCAGCTGTTTTCGAGTCCATCGCGTACCAACGAACACCATTTCATTTTTATATATAGGGTCCGCCATCTAACGTTTTTTTTTCAACTAGTGCTTATTTCGTGAATGGTAACACTTAGCTCATGTCTGATTTGACAGATAATTAGTTTTATCCTTCCGCTGAACGAATAGGGTTGTGTATACGCTTGAACAACGCTGGGAGCGATCGACTTACAGAAGATGCCGCTTTTGCCAAAAAAAATCATATTTTCAGATAAAGCTCATTTTGATCTTGGCGTTTATGTAAACAAGCAAAATTGTCGCATTTGGGCACAGAAAACCCGCACGCATACATTAAAAAGCCGATACACCCAAAACGAGTCACTGTTTGGTGCGGATTTTGGTCCAGAGGCATAATTGGGCCATTTTTCTTCGAAAACAAGTAAGAAAGTTTCAGTCGGGTAAACCGATTAAGGTATACCCTCACTTTGTGAGTAATGTAACATTGAATATTCCACGAATTATTCTGTTAGATTGTATGGTAGGTACCAGAACGGGTTTAACAAATACACCTATTTTTCGCTGAATGGTAAATACATTGCACTGCGCCGAATTATAAGCGTTTATTTGCACTGGTTTATTAACGTTATGAGATATTAAATTTTGGTATGATTTGGACATTTTGTGTGGGAGGTACAAAAACGGGGGCGTGGTGATAACGGCCATTTTTTACAGGGCTATAGACACTTCAAAAGCGTCACACTGTGCAACATGTTGTGGCATTTTCGTGCGTTGGTACTCATGTTGTGAGCTCTTAACTTTTTGTGCAAAATTGTACCTTTGTGTGGGAGGTACAAAAAGGGGCCTGGCAATAACGTCCATTTTTCACAGGGCTATAGACACTATAAAAGTATTACACTGTAGAAAATTTCAAGCGTTTTTATACACTGGTGTTAATGTTATAAGCTGTTAACTTTTGGTGTAAAATGTTACCTTTGTGTGGGAGGTACCAAAAGGGGCGTGAATATAACACCCATTTTTCACTGGACTGTAGGCACTATAAAAGCAAAATTTCAAGTATTTTTATACACTGGTATTAATGTTATAAGCTGTTAACTTTTGCTGCAAAATGGTGAATTTGTGTGGGATGTACCAAATGGGGCGTAGCAACTTGGCCCATTTTTCTCGAGTTGATAGCGACTAATAAACTAATGCTATGCGTGGAATTTCAGAAGATTCGAATAAGTAGTATAGCAATTATTAAAGATTCAATATTTTACAACATTTTAACACTTTGTGGGGGAGGTACTAGAAGGAGTGTACCAACATGGCCCATCTTCGAACTTAGCCGGAGATAGAAAAAAAATATTACCACGTACCAAATTTGAAGACAATCAGTTACTCCTTTCGAGAGTTATCGTGCGCACCAGCCAGCAGACAGACAGACAGACAGACAGACAGATAGACAGACAGATAGACAGGATATATAGTTATATCTAAATCGGAACTGATTTTCTTTAAATTCGACGATGATATAGCTTGGAACAAGAACGAACAAATATAATGGATGTAAGATGCAGTACTCGTACATGCTGGTTAAATGCATATTATACTGAAGAAATATTTTTGAAACTCTTCAGTATTACTGCAAGTTTCAGACAAATTTATATATTTACACACATTGAATCATATGTATTTGTTAGATCCAAAATCGAAGACATTTTTCTAAATCTGAGTTCATTTTAGATAATTTCTACAATGTTAGTTATAGTGTGGGGATTTTTGCAAAAGGAGATTTTTCTAATTATTTCGGTCTGTAGCTATAGTTCTCACGTTTGTTGGATTTATGCAGTGTTTTCTAAATGTTATAGCTAACGATTCTTCCCATGTCAATCGCTGGTTGCGTATTTTTTGGGTATGTTTCGTGAGAGCCAAGCTTAAGGTTACCGGAAGGATCATAGGTTGCCGAAGATGAACGGCCTTTAGGTATAAAGGTTAGCTGCGAATAATTGTGATTCCACCAATTAACAGTCCCAGACAATCATCGAGTGGAAACACTGACAAGGCAAGAAAATTATGCCTTGAAATAGGCATGGATGATCCAGAATGGGCGGCAGCTCAAGAAGGTTGGCTTAGAAACTTTGAGGATTGGCAACTATGGGCCAATCAACATCAACCCCGAATCTTTTAGTACTACCAGAGGTCTTAAACAAGGCGATAACTAATAGAAGAACTTATATTGGATAAAGAAGCAGTTAATATATCGGCAACACTGAAAACAATAATCTATGACGATGATGTAGACAATATAGGAAGAAACATACGAGAGGTATCTGTTGCTTATGAAAATATAGAAAAATAATCGACCATGCTAGGTTTGACGATAAACCAGGACATAACCAAAATAATAATTGCAACAGGAAAAACAATACGCGAATAAAAACTGATGATAAAGTACAGGCAGGCAATTGCAACTTTTAGGTAGTGGACAACTTTACCTACTTGAATCTGCTACAAATAAAGAAAATGACATCAGCCTTGAAGTAAAACGAAGGATAGTTCTTGCAAACGGATGCTACTATGGGCTAAGTAAGCAATTTTAAAGCAAGCCATTTCTCGAAAGGCAAAAACTACGCTATACAACACACTTGTTCTGTCCGTACTACTTTATGGTGGAGAAACATGGGTTCTTGTCAAAGCCGATGAGAACCTTCTACGAGTATTTGAGAGAAAATTTCTTCGCAAACCGGTTCAGATTTAGATATATCCCCTTATATACAATGCACCCGATATGATATGTAAGCACTTTACGAACTGTATTTTATATCCAATCAACACAAAACTGGGCAGAAAGGGGTTTATTTTTACGTGAATATAGGTTCAGATTAGGATATAGCCCCCACAAATATGTTCCTCCCGATTTGGAATCAAAGCGCTGTAGAAGTTGTACTTCACTTCCGATCATTGCAGAATTTGACGTAAAGAATTTTCTTAATTTAGGAACGAATACTGCTATTTAGGGTAAATCGGTTTAGATTTAGATATAGCCCACTTATATATGTATGTTAATTCCGATTTTAGATGTACATGCTGTAGAAAATATATTTTATATCCGGTCAGTAAAAAATTCTGCAAAAATGGGTTTCTTAGTTCATGACAAAAGACCCCAAGCTCAGGAACGAATACAGCAAAATTTTGGTGAATATCGGTTCAGATTTAGATATAGCCCTCATATATATGTAGAATATATATCGAGGGTATATATTTAAATTGTCTATCAGCCATTTTCTCGAAAATGATTTTTTGATGGCAAATCATTTTCTGGTTTGGCGGTCATCTGTCATTTAAATTTGAAAACTAAATTTTTTTCTAAAAGAATATGAAAGTGGCTATGAACATAAAAAATAAAGTAAAATGAAAAATGTTTTAAAACAAGTTGGAAAGTTTCAGTCGGGTAAACCGACTAAGGTATACACTCACCTTGTGAGTAATGTAATATATAACATTACACTAATAAATCTGTCAATTTGTGTGGGAGGTACTGGAAGGGGTTTTTCCAAATACACCTATTTTTCGGTAAACAGTAGATTATTAAATACATTGCATTGTTCCGAACTATAAGCGTTTTTGTGCACTGGTATATTAAAGTTACGAGCTATGTAATTTTGGTATGATTTGGTCATTTTGTGTGGGAGGTAAAAAAAGGGGCGGGGTGATAACGCATACTTTTTACAGGACTATAGGCACTGTAACAGCATTACACTGTACAAAATTTAAAGTAATTGTATGCACTGTTATTAAAGTTACAAGCCGTTTACTTTTGGTACGAAACGGTCCATTTGTGTGGGAGGTACCAAAAGGGGCTGTACAATAATGCCCATTTTTTACCGGACTATAGGCGCTACAAAAATATTATACTGTAGAAAATTAGAAGCATTTTTATGCACTTGTATTAAAGTTATAAGCAGTTAAAATTTGATGCAAAGGAGGTACCAAAAGGGGCATGTCAACTTCACCCATTTTTCTCGAGTTAATAGCGACTAATATACTAATATTATGTGTAGAATTTCAGAAGATTCGAATAAGTTGTATAGAAGTTATTAAAGAATCAATATTTCACTAAATTTTAACCCTTTGTGTGGGAGGTACCAGAAGGAGTAGACCAATATTGCCCATCCGCCAAACATACTTGGGGTGTTAGGTCACTCCTTCGAAGTGTTACACTTTTTTCCGTAGCAAATGATATACATATACCCTCGTATCACAAAAGTGAGGGTATAATCAACATTTCAGTCATTGTTAACCCTTTGTGAAGGAGTGGACCAATATGGCCCATCTTCGAACTTAGCCTGAGATAGAAAAAATATTATTCCATACCAAATTTTAAGTCAATCCATTACTCCTTTCGAGAGTTATTGTGCGCTCCAGCCAGACAGACGGACAGACAGACAAATGGACGGACATTGCTCAAATGACTTAAAATGGCCCAAAACGGATTTCCGCCGGACATACTTGTGGGCTTCGATGTGTTACACTTTTTGTCCGAAGCAAATGATATATACCCTCGTCAATCTAATTAAGGGTATAAAAAGGAGCAACATTAAGCAGGGGGTTGTAATTTCCCAGAAAGTATTGCAATTTATTACATTTAATTTTCTTTTTTTAAAGACTATCCCGATGGAAAGCGTATTTGTTTTAAAAACTACTTGAACTGATCGAGAAAAAAATTACCCGACCGTATCGCAAATAAAATCCCTCTTTATCTATGTGGTAATATAAAATATAAAGTGAATTTTGATGAAGAGTTTTTTAACCTTCCTGTCACTGCTACACTGACCACTGTTAGTCATTACTTTTCGCGCATATATTTACCGTTTATAGTACTTTATATTTACTAAGTTTTAACTTTGTGTCAATGGCTTTCGAAAGGACAAAAGTTAATAATAAAATTTTTGGTAGCGCGAGAACTGACCACGGTTCAAAAAAGAATATTCGAAAAGTTCGTGGTTTATACAACACTACTGTCTATGCATATGCAAAATTTCAGCTTTCTAGAACTTACAGGAACCTCAGAGGTCAAGTGGTCAAAAATCACATGGCAGAAAATCGAAAATTATAATAGCCTACGACACGTTCCAGGCATCGATCTATCTGTCCAACAAGATTCAAGAAAATCGATTCAGCAGTTTGGGCGTGATGATGGAACCAACAAACAAAGGATTTTATAATGTTAATAGGATTGTTGTATGAGAAATAAATAAAATAAATGCAAAATATCGTTAAACAACTTTAACGGGTTTACATTAAATCGTATTTTTGTTTTTATGCAATATTGGCTATCTGCTAATTTGAACTTTCATAGTGCTAATATTTAAAATGTAAACGTGGCTATGAATCACAAAATCGCGAATAATAGGGATTTTTGAAAACTTTTTAATTGTATCAATTAGTAATAATCTTTAGATTACACTGTAGAATTAATAATTACTCTTAAAACTAAGGGAAAAAACTGTTTTTTCGCTCTCCTGAAAAATTGTGTTTTTGTTCATAGCCATTTTTGAATATAAGTCCTCGATATGATCCTTTCAATATTAAATCAAAGTTCTTTAGAAACCTCATTTTATAACAGATCACTATGAAGTTCGGAAGAGAAAAGTTGCATTGTTATTTGTTCATGAAGGAACAATACCAAATTTGAAAAAATCGTATATGTACAGGGTGGCTGATATGTAATGCAACAAAGTAAAGCGCTATATTTTTTAAATTTTTTTTAATTACATTGTTAAAAAGCAAGAAAAGTCGGAAATAACATAAAATTTTAGAAACAGTTTAGATTTGTTCGACTTGGCCACCTTTGGCACGAATTATGGCCTTCAAACGGCCGACAAAGCCATCACACGCTGCACGAAAGTGGCTCTGCGGTATTTTGGCCCATTCCCGCCGAAGCGCCGCCTTGAGATGATCGATACTTTGGTATTTTTTAGTGCGAACCTTACTCTCTAAAATGCTCCAGGCGCAAAAGTCCAACGGATTGAGATCCGGAGATCTTGGTGGCCATTGTGCGGTAGAAATGAAGCGAGGAACCTCCTTTTTTATGCCATTCTTGGATGACGCGTGCTGCGTGCGATGGTGCTGAGTCCTGTTGGAATGTCCATGGTCTGCGGCCGAAATGTTTGTCTGCCCAGGGCTTCAATACTGTCTTTAGGACATTTTCCCGATAATGATTGACATGTAAGCGCTGTCAAAGCTTTATTTTATATCCGATCAGTCTGAAATTCGGCAGAAAGAGGTTTCTTATTATATGAGTGAACACTGTTAATTTTAGAAGAAATCAGTTCAGATTTAGATATATCCCCCATATATACGTTACCCCCGATTTGAAGTGTAAGCTCTGTAGAAATGTTATTTTATATCCGATCAGTATGAAATTTGGCAGAATGAGGTTTCTTATAATATGAATGAACACTGTTAAATTTGGAAGAAATCGGTTCAGATTTAGATATAGCCCCCATATATAAGTTACCCCCGATTTGAAGTGTAAGCGCTCTAAAAATGTTATTTTATATCCGATCGAACTTCGGCAAAGAGAGGTTTCATTCTACATGAAGAACTACTGCCAAATTCGGAGAAAATCGGTTCAGATTTAGATATAGCCCCCATATACATGTTACCCCCGATTTGACATGTATGCGCTGTAGAGACTGTATTTTATGTCCGATCAGTACGAAATTCTACAGAAAGAGGTCTTTTTACATGAATGAGTATTCAGGGGAAATCGGTTCAGATTTATATATAACATCCGTATATATGTTCCTCCTGATTTGGTAGAAGTTGTACTTTACTTCCGATCATTAAAATTTTCCAGAAATATGTTTCTCAATTTAGGAACGAATATTGCTTAATTTAGCGATTATCGGTTCAGAATTAGATATATCCACATATATATGTTCTTACCCATTTACCAATTATTCCAAATTATTATCGCAATGATCCTTATCGCATTGTTAGGGAGGTGTAGGGTATTATATAGTCGGCCCCGCCCGACTTTTTGCCTTTCCTTACTGGTTTATGTATAAATTAGAAAAATATATTAGGCTTAAGCATTTTGATACTCATATCATCCATACAATCTGATCGCTTTAACAAACTCCGTTGTGTTTGCTGAGTCAGATAGAGTTGTGAGATACGGAATAAAAGTAAAATTAACCAGTAAGGAAAGGCAGAAGGTCGGGCGGGGCCGACTATATAATACCCTACACCTCCCTAACAATGACTTATCATTGCCATAATAATTTGGAATAATTGGTAAATGGGTAGAAACATATTATCTAATTCTGAAACGATAATCGCTAAATTAAGCAATATTCGTTCCTAAATTGAGATATATCTTTCTGGTCTTTCTTACAGGTCAAATCGGGGGTAACATATATATGGGTGTTATATCTAAATCTAGACCGAGTTTCTCCGAACTTGGCAGTATTCCTTCATGTAGAAAGAAACCTCTTTTTTACGACTTTCGCACTGATCGGATATAAAATAACATGTTTTTACAGCGCTCACATGTCAAATCGGGGGTAACGTATATATGGGGGTTATATCTTAATCTGAACCGATTTCTTCCAAATTTAAAAGTGTTCATTCATATTATAGGAAACCTCTTTCTGACGAATTTCATACTGATCGGATATAAAATACAGTTTTTATAGCGCTTACATGTGAAATCGGGGGTAACATATATATGGGGGCTATATCTAAATCCGAACCCATTTTCTCCGAATTTGCCAGTATTCCTTCATGTAATAAGAAACCTCTCTTTGCCGAATTTCGCACTGATCGGATATAAAATACAGTTTTTACAGCGCTTACATGTCAAATCGGGGGTAACTACATATGGGGGCTATATCTAAATCTGAATTTAGCAGTATTCCTTCATGTAATAAGAAACCTCTCTTTGCCGAATTTCGCACTGATCGGATATAAAATAACATTTTTACAGCGCTTACATATCAAATCGGGGGTAACGTATATATGGGGGCTATATCTAAATCTGAACCGATTTCTTCCAAATTTAACAGTGTTCATTCATATAATAAGAACCCTTTTTCTGCCGAATTTCATACTGATCGGATATAAAATAAAGTTTTTACAGCGCTTACATGTCAAATCGGGGCTAACATATATATGGGGGCTATATCTAAATATGAACCGATTTTAACCAAATAGGGTCCTTGGGCCAAAACAAAGATATGTGTAAAGTTTCGTCGAGATCGGACCATAATTGCGACCTGTACTTTGATTACAAAAATACATGCACAGACGGACAGACAGACAGACAGACAGACGGACAGACGGACAGACGGACAGACGGACAGACGGACATAGCTAAATCAACTCAGAAAGTGATTCTAAGTCGATCGGTATAATAAACGATGGGTCTATTTCTTCTCCTTTTAGGTGTTACAAACAAATGCACAAAGTTATAATACCCTGTACCACAGTGTGGTGTAGGGTATAAACACGTATTTGCCAAATTTCATACAGCTGCGAAAATGCCTTCGATTTTTTCTAGTACTTATATGGGATCGAAAGCCTGTGCCGGGATCCACTTGCAGAAACAACTTTTAATCAGAACCAGTTTCAATCTGCGCCCAAATATGAATATGCAGACCCTATTATTGATTTCGCGTGAATTACGCTAATTAGGAGTAAAAATGTTTAATTTAACTACATTTCCCATAACACCAATTAAAGGTTCGCAATGTATCGATAACTATCACTTGGGGATTGTAGCATTAAATTCACAAATCTTAAAAGATAAAACAGAGAAGGAGAAAATAAAAATACGAGTATTGAGGGTATTGTTCTCTTCTTGGCATATCCCATTTCAGATTGAGTTATACCATGATTTGTTTGTTTGCCTTCTTGTGTGTGTGTGTTTTTTTTGCAGGCTGCGATGAGGGATGTCACTAAGGTGTCTCCCCTATATGTAACATTTAAAGTGTTAAGACGGTTAAATCGTTCGAGTCTTCAGTTAATACGTTTTTGTGTTAGGTTTTCTCCAAAGAATCCTCCCTCTCTATGTGTGTCATCTGTTCAATGTGTAAGCGAGACTTTGTTTGAACGGTCATATATGGGAGTTGGTACTATCACTCATCAATTACACACGCACATACACATACAAACACATCGTACATCCGTATATTATATGGGCGTCATGTGAACACTCATCGCAGTGAACAGCCATACACACACACACACACACACTCCCGCACACATGTCAAAGTGTAAGCCTGGGATTCTTAAACATTATTGGGGGGAGAGCGTGAGGTGTCAATGTCGCATAGCCAAGAAAAACCCGGTTATTCACTTCCTCTGTTTGTAGGTGGTTTTCAAACATTGGCTTGTTTTGTTGTTTCCAGTATGTGTATTTGTGTTGTTGTACATATGTACATTTGTGGTCGTAGCTGGCTTTGGCATTTAAGTGTTTTCGTGTTGGTGTCGCTTGTATGTGATGTATGGGAAGTGGTGGGTGGATATGTTTGAACATTTAGTCATTTCTCTTTCTTTGTTTAATTTTTTTCTGTTTACTAGGTTTCTCTTTAATTCGGTTAACAATAAAGTGTGCATATTTGGCTAAAGTAATGTAATAAATTATACGAACGTTGGTGTAATAATTGCCTACTGCCACAGATACATGCAAGGGTTTGCAATTTACACGGAGTTCTTCATATTGGGTATTATTTCAAAATCTCAGCAAAATTACCATAAAACCAGTAAGGAAAGACTAAAGTAGGATGGGGCCGACTGTATAATACCCACCACCAAACAATGCCAAATAATGCACTGTTAAATATGTGGGACTATATAAAATGTTGTTGCATAGTGTAATTAATTAATCAAAATTTTTTGTTCAAAGATTGGCACTAACATTTACTAAGGTATTGTGTAAAATACTGTTTCTATAACGCTTACATGTCAAATCGGCTGAAACATATATAAGGGGGCTATATTTAAATCTGAACCGATTTTCCCTGAATTTGGCAGCGTTCATACATATAATAAAAAACCTCTCTCTTCCAAATTTCGAACAGATCGGGTGTAAAATACGGTTTCTACAGCGCTTACATGTCAAATCGGGTGTAGCATATATATGGTGAGGCGGCCGGAAGTAGGACCCCAAGAAAATGCACCCCAAATTGAAAATGAAAGTGCGCCCCAAATTTGGGGCATATTTTCGTTAGAAAAACTGATTTAGGAAATTACACCCCAATCAAGAAAACAGCATGAAATGACAATAAACCCCAAAAAAACTAAGAAATTGTCTCGCATTAATACACGTATACAAACATATTTTCTAATTATAAATCTATTCCTGTGCGGTCGGCCTACGGCCTGCGGCCTCTGTTTAAGACTTTCTCCTATGGAAAAGATCCAAAGTTGGCAACGTGGAGCAAATATTTTATGCAGCAGCAAAAAGCAGACAAGAAATGAAAGTAAACCCCAAAAAGCAGTCAAAAAATGAAATAAGCCCCAAATAAAATTGTTGTTGTTTGATATGTTATTTTTTGGAGCCCATATTCATAAAAATAGTGGGGTGTATTTTCCTGGGGCCCAATTTCATTCCACCATATGGTGACTATATATAAATCTGAAACGATTTTCCCCGAATTTTGCAGTGTTCATTCATTTAATTGAAGAACTCTCTGCAAGATTTCGTACCGATCTGATATAAAATACAGTTTCTACGGCGCTTACATGTCAAATCGGAGGTACATATACAGGGTGGCTGATATGTAATGCAACAAAGTAAAGCGCTATATTTTTTAATTTTTTTTTTTAATTTTATTTGTTCGAATTGGCCACCTTTGGCACGAATTATAACCTTCAAACGGCCGACAAAGCCACGCTGCACGAAAGTGGCTCTGCGGTATTTTGGCCCATTTCCGGCGAAGCGCCGTCTTTGGTATTTTTTAGTGCGAACCTTACTCTCTAAAATGCCCCAGGCGCAAAAGTCCAACGGATTGAGATCCGGAGATCTTGGTGGCCATTGTGCGGTAGGAATGAAGCGAGGAACCTCCTTTTTAAGCCATTCTTGGTTGACGCGTGCTGAGTGCGATGGTGCTGAGTCCTGTTGGAATGTCCATGGTCTGCGGTCGAAATGTTTGTCTGCCTAAGGCTTCAATACTGTCTTTAGGACATTTTCCCGATAATATTCGGCATTTATTTTGACCCCATGGTCGATGAATACGAGCGGGGAGCGACCATCGGCCGTTACGGCGGCCCACACCATTACCATCGGCGGCGCTTTAGTTCTGGTGGCCAATCGAAGGTGTAAATTTTCAGCTGACCTCTTTGGCAAGTAAACCCGATCATTTTGTTTGTTCACAAACTGCTCAATTTGGAATGGCTTCTCATCGGAGAAACCCAAATTCGGTAACTGGCCACTTTCGTGCAAGCGAAGCAACTCCTTGGCTCTTTCCAGTCTAACTTTTTTTTGTGCATCGGTGAGCTCTTGCACTTTTTGGAACTTCAATGGCTTTAGTCCAAGCTCATTTTTTAATATGTGTTGTATCCGTTCTCGCGATATGTTCAGGGCTTCACTTTTCGGATCATTTCTGCTGTTGTTGCCGTTTTGTTTCGTCCACTTTTTGGACGCGATGCAACACTGCCAGTATCACCGTAACGAGCTATGGTACGAGAAACAAAAGATTTATTCACATTTAATTGCTGGAGGGCTCTAACGATAGCCACTTGTGTTTTTCCACCCAAATATAAAGCAATCACACTATCACGCTTGAATTCCATCACGAATAACTTTTTTCTGAATGCAATAGATCAAAATGCTTTTGTAAGCTTGTAAACAATAAAATGAACTGTCACTGAAATAAATCTGTCAGCTATCAGACTAGCGGTTTAGAAATGATAGCAACCTGCAGTTGGTTGCAATACAAATCAGCCAACCTGTATATATATAGGGTGGCCCAAAATGACCGAAGGGCAAGCTGCCAAACTATCGATAGTTTCTTTTTTGCGTGAATATTGATAGTTTTTATTTACTATCGATAGTATCGGTAAAAACTTTATCACTTGTATACTCGTAAACTTTGAAATTGGGAAAGTAAATAAAACTAGGTAACACAATTTTTTTTTGTGTCCGAGAACTAAATTTTTTTTAACAGATTGAGGCATACTATTTTATAAGAATTTTTTCTAAAATAATAAGTTCGATAAAGCCGGGAAACCATTTAAATTAAAAGAAATTTAAGGCGCTAAAAATGCTGACAAAATCAGTTTCACGTAGAAACGGAAGTTTAGCAATTGTCGAAAAAATTAGATTATTTTTCAAAAAAAAATATATTTTTTGAAAAATATATTTATGGTACGAGAAACATAATATATTTTTTGAAAAATAGGAAAAAATTGTTTGTTCCCTTCCTTGAATGCTATTATCCTTACGAAAAAAACAATGCATATTTGCAAAATATCTATGGATAAATGTATAAATTATGACCACTTTGTAAACATAGGAAAAATGTAAAAAAAAAAATTTTCATATATTTTATTTTGGAAAATTTGTTTGGAGGTACCAAAAGGGGTGTTTCAATAACTATATATTAAAAACTGGGCAGGTATTTGTATGCACAGGAAACAAAGTTATTAGTCGTTAACTTTTGTGCAAAATAGTCCATTTGTATGGGAGGTACAAAAAGGGGCGTGGCAACTTCTCCCATTTTTCTCAAAATAATGGATTTCCGCAAAATATTCTTGGGGTCTCTTAGGTCGCTCCATCGGCATGTTACACTTTTGACCTGCAGCATCTGATATATACTCTTGTTTACAATAATGATTGTATAAAAACCGGATTATGTTGAAATTCTCTTATTTTTACCAGAAGTGCTATAATAGGAATCATTTTCTCCGTTGGAATGCTAGCTTCCAAAAATTGGATTTATTTGCTCATTTGTTTTCTATTTTTTATGGTTTTTTTCGAACCAACAAAAAACGATTTTTTTGAAGAAATATTTTTTTCTTATTTAAAAAAGGTACACATACTAAATACACTTTCCAAGGAAATGGGAATTTTAAAGAAATTTTAAAAAAAAAAAAATTATCCCTGAATTTGGCAGCGTTTATACATATATAGTAAGAAACCTCTCTCTTCCAAATTTCGAACAGATCGGGTGTAAAATACGGTTTCTACAGCGCTTACATGTCAAATCGGGTGTAGCATATACATATATGGTGACTATATATAAATCTGAAACGATTTTCCCCGAATTTGGCAGTATTCATTCATTTAATTGAAGAACTCTCTGCAAGAGTTCGAACCGATCTGATATAAAATACAGTTTCTACAGCGCTTACATGTCAAATCGGAGGTACATATATATGGGAGCTATATGTAAATCTGAGCCGATTTTAATCAAATTCAATAGGGTCCTAGGGCCCAAAGAAAGATATGTGCAAAGTTTCGCTGAGATCGGACTATAATTGCGACCTGTACTTTGATTACGAGAATACTTCTACATACAGACGGACATAGCTAAATCGACTCAGATAGTGATTACAAGTCGATCGGTATAATAACCAATAGTTCTATCTCTTCTCCTTTTGGGTGTTACAAACAAATGCACAAAGTCATAATACCCCGTACCACAGTGTGGTGTAGAGGATAAATACCTATTTGGCATACATTTATGAGTCAAAAGACTCTCCCATGTAATTTTTCGTGATGATTGCATGTAAAATGTAGCTTCTATTGTGTTAAAAGGCAAATAGAAGAGAAAATATATATGGAGGCTATATCTAAATTTAAACGGATTTCCTAAAAATTGGTAAAGTATATTTGCGTATCAAGAAACTCTCTCATGTAATTGTTCGTAATCATCGGATGTCAAATGTAGCTTCTATAGTGCGTAGATGACAAATCGGACAGAAAATAAATACATATGAAGGCAATATAAAAATCTGAGCTGAATTACTTCAAATTTTACAGCAAACGTTTCTACAACAACGGACATATTTTTGTTAAGTTTTATACAGATCGGTGAAAAAATTTGAATTTTTACAGTCACTGTATACCAAATCGGATGTACGTATATATGAGGGATATATCTAAACCTTAACCCATTTTCACCAAGTTCAATAGGGAAATTGGTGAAAAATCAAAAAAAGATCTCTGTGCTAAATTTTATCACAATCGAGACATAAATAAGACCTGCGCTTTGATTACTATAAGTAGAATTCATCAACAAACGGACGGACTTGACTAAATCGGCTCAGCAAGTGATTCCAAATCGATCAGTATAATAAACGATTCTCAATTTGGGTGTTACAAACAAATGCACAAACTCATAATACGCTGGACCACACAAGGGGTGTAGGGTAAAAGATGATAAGTGGTTGTAGCTGCGCCCATACGAATTGATTTTTGAAAGCAATATAAGTGGATAGCCTTTAATCTGGAGAGTCGCTAAATATTAGTATGGATCCATTTGAAAATTGCATGGAAACTTAGTAAGTATTTGGTATGCGTGATTTAACCAAAAATGGAAATTATCGCCCATGTGACTTAATTATAAAAGAAGATATATTTTGCTATGACTTTATTTAACATAAAGCAACGTGATCCAAAAGTCAATGTGCGACATAGGAAAAGTTTGCATTGCCCAGTATGCATATCAAGAGTTTTGTTAAAACGAAAACTTCTGCACTTTGAGAGAATAGTTTTGCGTTCAATATTCACAATTGGAACAACAATGGATCCTGTCGGCTTACGCAACTGCAACTTTTTTTATTACTCGTTGTTATCCATATATATCCAAAATGTTGTGTAACTAAATTCGGCGTTGATTCGGTACTCGTACCCATAGGAATTCGCTAAATCCACTTCATCTCTCAGAAATCTCAGTATGGAAACCCTTATTACTCCCATTTGTAAATAAGCCATTTGTTTTATTTGTTTCTGTTCTTCTTTTTGTTATTTTTTGTAGGTCAAAAAGTACATACGAGTATTTAATAAATATTATTATTACAACCTTTTTTGGGGAAACTGTTTACTTGTAAAAGTACTAAATAAAAGTAATTAAAGAAGAATATATTAATTGAAGTAATAAATTGGCAACCATAAAATATTTCACATTTTTCAAGCAACACATGGAAGCTTAAGTCGATGCGCTGTATGTGAAAAGCTAGGGGCATGTTTTTAGACCACACACAATATCCTACACTGGTCGGAATATTACCAAAAATGTAATATTCCGATCAACAAGAGGAAAAACATCGGCTGCATCAAAATGTTAGCAATCAATAATAAGAAAAACAAAAAAATATATGACTAATGAAATTCCGAGGGAATACACTAAATTGGTGCTTGAAAAGACTATTTGATAAAGTACTCAATAAAAAGGATTGGACTTCTCTTTCTCCAGTATGCAGAAAATTGATTTATAAAGAGAAAAATTCAACCATTTTGGTTGAACCATTATAAAGAGAAAAATTCAACCATGATATTGTCACTATTTATAGCTACTTATATATCTCCAATGGTCTTACAATGTTCTATATATAACACCGGTCTGACTTCAATTTTGAGCTTTTTTACTAATAAAGAGAAAAATATTTTGTATATCCTACACCACACTGTGGTACAGGGTATTATAAGCTTGTTTTATGGCAGATGTGTGTAACACCTAGAAATACCACAGCTAGACCCAGCTGATACGATTTAACCATGTTTGTCCTTCCGTCTGTCCATATTATGTTGTCCATGATGAGTACTGGTCGCAATTTCACTTCGATCGTGCTGGAATCTTGCAGTTAGGAGTCTTTAGTACCTAGAAAGAATCCTATTGAATTGAAGAAAATCGGTTCAGATTTAGCTAAAGCCCCCATAAATACATTTCGTCTGTTTTGGCCCTTTAGAAGCTGTATTTTATATCCAACTGTTTTGAAATTTAGCACGGTAGAGTTTCTTGATACATGGACCAATGTGACTGAATTTGAAGAAAATCGGTTCATATTTAGATATATCTCCCATATGTATGTTTCATCCGATTTGCCCTTTAGCCCTATAGAATCTGAAGTTCACATCCAATCGTTTTGAAATTTTGCATGGTTGAGTTTATTGATATATGTACCAAAATGACCGAATTTGAATAAAAAGGGCTTAGATTTAGCTATACACATCTATATATGTTTAGTCCGATTTGGCGCTCTAGCCATACAGAAGCTGTAGTTTACAGCCAATCGTTTTGAAATGTAGCATGGTAGGGTTTCTCAATCCATGGACCAACATTGTCGAATTTAAGAAAAACGGTTAAGATTTGGCTATAGCCCCCATATCTTCGCTTGGATGACCAACTGACGGAGCTGGCAATTTTTCAGAAATTGAGTTAAGGCCACCATTGGACATGACTAGTCATAGTTCAATGTGTGTATAAATTGTTTGCCTATATCTATTACCCTTATCTCAAAAACCGGTAAATAATTTCGACATACTGATACAATGCCCATAAAATTGTTCACTAAGAGATGTAAATGAAATATGTATGTCACTTAACATTGCATTTTTTCGGAAATGTTTGCTCATTATTGCAAAACTTTATTGTGTATATTGTATTCCGTATACGAGTACTAATAAATAAATATTATTTGGATGCATATATGTATAAGTATAATTAATTATTTTCCGATTATAAATGTACACGTGATGCACTTTCGATTCAGAGATGTTCTTTCCTCTCTTTTAATATTCCAACAATTAGAGTGCGCTTCGCAGCTCCCATCCTTTATTTATTTTCTATTTAGGGCACCGTAAAATAGTTCATATGATGAAAATTAAGTAAAATCGTTTTATTCGAATTTAACCCTTTTGCCCTACTATTTAACAATTTTTGCACAACTGCACAACATTTAAAATTTTTCCCAAAAGTGGCACTAAAAGAATGCATTTAGAGAAAAACATAGTGTATATTTTAAAATAGATATGCACCCTTAGGGGACATTTAACCCATTTTGGCACCCATATGTACCATATTTAACCCTTTGTCCCCACTGTATCATATTAAACCCATTTTGCCCCACTAACCATATATAACCCTATTGTCCCACTTTTCGACCCACTGTATCATACTCAACACATTTTTACCCCACTGCGCAATTTGTAAAATTTTTTCCCCACTTTACCACAGTTAACCATTTTTGCTCCACCGTGCCATATTTGCCCCATTGTACAACATTATCCATTTTTACCCCACTGACTCATATTTAATCATTTTTGACCACTGTATATATTTAATTTTGATATTACAATTTTGTCACATTGTTCAATTTTTGGCCATTGTACCATAATTAGCCCGAATTGTCCCAAAGAGTGAAAATGTGAATTTCTATAAAAAAAACACTTCTGATCTCTAGATTAGAAGCTACTCTAGCACCATGAGATCACGATTATCCCTTTTTACCCTAATATATCTTATTTACACTTTTTGCCCAATGGTGCGAATATCTAAAATAGCTTTCCATGCCGATACTTTGCCGGGACAACCCTCGCTTCCAATTTTCCAATTTGTATTCTATTTTTATCCCTTTCCATACCACTGTACCCCTAATATTTTCAAAAAAATAGCACTTTGTGTTTAGTCTACTCTCCAATAGCTACCCTCACGCCAAATTTGATGTTGCCATTTGGATTTAACTTTGGTACCATATGTATCCCTTTCTGCCCCACTGCGTGCATAAATTTTCGAATTTTGAAAAATCTCGTCTTCTATCGAATCTTCGCTCTAAGGGCTACCCTCCCTCGAAATTTGGGATAGCTTCAGTCGTTTGGATTTGGCTGTGGTACCATATTTTTTTTGAACCTCAGTGCGCCTAAAAGTTCAAGTTTATTGCACGTCTACATACGAAGGACTACTATCCTATAAAACTTCATGACTCTAGCTTCAGCTGTTTTGGCTGGGCGGTGATCACTCGTGTCTGAAATTAAGTAAGATTCGCATAAGATGTGGCATTATTGCCACGCTCCTTTTGGTACCTCCCACACAAATGGACCATGTTGTACCAAAAGTTAACAGCTTATAACTTTAATACTACTCGTAGTGCATACAAATACTTGAAATTTAGTACAGTACAATGCTTTTATAGTACCTAGAGTCTAGAGGAAAGTGGCCGTAATTGGCACGCCCCTTTTGGTACCTCCCGCACAAATATACAATTTGACACCAAAAGTTACCAGCTTATAACATTAATACCATCGCATAAAAATACTTGAAATTTGTAAAGTTTAATGCTATTATAGTAGCAACAGTCCAGAGAAAAATGGGTGTTATTGGCACGCTCCTTTTGGTACCTCCCACACAAATGGACATTTTTGTACCAAAAGTTAACAGCTTTTAACTTTAATACCAGTGCATACAAATACTTGCAATTCTTTTATAGTACCTAGAGTCTAGAGAAAAGTGGCCGTTATTGGCATGCCCCTTTACACAAAAAGTTAACAGTTTATAACTTTAATAACAGTACATACTTTAAAGTTATTAAGTGCAATTTAAATTGATAATAATTTAATTAAAACAAAAAAAATAAATAAATGTACTAATATTTTTTGGGACTCAAGGTGAGGGGATTCATAAGTTGGTTTACCCGACTGACTTTCTTAATTGTTTTAGCAATGCACGGATAAATATGTTGGTCCTTTATCAAAGTAGAAAGACTAGAAGAAATGCTTTAAATTTTACAATACTCGGTTCAGGTTAAGATGTTTCCCCCTTTTACATACCGCTCATTTACTAAAAGAACATCGCATCTCAATATATAAATTTGTTTTAAATACCTATAAGCTAATCCATAATTGGACTGATTCCTGAGGAAGACACTTGGTGCACTTCAAAAGTTAAATCACCCCATCCTTTCAAGTTGTTATTTTTTTATAGAGCATTAAAATCGCACTGAAGTGAAATGTTACAACTCGAAATTTGACCCTTTTTCACGAAATGTGCGGTATATACCTTCGGATTTGGAATTTGAGTAGTATAAAAACCGTGTAAATTAATATACAAGTTGGCGCAAAAGTAACCTTTCGATGTTTTTTGGCTGTAATTTAAAAAAAAAATGAAAAACTTTGATTCTTCTTGTGGATTATTTTTATTTGGTCTTCTAATTTTTTTTACATCAAGTCGAGAATATGATGTCATGTAAATGGCCGCCGCCACAGTTGACTGTCATTTCAGCCCTTTTTATGGCATTTTCCATCACTTTGGCCAAAACTTCCGGCGATAGGTCCTCACATTCTTGACGGATATTGTCTTTAAGAGCTGCAAGAGTCTGAGGCTTGTTGACATAAACCCGCGACTTCAAAAAGCCCCACAAAAAGAAGTCTGGAGCGGTCAAATCAGGCGATCTTGCTGGCCAGTGCAAATCGCCAAAACGGGAGATTAGGCGCCCGGGAAATGCATCCTTCAGCATATCGGTTGTGGCACGTGCAGTGTGTGCCGTTGCACCGTCCTGTTGGAACCACATGTTTTCCAATCCCAATTCATCAAGTTGCGGCAAAAAGAACTCGTTGATCATTGCTCTGTAGCGCTCACCATTCACAGTAACCGCTTGGTCCGCGACGTCTTCGAAGAAAAAAGGTCCGATGACTCCTCCAGCGAAAACAGCACACCATAGAGTGACTTTGAGCGGGTGTAATGGCTCTTCGTGGGTTACACGCGGATTTTCAGTGCCCCAGAAGCGTAAATTTTGCTTATTTACGTACCCGCTAAGATGGAAATGGGCCTCATCACTCATGATTATTTTTGATGAAAAATCATCTTCCTCTTGGTGGTGATTAAGGATGGCTTGAGCGTATGTTAGACGCGATTGGCGGTCAGCAGCTAACAGCTGATGCACCGTCTGGACTTTGTACGGAAACATCTTCAAATCTTGTACCAAAATTCGCTGTAGAGACCGTCGACTGATACCCATTTGCGTGGCACGTTGTCTGGTCGATGTCGACGGCGCTTCCATGACATCCTCGGCTACAACAGCAATATTCTCTGCAGAACGGCTACTCCGGGGTCTGCCACGCCTGGCAGCATCTCGTGTTGTGCCAGTAGGCGTTGGACGTTGTGCCAAAGTCACCGACCGATTATTGGTCAAATAAATAGTCAGCAATATTCCGCGTTCTGGAGCAGTGTAGCGTAACATTGTTTATTAACGTGTATTTCGCATGTGTTTACTACACAAATGTCAAAACAGAACTGACATTAGGGGCCAATCGCAAAATTTATAGCATTTTCTGATAGGAGGATTACTTTTGCGCCACCTTGTACACATATTGATTAATTTTTATAAAATAAGAATAGATGCTGTCAAATTTTGATAAAAATCTGTTCCAATTTTTAAATAGACGTCATATATATGTACGTAAATCCGTATTATACATGTAAGCGGAATACTTTCATGACCACTGCAAGATAACTTCTTTAGAAGTGAAAATATGTACAAATAAATTCCTTGGCAATATCTAAAATTTGATTGGAATAATTCCTGTACTTTTTTCTCCGGTATTTTACATTTAGTCCGCCAAAATTTAATTTGTGAAATTATCATGTCATTTCTACGAGTCACAAAATTCTCCAAAAAAGAACAATATACATATTCATACATATGTATGTATAGACTGGATTTATAGGAAACTCAAACACAAAATGTAATTTTAAATGAACCATGAAGTGGGTGACATATAAAACCATATATTGCTACTCGAAAATAAACATACGGAAATATGAATATTAGGATGTTCCGTAAAATTACTAACATTGGACATTTCAAATGTAGACGATAACTGTAGGTTCGCTCTAGCAATCGGATAATGGGAAATGGTATATGGCAAAATGTACATAACAATGAAAAGGGTTGGGTTATTATACCCTCCACCATAGAGTGGGTCGTTACTGACAGTGTTATTCCTTTTTCAAACCTTGAAATATTTATTTGAAATATACATATGGGCATTTCCAAATTGAGACCGGTAATTTTTCAGAAAAAAAAAAATACTTTTTTCTGGACATGTTTATTTAGAATTATGAAGTCAAGCCATGCATGAGGTATCATGCATGTCCTCAATTGAGGACAACCGTAAAAAAATTATTTTCTCTAGATTTATTTTTTTATTTTATGGTAATGTATTTTTCACTTTGTATTCTCCTTTGTTTAGCACAAATGTCTTTAATTATGACATTTGTGTTACAGTATAGACACGGTTTCGTGTTACAGTTGTTTTTCAATTCGATTTTGTGTTATTTCTTCCGCTTGTCCGTGACGCAAAGCATTTTAAAGTTTGCGCTGACGAAATGCAGCGAAATATTAATGGAATAACGGTCGAAATCAAATATTGGCAGCTTTAATGGTCCAAACAGTTAGTCAGTCATATTACGCTTGAACAGTCTTATAATAAACTTTGCTAGAAATATTGCTGATTACTATGGAAATTGATGTAAGTTGATAGTTGATTTTGCCGCAAAGAGTATACGATTTCTGTGTGTGCTTTATGAGAGGAAGTTTTCACCACTTCGTATGAAAAAGACGCTGTGGGCGTAACTGGAGCAGTCATCAAAATAAAATTATTGGACGCAATAAGGACTCCAAACTTATTTCCCTTAATTACAAAAAACAATATATTCGAAAAGATTTATCCATTTTCGTATAAAAAAGGGTAGATTTTAAATGCTTCTTTAACATTTTAAACAGATGCACAACTTAAAGAGGTTAGCAAAGTTTAGTCTTCTAGTTTAGTTAATATGAAATATGATAGCCTCCAATATACTGAAAAAGGGAGGGAAGATTAGAAACAGTCAAATGATTACTATCCATGAAATCTCACATGAATCTTATGAGTAGTATAGAAGTTATCAGAGTTTTAACATGTCACAAAATGTTAATCATTTATGGAGAAAGTACCACAAAGGGTGGGCCGATATGGTTACTCATCCAACATAAACTCGGTTTCAGGAAAATATGACCATGTACGAAATTGTAAGTCATTCGAACAATCTATTTTGAGCTATCTTCAAATCCACTCAAACAAACAGACAGACGGACAGACATAAGCTAATTGATATGTTTTAACCCATTGAGAACCCATATTGATAATTTTACATTTTGTGAGAAAATATGTGGGCAATTTTAGGAAATGGAACGTAAATAACACTATCAAA
Organism: Eudasyphora cyanicolor; assembly: GCA_963930755.1. Classification (NCBI taxonomy): domain Eukaryota; kingdom Metazoa; phylum Arthropoda; class Insecta; order Diptera; family Muscidae; genus Eudasyphora; species Eudasyphora cyanicolor. The sequence continues at coordinate 178,990,036 of OZ005737.1, forward strand.
CAAATTAAGACTTTTTGCTTGGAACCGAGTTTTTTTTTTTTACAGTGGGTCAAAATTTTAAATTTTTGTTCGAAGGGAGTATTATACTAAATGAAAAAAATGTTATAAGTTAATGTCTGAGATATTTCTTTTTGTCAGAGTTATATAGTGACATTTTATGAGGATCATTTTTGTGGAAAATCTTAATCATCTAGGTCCCCTCTTAATGAGTCAATTTGGCCCTTTTTTTCGAGAAAAACAGAAAAGTCCTTTCAAAATTGACATTTAAGGATTAAAATATTCTACGAAATTTTAAGTAGGGGTCGCAAAAGGCACCGAATTTGTAAATTTAGCTATTTACGCTTAAATAGCTAAATTACACTCCAACTTTAACAAGAAAATACGATAATGTAAATTTAACGTCGTGATATCTGTAGAATAATTGGAGCAGTATAGCGACTCTATAATTCTGAAAGGGCATGTTGAGTAGATTATTTTTGTAGAAAAAATGTATGGTCCAGCTAGTCTGAGTATTTTTTTAAAGTGTGTTAAAGTTTTAAATTTTTGGCCGAAGGGAGTATTATACTAAATGAAAAAAAAATTTATAAGTTAATGTCTAAGAGATTTCTTATTGTCAGAGTTATATAGTGGAATTTTATGAGGATAATTTTTGTGGAAGATCCTAACCCTCTAGCTCCCTTCTTAATGGGTCGGTTGGGACCTTTTTTCGAAAAAAAAAATAAAAAACAGTCCTTACGAAAGCACATTTAAGGATTAACATATTATACGAAAATTTTTGCCGGAAAATTTCAGTGTGGGTCGCCAAAGACACCAAAGTCGTAAATATAGCTCTTTACGCTATACAAAAAATACTATAATGTAAATTTAAAGTCGCTATAACATAAAATACAAACACTTGCAATTTTGTCGAGTGTAATGCGTTTAGAGTACCCATAGTCAGTCTATTGGAAAATTGGCGTTATTGCCATACCCTTTTTTGGTACCTCCTAATATGGCGAAAATTAAAATTATGAAAATGTTTTTTAATTCCCTTATTTTACAATATGGATAATAACTTATATATTTACCCATAGATACCATATTGCTCTTTTTATATTTTCCTCTTTTTAATATTTACCAATTCCATTTTACTCGAAAACTTTGAAGCATAAGAAAAATACATACTATTAAAAAAGTTATGAAGTTAATGTTTCAGCAACGAGACTTCGTTAAACATATTTTAATTTATCACTACTTTAAATGAACTGTTTATATTGAAAGTTGCGTAAACGCCATTCTGCTTTTGAACTAAGATTAGTGTCGTCAACGGGCTATGTGCATAATAGATATATAACTCTCAAGACTTTAAAGTTTCTATATACACTTCTAGTTTTAATAACTCTCTTTTTCTAATGGTGAATAGTAAAGCAGAATGGCGTTTACGCCACTTTCAAAATAAGCAGTTCAAATTTACATTATTTTATTTATTTGTATACTCGTAAGTTGGCGTGTAAAATTGCTAATTAAGCGTAAAACTAAAGCTATATTTACAACTTTGGTGTCTTTTGCGACCTCCGCAGAAATTTTCCGGCAACAATTATCGTAGAATATTTTAATCCTTAAATATCCTTTTTGAACGGATTTGTTCGAAATATGTGCCAAATTGGCCCGTTAAGAGGGGAGCTAGAGAGTTGAGATCTTCAACAAAAATGATCCTCATAAAATTCCACAATATAACTCTGACAAGAAGAAATCTCTCAGACATTAACTTATAGCATTTTTTTCATTTAGTATGATGCTCCCTTCGACAAAAAATTTATAACTTTGACCCACTGTAAAAAAACTCAGACCAGCTGGACCATAATTTATTCTAAAAAAATTAATCTACTGAGTAGCCTTTTCAAAATTATTGGGTCGCTACTCTGTTACATAAATGCTGTTGAATAGTGTAATTGTTTACGACATATGTGTTGGCACATTGTAAAATCTAAACTGCTACTCATTTCTACAAACGGTAATAGGCCTTAATTCCGCATTATATTGCAATACACGTGCAAAATACATGATATTTGAAAATATCTATCTGGTTGAACTTTATGTGCTATAGAAACCGTATATATAACCTACTCCACACCGTAGTCAATGGTATTATGTGTTTGTGTATTTGTTTGTAACTCCCAAAAGGACCATCGTTTATTTACCGATCGATTTACAATTACTCCCTGTCCATCCGTTCGTCTATAATATAACCTTGTTATCAAAGTATATGTCGTAGTTATGATCCAATCCAGATGAAACTTAGCACTGCGCTTTTTGTGACAAAGAACGATACTTACTGATATTTATAAAATAAGTTCAGGTACTCGTATATAAAGCACTCATATATATTTCCTCCGATTTAGTATCTACACGGGGCAAATTCGCCTTTTTTGATATGCTTGAATCGAAAGAAACTACCCAGCAAAAAAAGAGCACCCAAAGAAGCAATAAAAATCCCCAACTTATGATCCGGAAGTTGTTCTAATTTGGATTTTCACCAATGAATTTAACAAGGGGTTGTCGCGCCGGGGAAGTACTTCTTTGTCACCACTTTTGCACAACTCTTTTAAAGCACTGTAAGATTTGCTTTTTTGGTGTTGTATTTATTTGATGAATGTATGTCGTTCTTATTAACATCTTTGGGTCCAGAGATTTCATATTTTAAAGGAATACAAATGTTGACATAGGGAAGGGAACGTATAAATAATATACTATTGGCCAAAGAGATTAACGATCATATATACATATGTATGTTTGTTTAGGACATTTGAAGATGTCTGTAATCTGTATGGTGTAGATGGCTCTTGAAAAGTGTGACCGAATAGTGTAATTAACATTCTCACAAAAAAAAAGTTTTCCGTAGCCCCGGTTCAGAGAATAGTAAAGTACCACAGTGTGGTACAGTATGTATGGTATGGTATATTTAATTACCATAATTTCTTTTAAAATTATTTAATTATAACCTACACCACACTGTGGTACAATTTATTATGATTTTATGCATTTGTTTCTAACACCAAAAATGAGAAGAGATATATAGAACCATCGTTTATTCTACCGATCGACTTAGAATCACTTTCTGAACCGATTTAGCTATGTTAGTTTGTGCATGCGTTCTTGTAATCTATGTGCAGGTCACAAATATAGTCCGATCTAAAAGAAATTTTGTACATATCTTTATTTTGGGACAAGACAATTCGTATTGAAATTGAAAGACAATCCGTATTTCTTTCGTCTACGGCGAAGAGATCAAAAATCTCTTAACTATTTGAATATCAGTTTAGAAACAGATATCGTAATATATATGAATGTACCTTCGATTTAGCATATACCCTCTATAGAAGATATAATTTCCTTTCGATGTTCATGAAATTTGGTTACGTCTTTTTTTCTTGAATAAAATCGTGATTTTTTGACGAAAAACGAATTTTGATTTTTTGAGGGTTACGCTCTTGGGCATTTCTGGTGACGCTATATTAACATTTTTGGAAAGTATAAAGTGTTGTTCATAAATTCAGTTTTTATGGCAATCCAATGTACTACAACTCCAAAATTTAACATATTTCGAAGAAAATCAGCAAACTTTGAAATGACTTTATGTTATTTTAATCGGCTATGAAAAAGTCGACTTGTAGGTCCGATTTATCGACCTAGTCGACTGAAACGAAATTTAATTGATGAAAAAGTCGACTAGCTTCCAGAACCATTCACTAACTCTGATATAGCCGCCATATAAATATATATTTCTTCCCTTTAGCACTATAGACGCAGTATTTTACATATATATCATAGCCCTCATACATATGTTCCTTCCGATCCTTCTCGTTTTAAAATTATGCATTCTTGGGTTAATAATTTATATTCCGAAATTACATTTTGGTTAGTTATTTAGAAGAACTTCATTAAATGCCGAAAAAATGTGCATACTTATGAATTGGAAGTACTTATAATGTTATTCTTTTGGAAGTACTTCTTTTATTTTTTGCTGGGTATATTTGGAACACAAATTTTTAAATATTATACATTTCTGAGCAAATATATATTATTTGAATATTAATAAAATTTATTTCGAACGCACACATTCTTCTTCTTAACAAAATATATTTGCAAACTAATTTTCTCAAATTAAATATGTGTTCATATACAAATAAAATTATTGTTTAGGAATTTCTCCAATTACATTTGGTTTAAAACAGATTTTCTAACCGTTGCAGATTTTCAAATTTCATTTTTAACTTTTCGTTGATTTCGAGTTATACCTTATAATTTAAAATTACAAGTAGTAATAACATTTATTTTAAAGCATTGAGTTCTAATTTATATATAAAACAAGTCATCATTTGTTGTCAACCCATCTGAAATTTACGAAAAAAACAAGTAAGAAAGTTTCAGTCGGGTAAACCGACTAAGGTATACCCTCACTTTGTGAGTTATGTAATATTGAATATTACTCGAATTATTCTGTCAATTTGTGTGGGAGGTACCAGAAGGGGTTTATAAAAATACACCTATTTTTCGCTGAACATTAGATACTTTAAATTCATTGCACTGTGTCGAATTATAAGCATTTATGTGCACTGGTAAAAACGTTATGAGATATTAAATTGTGGTATGATTTGGCATTTTGTGGGGGAGGTACAAAGAGGGGTGTGGCGATAACGCCCATTTTTCACAGGGCTATAGGCACTATAAAAACATTACACTGTACAAAATTTCAAGTATTTTTATACACTGGTTTTAATGTTATAAGCTGTTAACTTTTGGTGCAAAAAGGTACCTTTGTGTGGGAGGTACCAAAAGGGGCGTGGCAACAACACCAATTTTTCACTGGACTGTAGGCAATATAAAAGCATAATACTGTACACAATTTCAAGTATTTTTATACACTGTTATTAATGTTATAAACTGTTGACTTTTTGTGCAAAATGGTGCCTTTGTGTGGGAGGTACCAAAAGGGACGTGGCGACTTCGCCCATTTCTCCAGTTGATAGCGACTAATAAGCTAATACTATGTGTGGAATTTCAAAAGATTCGAATAAGTAGTATAGCAGTTATTAAAGAATCAATATTTCACAACATTTTAACCATTTGTGGGGGAGGTACTAGAAGGAGTGGACCAATATGGCCCATCTTTGAACTGAGCCGGAGATAGAAAAAAATATTACCACATACCAAATTTGAGGTCAATCGGTTACTCATTTCGAGAGTTATCGTGCGCACCAGCCAGCAGACACACAGACAGACAGACAGACGGACGGACATTGCTCATTCGACTTAAAATTACCCAAAACGGATTTCCTCCGAACATACTTGGGGTCTTAGGTCACTCCTTCGACGTGTTACACTTTTTTCCGTAGCAAATGATATATACCCTCGTATCACTAAAGTGAGGGTATAATAACCTTGAATTACTGAAAACATAAAACTTGTCCTAAACAAACAACAAGTTCGGTCGGGTAAACCGACTAAGGTGTATACCCTCACTTTGTGAGTGTACACCGGCTGGTAGATTGGTGTGTGGGTACCACAAATAGCTGGACGAGCACTGTACCTAATGGTAAGGTATGAGCCATTCACTTTTGGTATGAGTCGCCGATTTTGTGTGGGAGGTACCAAAAGGGGCGTGGCAACTGCGCCCGATTTATAGCGACAGATAAACTAACGGATTTTCCAACAAGAGGTGTTATTTTTAATCACTCGATATTTCGGTAGCTGTCACTTTTGAAGCTTTTATTCTTTGACATTTGACAAGTAGAAACTACGCCATTACTAACCATTAAGGAAAGGCAGAAAGTCGGGCGGGGCCGACTATATAATACCCTACACCTCCCTAACAATGCGATAAGGGTCATTGCCATAATAATTTGGAATAATTCGTTCCTAAAGTGAGAAACATCTTTCTGGAAAATTTTAATGATCGGAAGTAAAATACAACCTCTATAGCGGTTTGATACCAAATCAGGAGGAACATATATATGAAGCTTTAATGTAAATCTGAACCGATCTTCCCTGAATACTTATTCATGTAAAAAGACCTCCTTCTGTCGAATTTCGTACTGATCGGATATAAAATACAGTCTCTACAGCGCTTACATGTCAAATCGGGGGTAACATATATATGGGAGCTATATCTAAATCTGAACCGATTTTCTCCAAATTTGGCAGTATTCATTCATGTAATAAGAAACCTCTTTCTGCCGAATTTCGCACTGATCGGATATAAAATACAGTTTTTACAGCGCTTACATGTCAAATCGGGGGTAACGTATATATAGGGGCTATATCTAAGTCTGAACCGATTTCTTCCAAATTTAATAGTGTTCATCCATATAATAAGAAACCTCTTTCTGCCGAATTTCATACTGATCGGATATAAAATAAAGTTTTTACAGCGCTTATATGTCAAATCGGGGGTAACGTATATATGGGGGCTACATCTAAATCTGAACCGATTTCTTCCAAATTTAATAGTTTTCATCCATAAAATAAGAAACCTCTTTCTGCCGAATTTCATACTGATCGGATATAAAATAAAGTTTTTACAGCGCTTATATGTCAAATCGGGGCTAACATAAATATGGGGGCTATATCTAAATCTGAACCGATTTTAACCAAATTCAATAGGGATCGTCCCTGGGCCAAAAAAAAGATTTGTGTAAAGTTTCGTCGAGATCGGACCATAATTGCGACCTCTACTTTGATTACAAGAATACATGCACAGACGGACAGACGGACATAGCTAAATCAACTCAGAAAGTGATTCTAAGTCGATCGGTATAATAAACGATGGGTCTATTTCTTCTCCTTTTGGGTGTTACAAGCAAATGCACAAAGTTATAATACCCTGTACCACAGTGTGGTGTAGGGTATAAAAATGGAACGATACACGATTATCGATCGATACAAAACGATCGAACAAAAAACGATACGAACGATACAAAATCATCTTGACTGATGAGGCCCATTTCCACCTCGGGGCTCTGGGGCTCGGAAAACCCAAGAGTTATTGTTGAGAAGCCTCTCCATCCTCAACGTGTGACTGTTTGGTGCGGTTTATGGTCCGGCGGGGTCATTGGACCTTACATTTTCGATAATGAGGTTGGATCAAGAGTTACGGTGAATGGATTGCGCTATCGAGAGATGATTAATGATTTTTTATGGTCGGAGTTGGATGGTACTGATCTGGACAACGTTTACTTTCAACAAGACGTTACGTTACGTGCCGCAAAAGCAACGAAACCATTGCTCTGTTACGGGAAAACTTTCCGGACCGTGTTATCTCTCGAAGAGGACAATTGGCCACCGAGATCTTGTGATTTAACACCTTGCGACTTCTTCCTTTGGGCCCACGTGAAAGATGAGGTCTACGCCAACAGCCCAAGACCTCAATGATAGAATTCGTGAGGCTATTGAGGACATATGGGAGCCACTTTGCGATTTGGTTACGGAAAATTTCATGAAAAGGATATGATCCTGTAAGCGTGGTCGTGGTGGCCATTTGGCTGATGTTGTTTTTCATTATTAACGGCATACCTTCCTCTTTGTTATGAAATAAACATCCAATCATTTATCTCAAAATATGGCATTTTTCTTTGAATACCAAAATAACACCTCTTGTTGGAAAACCCAGAAGTACAGAAGTTTTTAGCGAATCAATAGTTCACTAAATTTTAAACCTTTGTGATGGAGTTACTAGAAGGAGTGGACCAATATGGGCCATATTCGATCTTAGCCTGAGATAAAAAAAATATTACCACATACCAAATTTGAAGACAATTCGTTACTCCTTTCGAGTAACGAAAGCCGCTCCAGCCATACAGAAAGACTGACGGACGGACATTGCTCAAATGACTTAAAATGGCCTAAAACGGATTGCCGCCGAACAGACTTGGGGTCTTATGTCACTCCTTCGATGTGTTACACTTTTTGTCCGTAGCAAATGATATATACCCTCGACACACTAAGGTGAGGGTATAATTAAGGTATTGATATATTTTCTGAATATCAAATGCAAATAAATGTTTATTTCGTAAATAATCGTACCAAATAAAAAGTATTAGAACGGAAAAAACTACTTTTAAACCACAAATAATCTATACTTAATTTTAAAGAAATCATTTGAGATTTACATATTATTTGCCCCTATAAATATGATCCTTCCGATTTAGAATATTTTCTAAAAATTTCGTTTAAATTCTAAGATGGGCCTATTAGTCCACAATATTATCTCCCCAAAAATAATCCGAATTTTCAGTAATTTCCCACAATAAAAATACGGTTATAAGGTACCGTACACACCTTGATAGATCAATATCTATCGTGGATAATGAAACTACTGATGTCAAAAAAATTGTACAAAATATAGACTCCGAATCGGAAGGTATAACTGTATGGGACTTTACGTAATTATAAATATATTTTCATCAAATTTATCAGTTTCTTGGATCTCTTGAAATAAAAAATACGTTCTGCAAAATTTTATTAGTAATATCAAAATCTGAACCGATTTTCCTTAAATTTTGCAGCATTCGTGCGGATATAAAATACGGCTTCTATAGCGCTTAGGTGTCAAGGTAAAAACATGTATACGCGGGCTATATTTGAAATCTGAACCGATTCGCCCTTAGACCAAGCAAGATATACTTGCCAAATTTGAACACCATAGCACAATAATTGAGGAATGTACTTTGATTACAAGGACACATGAACAGATAAACGGACGAAAATTGCTAAATCGACTCAGAAAGCGACTCTAAGACGATCGGTATAATAACACTATGCAACAAAATGTTTGTCGGAGGGCTGTACATGACATTTTCTTGTGTCCTAAACACGAAAAATTATTTTAAAAAATCATTTACGGCAATTTTTTTTAAATCTGTTCATTAATATACACATTTTTTTTTTTCTATTAGAAAAGAATTGACTTAAAAAAAATCGTATTTTCTTGGCACGAAAAACATCATAAGAAATAGATAAAAATTTAATGCTAGCATACTAACGAAGAAAACAATGCCAATTTAAAGAAAATTTATGGATGAATGTAGAAATTATAGCACTTTTGGTAGAAATAACTGAATTTCAACATAATCCGGTTTTTATACCCTCACTATTGTGAACAAGGGTATATATCAGATGCAACGGGTCAAAAGTGTAACACATCGATGGAGTGACCTAAAAGACTCCAAGAATATTTGGCAGAAATCCGTTTTGGGGCATTTTAAGTCTTTTGAGGAATGTTCGTCTGGTTGGTGTGCACGACAACTTTCGACAGGATTAACCGATAGACTTCAAATTAGCTATGTGTCAATATTTTTTTCTATCTCAGGCTAAGGTCAAATATGGACTATGTTGGTCCACTCCTTTGAGTACCTCCTCTTCGAAGGCTCAACATTTAGTGAAATATTGATTATCTCACAACTTCTATACTACTACCCAAAATCTTTAACAACTCCAAACATAGTATTAATTTCATGGTAGCTATCATCTTGAGAAAAATCGTCGAAGTTGTCACACCCCTTTTGGTACCTCCCATACAAATGGACCATTTTGCACAAAAAACTAACGGCTTATAACTTTGATTCCAGTGCCTTTACAGAAAGTTTAGTCTTGTGCAGAAAAGGCGTTATTACCGCGCCCCTTTTGGTTCCACCCATAAAAATGGAGCATTTTGCACAAAAAAGTTAACGGACATACAACAGTGTATTATTTATACCCATAGTGTATTTAAAAATGGACGTTATTGCCACGCCACCCAAACAAAATTGCAAAAATAAAAACATCTAAAATTTATTTTTTAATTTGCCTATTTTTACAATATGGGTCATAATTTATTGATTTATTCATAGAATATTTGCAAATAGGCATGGTTTTCTTCGTTATGATGCTAGATTTAAAAAAATTTAACAAACAATTTTTTGTTATGGTTTTTCCTGCCAACAAAAAAAAATTTTTTGATCAAATTTTTGCTAATTGTTTTAATGACAGTTACTGAACTTCCTTTTTTTACGTGAAAGTCGGGTTTCAGCATTTCTAGCCCTCATAATTTCCTTTAATTTATTTTATATCCCGGATTTATCGAGCTAATATGTACTTAAAAAAATATGGTCCAAAAACTAGTGGTAACCTATAAGAAAATCGTAACTTTAGAACAAATTTTTTTTTTTTAAAAACTTCCATTAAAAATTTTATTCTGGTTTTATAAAATACTTGCCCCAATCTATGCAAAAAAAGATTTTATCATAGTCTGAAAATGAGTGTATACTTCAATTAGTTTTGCTCGACTGCGATTTTCTTATTTGTTTTCTTTTTTCGAGCACGACAACCTAACAAACATGTTTGTATACATAGCTGAGGTCATGCGTCATAGAAGCCATTCGCAAATATAAAACTCATTTTAGAGCTATTAAAAATCCAAGCCATAAACCACTCTTCTCTGTGTTGCAGTCCATATCCGAGAATTCAAATTGGCAGTCATATCGATTCTGAATTTTAGCCCTATTTGTATTGCGTCCTCGTTTTTTTGTGGTAATGTTGGTGGCATTTTATAGACCTCCATTTTTATGTACAAAAATGTCCGAGTGCGTTCATTGTCACTTGGGGCAAAATGCTATGAATTTTTGTTTTTGTTTTGTTTTATGTGAGGTTTCGTTTCGCCAGTAATGGATGTAAGCTTAGCCGGAAGCGGCTCCCTAAGGGAGGAGTAAATACATATATGCGAATATTTTGAACTTCATAAAATTTGTATGCTCATATGGGCATATTTCAAATTCCAAAGACAATTGCTACAAATGGATGAAATAAAAATAACCTTTCTCTGAATTTTCATATTTTTTTTTATTTTAGGGAAACGTGGAGGGTTTAGTTGAGCCTGATTGTGGATGGTGACGTTTCATTTCGCCCCCGTTGCATGACACTTGTTATTTGCTATTCAAAGGACATCCAATTGATTTTATGTTTAAGAGGTCACGTGACATCGTTTAATATTCTACTCACTTGGGTGAGTTGGCAAAATTGTATGTATATTATGTATGGGAAGTGGGAGTGATTGGACATTTCTAAATTGTTTTATTACATTTTAATAATGGACATAAGGGCTTCTCTGTTTCGGTAATAAAAAAAATAATATTGACCTCTTCAAATCTCCTGAAGCTTTCTTCACATTTTTAGATGATATTTTGATTAGTTTTAGAATAACAATAACGCAATAAATTAACATTCTCATTTAAATTCAATTTGCATTAATCCAAAGTTATGTTTATATAATAAAGTGCTTGCCTTTAATATTTGTATGTTTATACGAAGGACCCTCAACCCCAATTCATGCTTGATAATATTCATTCATTCGCCTTAGATATCACCTTAGATATTAAACAAGTAAAAGCGTTAAGTTCGGCTATGCCGAATCTTATATACCCCCCACCATGGATAGCATGAAAACTCAAACCTACAAAATAACTCAAACCTAAAGAAAAATAGATGAGAACAGTAGGAAACATATAGTAGATGAGAAGAGTAAGAATAACAACAAGTTAGATGATATATATGGGAGCTATATCTAAATATGAACCGATATCGCCCATTTGCAATCCCAAACAACCAGCAACTATAAGAAGTATTTGTACCAAATTTGATCAACCTAGCTTTATGATTGCGGACTGTAGCGTGATTACCACAGACGGACGGACAGACGGACATGGCTAAATCGCCTTAGAATTTTACGACGATTAAGAATATATACTTTATGGAATCTCAGATCAATATTTAGAGGTGTTACAAACGGAGTGACAAAATGAATATACCCCCCATCCTATGGTGGAGGGTATAAAAATGTAATAAATCGCAGGGGGCCTAATGGTATGGTATGATTGCGGGATATCCGTTGCAGAACCGTTGGAAAATCTCCGCAAGTCTGACAGTCTGGCTAGTGTCCAGGATAAATTTCCAAAGCAGTAACCAAATGACTTTAAACAAGTTTTTTTAAGTTCTATTGTGAGCCACATAAGCCCAAATTTTTGGAGCCTTTCAAATCGGGTCATATTTTCACTCGGATATCTTTCTTTTGAATTTATATCAGAACTATAGAAGTTGTATTTTAGTTTCGATCAATGCGACATTTAGCAGAAAGAATTTACCAATTCATGTAAATAATAGTCAAGCTCGAGGTCTAGTGTTTTTGGTTTAATAAATATTTTTATTATTCATATTTGTATCCGATATTTCGCAATTTCTTTGAATTGCATCATCAGGGATGTTCTACAACAATTAAACCATAATAAATAATTAATTAATTAATATAACAAAAATTTTGAAATAGTTAAAATAAGTATAAATAAATAATCACAACTATCAGGCGAACAGAAAACACAGACACAAAACGTTTCCCTTTGATCACACTTACATGCATGTACAACAACAACACACAAATATTCTTAAAGCTAGCGTAGTATCACTACTCTCGTCGATGGTAAATATTGCACTGGTGTTAGGTTGTTATTGCACGTCGATCGTTGGAAATTCGTTGAGTCGTTTTTCTTATTAGGCTTCGGTAGCTGTGAGCGATGTTTTCGGTGTCGGACTTGTAGTTTATTCTTGTTGTTGTTGGTATATTATTGATGTGTAACATCTCAAGAGTGAACCTTTTTTGGTAGTTATTTTCTCTTTGTAACACACGTACATTGCCGAAATCAGGATGATGTTTGTTTCTCGCACAGTGTTCCGCCAGCGCAGTTTTTGCTGAATTTTCATAATTTCTTATTTTTAAGTCAGATTTATGTCCTGATATTCTGGTTTTTAGCTTATTTTTTGTTGTACCGACATAAACTTTTTGACATTTTTCTGAATTATTTCCTTCGCATGAGATGGAATATATTACATTTGATGTTTTCATTATAGGGATCTTGCTCTTAGTGTTACTGAATAGTTTTTTTAATGTATTATTTGTTTTGTGTGCAATGTTATAGAGGTTTTGGTCGCAGATTTTTGAATTAGTAATTCTTTCAGATATATCTTGTATATATATAAGGGATTTGTATACTTTTTTGTGATCTTCCAATATATCGTAGTTTCGTTGTTTTGGTTTGTAGTTTGCTAATAATTCATTCGTCAGTTTTTTGGGAAAGTTGTTTTCATAAAGAATATTCTTTATTTTAATTTTGTTTTGGTGGTGAAATTTCTCATCACTTATTGCTAGAACTCGGTTAATTAGGTTTTTAGCTGTGTTAATTAATATTCTCTTCGGGTGTTTCGAGTAGTAGTTAATTAATCTACCGGATGCTGTTTTTTTCTGGTACCAATCAATGTCAAGTTTATCGCCGGATCTGATAATGAGTGTGTCCAGGTGAGGTATTTTATTGTTATCCTCAATCTCGATTATGAATTTAATATTGTTCTGGAAGCTGTTGAGCGTTGTCAAGGTTTCATTTATTGCACTTTCCCTAACTATTGCAAATAAGTCATCAACATATTTTGTCATAATCCTAGGTTTTGTTGTCAAGTTATCCATACAGGTGTCAAGTAGTTTCTCCATAACTATATCCGCTACTATTGGAGAAGCAGGTGAACCCATCGGTAGTCCTTTTTTCTGTCTGTATATTCTCTCTTCGTATTTGAAATATCTATTCTCTACAATGCAAAATTTTAAAATTTTAAGGAATATGCTCTTTGTCATATTCGTCAAATCTTCTATTTCGTGTGATCAAAGGGAAAAGTTTTGTGTCTGTGTTTTCTGTTCGCCTGATAGTTGTGATTATTTATTTATACTTATTTTAACTATTTCAAAATTTTTGTTATATTAATTAATTAATTATTTATTATGGTTTAATTGTTGTAGAACATCCCAGATGATGCAATTCAAAGAAATTGCGAAATATCGGATACAAATATGAATAATAAAAATATTTATTAAACCAAAAACACTAGACCTCGAACTTGACTATTATTTACATGAATTGGATATTCAATAAAAAAGGTCGAATAAAAACAGAATCTTCATAAAGAATTTACTTTATTCAGAAACAAACTCGATCATTTGTTGAAAATCGGTTATGATGTAATATACGAGTATGTCTCTCCTGATTTTCCACTAGAGCGCAATAGAAGTTGTATTTTACAACCGATCATTGCGAAATTCGACAAAAAGTGGAAGAAATACTGCAAAATTTGGAGAAAAAAATGCTTAGTATAAATATATTTAATATACCCTTACCTTAAAGGGAGGTGGTTAAGGACTGCGCATGGAAAAAATTATACATGATTTTAGTCTTATAACTTTTTGTCTGTCTGTCATGTATTCTTGTAATCAAAGTGCAGGTCGTATTTATGGTCCGTTTGTTATGAAATTTAGCACAGTGCTCTTTTTCGGCCAAGAGTCAAGATTTAGATGTAGCCCCCATATGTATATATGTTACCCCCGATATGACATGTAAGCGTTGTAGAAACTATATTTTATATCATATCAGTACGAAATCTGGCAGAGAGATTTCTCTTATTACATTAATGAACACTGCAAAATTCGGGGAAAATCGTTTCAGATTTAGATATAGCCCCCAATTTGATATGTTAACCCCGATTTGATATGTAAGCGCTGTAAAAACTGTATTTTATATCCGATCAGTATGAAATTAGGCAGAAAGGGGTTCCCTATTAAATTTGGAAGAAATCGGTTCAGATTTAGATATATCCCCCATATATACGATACCCCCGATTTGACATGTAAGCTCTGTAAAAATTTTATTTTATAAACGATCAGTGCGAAATTCGGCAGTAAAAGGTTTCTTATTACATGAAGGAATACTGCCAAATTCGGAGAAAATCGGTTCAGATTTCGATATAGCCCCATATATATCTTACCCCCGATTTGACATGTAAGCGCTGTAAAAACTGTATTTTATATCCGATCAGTATCAGGGACGTATACAGAGGGGGGCCCTCGAAAAATATTTGAAAGGCCGTTAAAAAACAATACAAAAGCGTAAAAAATGGTAACAGTAAAAGTAATAACGACTAAAAATAAGAACAGTGCATTGTTTCCTCGCTAAAACTTTGTAAATTATGCATCGATTTTCTTCGGAATGGTCTCAATTTATTCATAACCTTTTAGAGTTTACGATAAAATCACAAAAATATGACAATTATGCGTTTCTAGATGTTTTTATGAGGCTTTTATTTAAAAATTATTAAAATTTTCTCAAAATATATGATTTTTTGCAATACTTTGTAAGATATCGTCGAAACCGCTGAACGGATGGAAAATTGTACTATGCGAACTTGAAGGCTACTTAATTCTGAAGTTTGTAAAGCTTACCCGAACCAATTCGGATGAATGGTTCTCTAGTTATGCCATAATATGTGGTTCAACCTCTCTTTTTTCTTAGCCTAAAGGGTTGTCCATTTAAATTCTCGCGATAAGCTGTAATATGGAAAGAAATTAGTGGTTGAACCACATATAGTGGCAGAACTCGAGAACCATTTATCCGATTTGGTTGAGGAAAGTTTTAAATAATGAAATATTAAGTAGCCTTCAACTTCATGTAATACCATTTTCCATCCGTTCAGCGGTTTCGACGATATACGAGTATTACAAAATATTGCCAAAAAATGTGATTTTTTGATAAAATTTTAATATTTTTGAAATAAAACTCCCATAAAACAATCTAAAATGAAAAAATTTTATTTTTATGATCTTATCGTAAAGTCTGTTCGGTTATGAATTAAACGATCCCATTCCGAAGAAAATCGATGCATAATTTAAAAAGTTATTGCTTAGTAAGGTTTTAACTTTAAAACTTTCTTCTCGATGTAAAATTTACAAAAACAAACTTTAAAAGCTAAGATTGGAGGTTAAGATTGGAGACGTCTTTTGACGTCTAGAATCAGAATCTATGCATTAAAACAGAAACCCAAGAAAAAATGTTGTTTTTGTCGACCGGTGTAATTATTGGTTGGCTTTAAATTTATGATAACCAGATATGGCGAAAACTAAGTTAAAATTACATTTATGATTTCTTATCTATCTACCTTTTTAATATGTGGGTTGAAGTGATGGAATGAGTTTGCACAATCGTGTATGTAAATTTGACTTTATATTGGGTGTGGCCATTACACAGAACTTATCACGGTATAACATGAAGCTATAATTACAAGTCTGTTTAATGTCGTTCCGATACGAGTTGTAAATCTAATAAAGGAAGATTTCGAAGAAGTCACACTTTTTTACAAAAACGATTTAAAAAATTCAGCAAAATCTGTTTTAGCTGAAATAAGTATATGGATTGATTATTGGAAGCAGATGAATGATAAGCCATTAAATGCATTAGATGCTATTTCAGTTTGTGATGATCAGTCAAGATTTAGATATAGCCCCCATATATACGTTATCCCCGATTTGACATGTAAACGCTGTAAAAATGTTATTTTATGTCCGATCTGAATTACATAATATGTTTCTACCCTTATCGCATTGTTAGGGAGGTGTAGGGTATTATATAGTCGGCCCCGCCCGGCTTTCTGCCTTTCTTTACTGGTTTATTCTTCATACTCTTAATAATATCAGTAACCTTGGATGGGGTTACAGTGAAGTCTGACGTATGGTTTATTCTAGTAGAATGGAATATCTCTTCTGCTTGACTTTTTCCTTAATATTTTTGATAAATTCCAAAATGGGGTGTATCCTTTTCCTATTTCAGAAAGAATGTAATTCTAAGATGAATTCCTAAAAGTCTCAATGAATATTTATTAAAACTTCACCTTGCAGGGAGGATGTTATAAAGGCTGGTAAAATTGTAAGGGCCGATGTTGAATGTGAACCACACCTAAACGTCAAGTTTTTTTCTGCATTTCATTTGACACTTCTCAATTTCAGTCTAACTCAATTTGAACCATGGAAAGATACAAAATCGAGCAAAGCGTTATAGTTTTTTAAGCCTTTTACGAAAATGGGCGTTCAAATCGAAATGCATTTCGTGCACTTCGTGTTGTTTTTTTTGATCAGCATAATCGACCAAATGTGTCCACAATCGGGAGAATTGTGAGCAAATTTCAGCAAACCGGGTCTGTAGGAGATGTGAAAACACCTGTGCATGCTCGCGCAGTTCATTTGGTGCGGCTTATAGGATGGCGACGTCATCGGGGCATACTTCTTCGAAATGAGGCCGGTCAGGCAGTTACTGTGTATGGTGTTCGCTATCGTGAGATGATAACGAACTTTTTGTGGCCCTTTGGAATATATGGATGTCGACAATATGTGGTTTCAACAGGACGGTGCTATTTGCCACACAGCTAACGAAACAATGGCTCTTTTGCGCAACAAATTCAATGACCTTGTTATCTCACGTCGTGACGCGTAGTGGTATCGAATATAAAAAAGAACGGAACGCTAAACGTAGTGATACTGTTAGGGTTCTGTTCAAAATAAAAGTATCACTACGACGTAGTGATACTGTTCTATGAACCGTACGTTATCGTAGTGGTACCGTTCGCGAACAGTAACACTAAAAAAATGTTTAGTGTATTCTGTTCTCTTGCAAGGGTTGCGATATTGTTCCGTTCGCGACGAAGGAACTGTGCAGAACGCTAAGGAACCGTTCCTTAGTGTTTTTTTCCGAACTCTGCTAAAAACTCATTATAGAAAATTTCAGGCCAATTCTTTGAAATTTGAGGTCTTTTTGGCGTTACGAAGTCAAATCTAGAGGGACCTTTGTATGGGAGCAATATCAAAACATGGACCTGTGACTACCGTTGTTCGTGTGAAGGATTCCGGGTGTATTTAAAACCCAGTTACCAATTTTCAGCCCGATCAGTTGACATTTTGTGGTCTCTATGATGTTATGAAGTCTAATCAGGGAGATGCTACATATTGGGGCTATATCCAAAAATAGACTGATATTGCCTTTTTTTAATCCCAACATACCTGCTGATATAAGAAGTATATGTGCCAAATTTCAGCCACTTAGCTCAAGTATTATAGATTGTAGGTGATTACAACAGACGGACGGACAGACGGACATGGCTAAATCGTCTTAATATTTTACGACGATTAATAATATATATATACTTTATGGGGTCTCAGATCAGTATTTAGTGGTGTTACAAATGGAGTGACAAAATAAATAGAGTGTATAAAAAACAAATAATTTCGAAAGTGTCTGCTGCTTTTAAAACGTTTTTTTACAAATTCTAAACAATTTGAACTTTGTCGTTTACAATGCCATTCGCGGTTATGCTTCCATTGTTGACACAATATTTTTTTTCGAAAACAATCCTTTATGCCGAGTGTAACTATGTTATACTTTCTTTTTATAATTTTCACTACATTTCCAAAACACAACATGTACAGTTTCGCAACAAATTAAAAAAAAAACATTTTTTTGGAAAAATAAATTGATGTTGCCACAACCTTTGTCTCAGTGTGAACATCTGACCGATCTTTTTTTGCAACATATATAAAATTTTTTGTCAATTCAGAAAATTTGGTGTGAGCGACACCGGGTATAGTCTGTACTGATATTAACAGGAAAAAAAAATTTTGTGCATGCGGACCAAAATCTTATAACGCCATAAAATATCTAAATATTATTATATTTCAATGAAACATTTTGTTGTTTGTAGGTCGAGTAGTCGCGAATCATTATATTTACAAAAGTCAATCCCACAATTCCCAAAATAATTTCGAAAAAAATGGATTTTTGGGTTTTCCCCTATAAATACTTTACTAAAATTCGGGCTCCAAATTCACTTTGTATTTAACGTGCCACACTTTACTACATATAAAAATGATGAAAGTTTTTATAGTCCTGCTTTACGATTGGAGAAAATCTGGGCATCTTTTAAAATTTTAAATCATATATATGGGGGCTATATCTAAATCTGAACCGATTTTCTCCAAATTTTCTACGAATTTGGTAGTATTCCTTCGAGTAATAAGAAACCTCTTTCTGCCGAATTCCGCACTGATCGGATATAAAATAACATTTTTACAGCGCTTACATGTCAAATCGGGGGTAACATATATATGGGGAATATATCTAAATCTGAACCGATTTCTTCCAAATTTAAAAGTGTTTATTCATATAATAGGAAAAGTATTTTAGCCAAACTTCATACTGATCGGATATAAAATACAGTTTTTACAGCATTTACATGTCAAATCGGGGGTGACATATATATAGGGGCTATATCTAAATCTGAACCGATTTTCTCCGAATTTGGCAGTATTCCTTCATGTAATAAGAAACCTCTTTCAGCCGAATTTCACACTGATCGGTTATAAAATAATTTTTTTAAGGCGCTTACATGTGAAATCGGTGGTAACGTATATATGGGGGCTATATCTAAATCAGAGCCGATTTCTTTCAAATTTAACAATGTTCATTCATATAATAAGAGACCTCTTTCTGCTGAATTTCATACTGATCGGCTACAAAATAAAGTTTGTACAGCGCTTACATGTCAAATCGGGGCTAATATATATATGGGGTCTATATCCATATCTGAACCGATTTTAAGCAAATTAAATAGGAATCGTCCTTGGGCCAAAAAAAAAGATATGTGTAAAGTTTCGTCAAGATCGGGCCATAATTGCGACCTGTACTTTGATTACAAGAATACATCTACAGACAGACAGACGGACATAGCTAAATCGACTCAGAGAAACCGTTCGCGAACAGTACACTAAAAAATAAATAACGTTAGTGTTCTCTGAAGGAACCGTTCCTATAACGTACTGTTATTTTCTGAACACTGGTTTTTAGTACCCGTAACCTTTACATGCGATCCATTGTAGAGGGTATATAAGATTCGGCATAATCCATCTTTACTTGTTTTTGGTTCATTATGGAGATATTTGAATTTAAAAGCTATTTTATCAAAAAGAAAATGTAAAATAACATTTTTTTTTCTTTAATGACAATCTCGAGGTCAGGTGTTGTGTTTTGTTTTTATTCATTTTCCAATATTTCGTTCTTCTTTGACGAACATCTTCAGGGATATCTAAAATTTTTTAAATATCTATCGAACAGCTCTCCCAGCACTCTAAGTATATCTGCTACTATTGCGAATGCTGGTTACCCCATGGGTAGACCTTTCCTTCGTCGGTAAAACTTTTAGTTGTTAATAAAATAACGGTTATCTTGAATACAAAAAAGGAATATTTTGAGGAAAAGGCCCTTCGTCATAGATGTAACATTTTTAATATTCGTCCACTTATTTTCAATAATTTTCATTGCGCAGTCCACCGGGATGCTTGGAAAAAGCAATGCAACATCGAAAGAAATCATTGTTTCATCTTCATTTATCATCGTGTTTCTTAGTTTTTCTTTGAATTCCGCGGAGTTTTTAACATTATATTTAGAATTTTCTGTAAGTTTCGCGAGAATTTTAGTAATGTAATTACATAAGGAAGGCTTTTCACTTCGAGCAATATGTTTTTCCATAAATGCACCATCGGGCAACTTATGTAAGTACATTACTAAAATTCTGTCGAAACTTACAAAAAAGAAAAAGATATTTTACCAAAGATCGATTATTAAGAAAACAATATTTAATATTAACATTTATTTATTTACATAATTTACAAATTAGTTATGTTCACGGTGAAAAATCTTTTATATCAAAAACTCATTGCTACATAAAACGTTATTTCTCGTTACACAACAGAGAGTAAGATGTCATTTAAAAGGTTTTTCGCGAGAAGAAAATCTTTTCAGTCTATAGTCATTGGAAATGTTGTCTCAAATACAAAATATTGAAGCATTTAGATGATTGCTGCAAAAGCTATGAGAATGTTGTGTTCCAAAGAATATGGCAATTTGTGTGGGTGGTACCAGAAGTGGCTTGACGAATACGCATATTTTGCTCTGAACAGTAGACACTTCAAAGATATTGCACTGTACCGATTTGTGAGTGTCTATGTGCACTGGTATTAACGTTATGAGCCATTCAAGTTGTTAAAGATTTAGCCATTTTGTATGGGAGGTAGTAAAAGAGGCGTAGCAATAACCGCCATTGACGGTTACGTTCTCACCGGCATCAATTTTGAAGAAATATGGACCGATGAATACGGTACGTCGGATCGGGAATCGGTCAATGGCAAAAAGATAGCTCCTTACGAGAGCTAAAATATTGCTCATGGGTGTCAAGGTCGTGGGTAGACTGGAAAGTTTTTTTTGGATTTAAAAAAAAATGGACTTAGCGCAATTGGCGAACGATTATTTTGATAATAAAACTGAACTATGGGGGCTTTATAAAGGATGATTTTTTGGCAAATTTCTTTTGGGCAGCACTATTTTTTGGCAGCTCAGCTGTTTTCGTGTAACATGTTACTGTCAAAAATGTTCCGTTTGGTCTATAATTTAACAATGATTCGGCTTACAAGCGAACAACGCTTGCAGATTAATGAATTTTATTTAATTTTATTGAATTTTGAGTTCGGTGAACAGTTTATTTGACTTTTAAGGCCGGTCAATTGGCCGCCTACATCATGCGATTTAACGTTTTAGGTTTTTGGGGCCATGTTCAGACTCATGTCTATAGGGACAAGCCCGCAACCGTTGACGCATTGGAAGCCAACATTGAAGAATTTATTCGTGAGATACAGGCCGATATGTTGGAGAGAGTATGCCAAATTCGACCCAGCTTATGAACCATTTGGGGCGCAGCCGCTGTTAACGTTTACATGAAATCGTCTTTAAACATTGAATTATATAGACTTTCCTTCGCTACTTGATGGAGACAGTATGGCTTCTTGCCTTTTTTGAAGGCATAGGTTCATCAGGATCTGATTCTGTTGGCTTTACTACGAGCCGTTAACACAGTCGAAGATGTGGCTTTTTCAGTCGACGTTGTTTGTGTGAATAGTTCCTGGTATAAACAAAATCAAATTATCAATGTTCAAACCGATCAGTAACAAGTAAAGCGATAAGTTCGGCCATGACGAATCTTATATACCAAAGCATGCGTGTATCAACCTTTGTTCGTGTGAAAGAACTTTAAACTACGAATTTTAAGTCAAGAAGTAAATTCAGTAGGGACCGTTGTATCGGAGAAATATAAAGCATTGCTATATATCGACAGTTTTTCGTGCGAATGGTTCCGAACATTAACAAAACAATATTTCATCAATTGACCATTTATCGATTTGCTTTGGTTTTAGCCCCTTTATTATGTTGCATATAAATTGTATTTTTTTTTTATACCCTACACCACACTGTGGTACAGGGTATTATAAGTTTGTTTCACGGTAGATGTTTGTAACACCTTAAAATAACACAGCTAGACCCACCTTAAAGTATACCGATCGACTCAGAATCACTAGCTGAGTCGATTTAACGATGTCCGTCCGTCCGTCCGTCCGTCTGTCCATGTAAAGTTGTTCGTCGACTACAGGTCGCAATTTCACTCCGATCGTTCTGAAATTTTGCAGTTTAGAGTATTTCGCGGCTGTTAAGATCGCTATTGAATTTGGTTGAAATCGGTTCAGATTTAGATATAGCTCCCATATATATCTTTCGTCCGATTTGGCCCTTTAGTCCTATAGAAGCTGTATTTTACATCCGATCGTTTTGAAATTTAGAATGGTAGAGTTTCTTGATCCATGAACCAACATTGCTGAATTTGAAGAAAATCGGTTAAGATTTAGCTATAGCTCCCATATATATGTTTCGTCCGATTTGGCCCTTTAGTCCTATAGAAGCTGTATCTTACATCCGATCGTTTTGAAATTTAGAATGGTAGAGTTTCTTGATCCATGAACCAACATTGCCGAATTTGAAGAAAATCGGTTAAGATTTAGCTATAGCTCCCATATATATGTTTCGTCCGATTTGGCCCTTTAGTCCTATAGAAGCTGTATTTTACATCCGATCGTTTTGAAATTTAGAATGGTAGAGTTTCATGATCCATGAACCAACATTGCCGAACTTGAAGAAAATCGGTTCAGATTTAGATATAGCTCCCATATGTATCTTTCGTCCGATTTGGTTCTTTAGTCCTATAGAAGCTGTATTTTACATCCGATCGTTTTGAAATTTAGAATGGTAAAGTTTCTTGATCCATGAACCAACATTGCCGAATTTGAAGAAAATCGGTTAAGATTTAGCTATAGCTCCCATATATATGTTTCGTCCGATTTGGCCCTTTAGTCCTATAGAAGCTGTATTTTACATCCGATCGTTTTGAAATTTAGAATGGTAGAGTTTCTTGATCCATGAACCAACATTGCCAAATTTGAAGAAAATCGGTTAAAATTAAGCTATAGCTCCCATTTATATGTTTCGTCCGATTTGGCCCTTTAGTCCTATAGAAGCTGTATTTTACATCCGATCGTTTTGAAATTTAGAATGGTAGAGTTTCTTGATCCATGAACCAACATTGCCGAACTTGAAGAAAATCGGTTCAGATTTAGATATAGCTCCCATATATATGTTTCGTCCGATTTGGCCCTTTAGTCTTATAATAGCTGTATTTTACATCCAATCGTTTTGAAATTTAGAATGGTAGAGTTTCTTGATCCATGGACCAACATTTCCGAATTTGAAGAAAATCGGTACAGATTTAGCTATAGCTCCCATATATATGTTTCGTCCGATTTGGCCCTTTAGTCCTATAGAAGCTGTATTTTACATCCGATCGTTTTGAAATTTAGAATGGTAGAGTTTCTTGATCCATGAACCAACATTGCCGAATTTGAAGAAAATCGGTTAAGATTTAGCTATAGCTCCCATATATATGTTTCGTCCGATTTGGCCCTTTAGTCCTATAAAAGCTGTATTTTACGTCCAATCGTGTTGAAATTTAGAATGGTAGAGTTTCTTGATCCATGAACCAACACTACCGAATTTGAAGAAAATCGGTTATTAGCTATAGCTCCCATATATATGTTTCATCCGATTTGGCTCTTTAGATCCAATCGTTGTTATACCTAACACCACACTGTGGTACAGGGTATTATTTAAGTATAAAATGTCCCAAAAGTAAATTTATGTAAACAATTTATACATGAATTACAAAATTTATATATCAGAGTTATTCAATATTACGAGAGTGGTGTAGGGTATTATATAGTCGGCACCGCCCGACTTTAGCCTTTCCTTACTGGTTTTATTTAATTCATTTCTGTAATACAAGAAGCCCTTATTGGCCAAATACATATTACAATTGATTATCAATATGTTATAAACTTAAGTAACCCTAAAACTTAACTTAAATCTACAATTGTTTAAGTATATTAACAGCTTCAATCCATAACATTTACAAGACAAAAACATATTATGTCGAATGGAAGTCCACCAGCGATGGAATACAATAATTTAGTCTCCAAGAAAATCTAAGAGTTTTCTGTGGTACGCCGAGAAAGACCATGCAAACGATTTTAATTCATTGGGCAAGTTATTCCGTATATGGGCAATAGTCATCAAAAATGATTTATCATCAAAAATGATTTTACAACAGTTATTCGTTAAATTTGGGATACATTTATTACATACGAGTATGTCTGATAATCTGTTCTGATTCATACATACAGTTCCCACATTTCATACGTATATCTCAATCTTGTTTCTAAGAGATATAAGCTTTACCCTTTATAAAATTGTTGTGCGGCTATGCTCTCAAGCAATGGACTGACACCTTTTTTCACGTATTGGCACTTTGGTTAGTAAATAGATTCATAGTTTCACACATACATATTAAACTACGTATTTGACATGTAATTTTTACGGAAATAGTTTTGAAAACCAATATGGATACGTTTTGATATTTTCCCTTATTCAATGGCTAAAAGGATGACATAATGTCGTCGTGTCGGATCCGTCCGACTTTAGCCTTTCTTTAAAGGATTTTTCTATTTTCGTTGAGCTAATTTTAACTTGTATGTGTCATTGATACGTGTGGCCTACATTTGACATCTAAATACATACATATATCACAATCCTTTTCTTTTGCATTTGAATTTCCATGAGACAAAAACCAGTATGATTTATGGAAACGTGTGCATCTTCTTTAGCAAGTTATGGCTATATATCTTTTTATTAGAATTCCGTACACTCATCGTCTAAGCCACATGAAACCGCAACATCATTTCCGTTTTTATTGCAATGCTCATAGCAATATAGAAAACCGGAACGACTTTCATGTGGAAGAGTAAACAAAGCAAACGGATTAATCGAGTGGGCAGTAAGGGGCTCTGCTCACTCAGTGAAGTATGGTATTGCGTATGTTCAACAGAGATATGTAACTATGTATATGCATAAGTCATATGGATTATATCGATGTAAGCATTTGTTTATAAACTTAGATTACGTATTAAATATTGCTACTCGTACAGTAGTAGTGATCGATTGTTATGAAATACATTTTTTTTTCTTAATTTAGTCAATTTATTACTCGGTACCAACTTTTAATGATCGAGGACCACTCCTTATATTTTTTGCACAAAAATGTTTGTAGCCACACCACTGTGCGACGACGCACAGCGTACTTTTTTCTTCTGTGATCGCTCAAAAATTTAAAAAAATTTTTTTTTTTTTTTAATTTTTGTAATTTTAAAACCCCATTGTTTATTATACCGATCGACTTGTAATCACTTTCTGAGTCGATTTAGCTATGTCCGTCTGTCTGTCCGTCTGTCTGTCTGTCCGTCTGTCTGTCTGTAGACGTATTCTTGTAATCAAAGTACAGGTCGCAATTATGGTCCGATCTCAACGAAACTTTGCACATATCTTTTTTTAGACCCAAGGACGATCCCTATTGAATTTGGTTAAAATCGGTTCAGATTTACATATAGCTCCCATATATATGTACCTCCGATTTGGCATATATGCACTGTATAAGCAATATTTTGTAACCGATTTCTACAAAAATTGACAGAGAGTAGTCTCGTGATACACTTAGATACAATACAAAATTTGGGGGAAATCGGTTCAGATTTATATATAGCCCCCATATATATGTTGCATCCGATTTGACATGTAAGCGCTGTAGAAACTGTATTTTATATCCAATCAGTACGAAATTCGGCAGAAAGAGGTTTCTTATTACATGAAGGAATACTGCCAAATTCGGAGAAAATCGGTTCAGATTTAGATATAGCCCCCATATATATGTTAGCACCGATTTGACGTTCAAGCGCTGTAGAGACTGTATTTTATATCCGATCAGTACGAAATTCCACAGAAAGAGGTATTCTTACATGAATGAGTATTCAGGGAAAATCGGTTCAGATTTATATATAACCTCCATATATATGTTCCTCCTGATTTGGTATCAAAGCGCTATAGAAGTTGTACTTTACTTCCGATCATTAATATTTTCCGGAAAGATGTTTCTCAATTTAGGAACGAATATTGCTTAATTTAGCGATTATCGGCTCAGAATTAGATAATATGTTCCTGCCTACTTACCAATTATTCCAAATTATTATCGCAATTACCTTTATCGCATTGTTAGGGAGGTGTAGGGTATTATATAGTCGGCCCCGCCCGACTTTCTGCCTTTCCTTACTGGTTTTATTGTGTGACTGTTAGTTCAGCATTTAATCCGTATACATTTCGTAAATTTTGCATAGTAAAAAATTGTCTATACTTTTAAAAATGTAAACGAATACCATTTGCAAATAGTTCAATGAATATGCGTTATTATTTTTATCTTTGATAGACGAATCTGTCTACTATAGAAGTAGGTAAACTTTTTTTAAATTTGGCGGATTTTTGCTTTGCAAAATCTCATTTAAAAAAGCGTTTTTTTGTTTAAATTTAGACAAACATTTAACTTTTAACTATTTTCCTAAAAAGGAAAAAAAATCCGCTAACATGGATTTGTAGCCCTAAATGTCCTTTGTAAATATATGCACAGTTTTGCTGCAAGAAATTGCACGTAAAGCGGTAGCGCGGCTTTGTTTTCAGAAAATCGTATTATTTTGGAAAAATCTCATTATTTTGAGTTTATATTTACTTAAAAGTTAAGTTACGTAAAAGTTAAAAATGAAAAGTGACCGTGTAAATATATTTGACACTTCAAAGAAAAATAAATGCATAATAAAAAACGGTGTTTCGTTTAATATTGACTTAAAATATCAATTGTGTATTAATTAAAATAACGTATTTACAATGAATAATTTTGAAATATCAATACGCGACGTTTGTAGTGCAAGTTTAGAAAGATTTGCGGACAATTTAAATTAAAAGAAAATTGTAAACAAATAAATAAAAATGAACTATATAAATTCGTTAAATACTTTTGCAAAATATGGAAGGAAAGTTCAAGATCGACTCCAATTTTCTCCAATTAAATAAGAATCGCCGATGGTATTTAGCATCGATTAATTTATGTAACAAGATAAAAGTAAATACATGCTATACAGTTTAGAGTATTTCGCGGCTGTTAAGATCGCTATTGAATTTGGTTGAAATCGGTTCACATTTAGATATAGCTCCCATATATATCTTTCGTCCGATTTGCCCTTTAGTCCTATAGAAGCTGTATTTTACATCCAATCGTTTTGAAATTTAGAATGGTAGACTTTCTTGATCCATGAACCAACATTGCCGAATTTGAAGAAAATCGGTTAAGATTTAGCTATAGCTCCCATATATATGTTTCGTCCGATTTGGCCCTTTAGTCCTATAGAAGCTGTATTTTACATCCGATCGTTTTGAAATTTAGAATGGTAGAGTTTCTTGATCCGTGAACCAACATTGCCGAATTTGAAGAAAATCGGTTAAGATTTAGCTATAGCTCCCATATATATGTTTCGTCCGATTTTGCTCTTTAGTCCTGAAGAAGCTGTATTTTACATCCAATCATTTTGAAATTTAGAATGGTAGAGTTTCTTGATCCATGAACCAACACTACCGAATTTGAAGAAAATCGGTTAAGATTTAGCTATAGCTCCCATCTATATGTTTCGTCCGATTTGGCCATTTAGTCCTATAAAAGCTGTATTTTACATCCAATCGTTTTGAAATTTAGAATGGTAGAGTTTCTTGATCCATGAACCAACATTGCCGAATTTGAAGAAAATCGGTTAAGATTTAGCTATAGCTCCCATATATATGTTTCGTCCGATTTTGCTCTTTAGTCCTGAAGAAGCTGTATTTTACATCCAATCATTTTGAAATTTAGAATGGTAGAGTTTCTTGATCCATGAACCAATACTACCGAATTTGAAGAAAATCGGTTAAGATTTAGCTATAGCTCCCATATATATGTTTCGTCCGATTTGGCTCTTTAGTTCTATAGAAGCTGTATTTTACATCCAATCGTTTTGAAATTTAGAATGGTAGAGTTTATTGTTCCATGAACCAACACTACCGAATTTGAAGAAAATCGGTTAAGATTTAGCTATAGCTCCCATATACATGTTTCGTCCGATTTGGCCCTTTAGTCCTGTAGAAGCTGTATTTTACATCCAATCATTTTGAAATTTAGAATGGTAGAGTTTCTTGATCCATGAACCAACACTGCCGAATTTGAAGAAAATCGGTTAAGATTTAGCTATAGTTCCCATATATATGTTTCGTCCGATTTGGCTCTTTAGATCCAATCGTTTTTATACCCTACACCACACTGTGGTACAGGGTATTATTTAAGTATAAAATGTCCCAAAAGTAAATTTATGTAAACAATTTATACATGAATTACAAAATTTATATACCAGAGTTATTCAATATTACGAGAGTGGTGTAGGGTATTATATAGTCGGCACCGCCCGACTTTAGCCTTTCCTTACTGGTGTTATATATTACATTACTCACAAAGTGAGGGTATACCTTAGTCGGTTTACCCGACTGAAACTTTCTTACTTGTTTTTTATGCATTACAAACAAATGCACAAAGTCAAAACACCCTGTACCACAGTGTAGTGTCGGGTATAAACAGTACTAAAGAGGACTCATACGCCAACGAGTTATTTTTAAACATAGGATGGTGCAGGCAAACCCAATTTCCCAATTAGGGACAAGAATGAACAACTTTTTAGATTGTATGATAAGGTAAAAGTCTCTTAAACATAAAATTTATAAAAAAGATTAAGATAAAGATAATAAATAAATGCTGAAAAACATACAAACTTACTTTGCTAGTGCAAATTTAATCCAAAAGAATTACACTCTAGTTGCGACAACCATACATAAGTAGTATATTTATTGATGTTGATACAATTTATTTGAAATTCTGGTTAAAAATTTAGTATTTTCCATTTCCTGTACCCATGTTCTGTAACTCTCGGTGAGAAAGATTTCTCACATGGAACGTGTAAGGGTATCCCTTAAATACCAGCGTGAAAGCGTATGGCATCTGTCAAACTCGACTTGGAGAGACGCCGGACGCTTTCACTGCTGTTTAAGGGATTCTCTTACACGTTCCATGTGCGAAATTGTTCTCACTCAGAGTTACAGAACAGGGGTACTAGATATTGTTTTTTGACGATTAAAACTTGTACTTTGCTTATGTCTACCCCGGTTTTACGGTTTTTTAGTCACCCAAATTCACTTCCTTATTGGAAACTTCAGGTTTTTTGGATTCTTTTTGATTTGCCCCATCCAGCCCTACCCCTGCAATACAAATACTAACATTATGAAATACATTTTCGTTGCCCAGAACATCCGCCTTGTGCCACCACTTGTTGCCGTCAAATAGACGTTGACAGACAGTTTTCATTACATGGTACAAATTTAAATATATTCGTATTTATTAGAGTGGCCGGTTTAGGTTTCGAATACAAAATGCTGAAAAAAATATGTATATCCGATAGCAAAATGTATTTTCTGCTTAATTTCCAGGTTCTACAGGGCTTAAACGGATATAACATATATTTATGGGCAATATACAACTTTGTACCGATTATCTTTAAATTTATTACCAATTAATCATAAAACTTCAAATTTTCAAAATTGTTAGTTGGTGTCTTTGAGAAAAAGATTCCTCGCGATAAAATACTATGAGTCCCTTTTCGACGATTTTATGAGAAATGCTCTACTCATAGCCGAATATTTATTGATATTAGTTATACCCTACACTGATAGAAAAATCGTTCGTCACCATGACGAATCCGTTTCGTCAATATATCTTCGTACTGGTGACGAAAAGTTTCGTACATGCGATGTTTTTGTACGTCAATAGAACGAACACGATCATCAAGTCATGTTTTTGGTGATTTCGAAATTCGTCGAGAGAACGATAAGGCTTCATTCCCACGACGAAAAGATTTATTTGCCATTTTGCTTAAAATATGATCAAACGAAGCAATCAAATTATAGTTTCTGCTTAAATGTACTGTTCTATATGCGTTCTGATTACCTTAGTTTAATAATTTGTTGTAAAAGATCAATTTAAAAAATCTAATAATTAATGACGAATACCGTTCGTCAATAAGATTATCCATTCATCATGAGAACGATCGACTTATTCGCCCTTTACGGCAACGTCAACTACTACAGCAAAACAAAGTAAGACATGCGACGTTGTTATGTTCGTCCACGTGTGTGTTCCACGCAGCACCGATTGGTCCAAGCAAACCGCACTGGCACAGCGTAACTGATGTTTGTTTAACAAAACATCAAACACATGCATACTCGTACATGCAGCTCGACAAGCTGTATAAGTGTGAAACATTTCTGCTAGTGTTCTGTTGGCAAATACATTACTTGATGTGATTATTTTTGATTTAAAATAGCAGAAGTAATGAATACTTCTCGTTTGTTTGATTTCAGCCATACCTGATAAGAACTGCGTCTCGAAACGAATATTCACAACTGAACCTAGCAATGCAGTCAAATAATTTTTTTTTCCATACCATTTTAAATGGTTTAAATCTAGAAGAACATTTATTGGAATTTTTAAAATTTAAATAGTCGTGGGCATGAATTCGTCGTGGTGATGAATGGGATTCGTCGTGATAATGAATAGGATTCGTCGTTTTGACGAATGGAATTCGTCGTGATGATGAATGGAGTTCATCATGGTGATGAATAGAGTTTGTCGTTGTGATGAATGCTATTCGTCGTGATGATGAACGGGGTTCGTCATGATGATGAATGGGGTTCGTCGTGGTGATGAATGGATCATCCTGAGGACGAAAGTTTTTGGAAACAGAAATTCGTCATGGTGACGAACAAATTCATCAAGAGGATTATTCCGTACGTTAGCTGACTTTTGACGAAAAATAATCGTGATGATGTACAAATTCGTCGTCATGACGAAGCTTTTTCTATCAGTGTACACCACACTGTGGTACAGGTTATTATGACTTTGTGCATTTGTTTGTAACACCTAAAAGGAGAAGAGATAGTCCCATTGTTTATTATACCGATCGACGCAGAATCACTTTCTGAGTCGATTTAGCCATGTCCGTCTGTCTGTCTGGCCATGTATTCTTGTAATCAAAGTGCAGGTCGTATTTATGGTCCGATTGTGATGAAATATAGCATAGTGCTCTTTTTGGCCCAAGGACGATCCCTATTGAAATCGGTTAAAATCGGTTCAGATTTGGATATAGTCCCCATATATATGTTTCACCCGATTTGACATGTAAGCGCTGTAGAACCACATTTTACATCCGATCTTTATGAAATTCGGCAGAAAGAGTTTTATTATTACGTGAATGAACACTACCAAATTCGGAGAAAATCCGTTCAGATTTAGATATAGCCCCAATATATATGTTTCGCCCGATTTGACATGTAAGCGCTGTAGGAACTGTGTTTTAAATCAGATCAGTACGAAATTTGGCAGAGAGAGTTCTCTTATTACATGAATAAACACTGCCAAATTCGGGGAAAATCGGTTCAGATTTAAACACAGTCCCAATATATATGTTACACCCGATTTGGCCCAAGGACGATCCCTATTGAAATTGGTTAAAATCGGTTCAGATTTGGATATAGTCCCCATATATATGTTTTACCCGATTTGACATGTAAGCGCTGTAGAACCACATTTTACATCCGATCTTTATGAAATTCGGCAGAAAGAGTTTTATTATTACGTGAATGAACACTACCAAATTCGGAGAAAATCCGTTCAGATTTAGATATAGCTCCCATATATATGTTTCGCCCGATTTGACATGTAAGCGCTGTAGGAACTGTGTTTTAAATCCGATCAGTACGAAAATCGGCAGAGAGAGTTTTCTTATTACATGTATGAACACTGCCAAATTCTTATCGCAATGCCCATAAATAATTATTCGGTTACTGTTTATGGAAATTACAAAGCTAACTAACAAAACTTGCTAAATTATGAAACCTGTTGATTGTTCCTAAATATATTGAAAAAAAGGCCTATAGTAATTTTCTCCGAGGAATATTTTTCTCAAAGAAACCAACTAAAAATGAAGACGATTTGTATGACGTTTGATATACCGGGGTTTCCATTAAGAACATAACATTAACTTTGCCAGAGCCCAATGGGAGAAGTTTCGGCGTTTCAAATGATCAAGTGGCTTTAGTTCTTGAGTCAGTTTGATCTTATAAGGATGAAGGCTAAGATCTTTTTTTGCAAAATACGCCACATATTGGTTTGAGAGAGGCTCAATTCCTGGGAACGATGTGGAATCGACTGATTCTCGGCTCCTTTTGAACGGATACACTTACGGCTGCGATTTTTTGTCGCTTCGAGTGGTACGTCATCTCTTTGGCGCCGGAACATCCAAAAGTGAAAATTTGGATTCAAATGTATCCACTACTAGCTGACCCGGTGCGCTTCGCTGCCCTCAAAGTGCGTTTCAGTAAAATGGAACCATATGATATGTTGACACTCTTGATATTACGGCAGTGTTTTCGGGTCATCCATATTGATGATGCACTGATGCAAAATCGAAACAAATATATTTAGGGAGGCTATATCTTAATCTTATCCGATTGTAGATCGGTGGATTCTACAGTACCTATATGCCAAATCGGAGGTACATATCTACATATACTAGGGATGTAACGAATATTCGCATCATTTTAACATTCGCATACGCTTTCGCAAAAACCATCTTTGGATTATTCGCTTTCGCAAAAATATATTTCAGTATTCGCTTCAATTTGTTAAAAGTATTATATCTTCTTATTCGCTTCACACATTTTGAAGATATTAATACTAACGAAAACCTCTTCCACTTCTCTTCAAAACAGTTGAAAAATAGGCTTGTCCTTGTGGTAACAGGAGGTAAAAATATGGAAAACGTTCTTAATACTTGAATATCCTGGAAAAGTATCAATTTAGTTCCTTAATTTTGTTGGTACTAAAGGGTCAAACTATTATTCGCATTCGCTTTCACAAAAATCCATATTTCACTATTCGCTTTCGCATTCGCAAGAAATATATTTCAGTATTCGCTTTCGCTAAAGTCACTTTTGTTACATCCCCAATCTACACCTCCATTCTAAACTATGCTAAGTGCAAAAAGAAAGTTATTCTGGAGATGCGATCAAAGTTCGATGCATTTTTTAAATTTGTTTGGAATCGAATGACCTGTACTGTTTTGTGAATAACTTTTGATTGGTTTGACGTATTAACGCCAAATTTTGACAGAATATAATTTGGAATATTTAGAATTTAAAAATGCAATCTCCGTAAACACATGCTATGTCGACTCAGCCTGTTTAACGATGGAGGTATCGATATATGCATTTGAGTGCTATACATAAGTGAGAACCGATTTTCACCAATTTCACTAATGGCAATTTCTTTTCTGCAAAAAAGTGCAACATTTTCATTGCCCTTTTCCCGAAAACTGGACATTTATACCACATTTTGAAATTTTGAAATATGAGCTAGGTTTAATTGTAGACAATACGTTAGTTCCACCTGAAAAGAGCAAATATTTTTTAGAATTTCGTGTCGGCGGGGCAATGTCATTACGATCGGACCATAAATATCACATGCACTTGGATTACAATGTTATATCTACACAAGGATGGACAGACGGACATGGTTAAGTCGACTCCAGAAGTGATTCCAAGACTAATAAACTATGAGTATATCTCTGTTCCTTTTGTGTGTTACAAATAAAAGCACAAACTCATAATAACTTGGACCAGAGTGTGGTCTATGATATAAAAATGTGAGCTTCGGCACATCCAGGCATTTGACGATGAAACATTTCGTGTAGTATCATTTTTATGGACATTAATTCGCGTTAATACTTTAGGGACCAAAAACAAATTTTACGGCATTGAAATAATTCATTTAGTTAAATCTAGAGCATTAGCAGTTAATATTAATAAGATCTTAAAAGAGAAAATCTATCCAAAATTATAGAAATTATTTATTTTATTAAAAAATTCAATAACAATTTCCTATTTTATTAAAAAATCTATTTTATTAAAAAATTCAATAACAATTTCCTTAAAAAAATTAAAAAAATACTTTCATACGGAAACATTTAAAAACAACTAAAGACGGATGAGGTTCGGCAATGCCGAATCTTACTTATACAGGGTAGAGCGCGATAATTTGCTTATTTGGGAATGAAATAAAAAAAGTTATGAACCTTAGAACAATTTATTTTATATTTTAATTATATTGAACAGTAAGGGAATTTTTAATTTACGTGGTTTTAAATAGTGTATCTGGCAAATGTCGACCTTCACTATCCACACACTACTGCATACGTTTTCTGAAGTTTTCAAGAACTCTAACAAGCATGTCGACTGGTATTCTGCTAATTTCAGACTCAACATTGTTAATTAGGTCTTCCAAGGTGTTGGGACGGTTGGTACACATGACACATTCCCTGTTGTTCACAATGAAGTTACCCAATTTACAATTGATTGCTGTTCAGGAAAACGTCCGCGTGAGGGAACAGCGAATCGTAAACGAAAAGCACGCTGCACTGCAACGATCGAGTGCGCATTTGAAAAATACGCTTCAACACAAAATGATCACGTGTCCAATACATGATGGCAACTGAAAGGCTGACGAGTACAAATCTCCTATCAGTCACTATATGCCACGCAAACTCTCCACTCTCTTCGACCAACAGTGCCGCAACAGCCTGCAGTGCAAAAAAGCAAATTCCCGCGCTCCACCCTGTATATACCCTCTACCATATATCGCATGTGAATGGTTTCGGGTACAAATAAACTCATTATACCAAAATTCAGCCCAATTCGTTAAAGTTTGAGTTTTTTTTCAATATTTAGAGGTGTTACAAACGGAATGACAAAATGAATATACCCCATCCTATGGTAGAGGGTATACAAATGTACGTCGTTTGATAATGGTGCGGTTTTTATTGTCTCATTTTAGATTTTTGGAGAAATTTGTTGAAGAAAAATCGAAGCACTGACAATTTTATTGAAGAAGAATCAAAGCAGAAATAAAATAAATATTTTGGTATAAATAAAACAAGTTCATATAAGATTTGAACATGGCGAGTTCTTCTTTGTCCTCGCAAATGAAGCCGCTCTAATGTATATTAAGGTGGTAGTTTCGGAAAATGGCCAAATAGAACCGACAATCCCCATGAGATGACACACAACGCATATGATACATTTGTCCATTTGTTAAAGTATGATTGTGTGGGGGAAGGGACTACAATTATTTACTTTCAACCGCTTTCCACAGAATTTTAAAATTGCACAATGTCTCGACAGTGACAAAAATAAATGTCCAAGAATTGTATTCTCCCATTAAAAGCAGACAATAAAAGTACCAAACCAAAAGTTTTTAAAATGTTGTATATTTTCAACCGAAACCAAAAGTACATGAACGTTTTCGAGTGTGAAATTAAATGACCAATTAAGGCCAGTTTTAGTTTATACTTTTCTAAGTGGGAGAAAATGTAATTTAACATATTTCGGCCACCTTCGCGGATAATTCAGAAAGACTTCTATAACGTACAGCGCACAATATGATGGATAAATGTATAAACCAAATTATATCAGATATTTTTCTTTATAGCCGTACTTTAGTGAATGAAGATATATATATTAAAACCAGTAAGGAAAGGCAGAAAGTCGGGCGGGGCCGACTATATAATACCCTACACCTCCCTAACAATGCGATAAGGGTCATTGCCATAATAATTTGGAATAATTGGTAAATGGGTAGAAAAATATTATCTAATTCTGAAACGATAATCGCTAAATTAAGCAATATTCGTTCCTAAATTGAGAAACATCTTTCTGGAAAATTTTAATGATCGGAAGTAAAATACAACTTCTATAGCGGTTTGATACCAAATCAGGAGGAACATATATATGGAGCTTTAATATAAATCTGAACCGATCTTCCCTGAACACTCATTCATGTAAAAAGACCTTCTTCTGTCGAATTTCGTACTGATCGGATATAAAATACAGTCTCTACAGCGTTTACATGTCAAATCGGGGGTAACATATATATGGGAGCTATATCTAAATCTGAACCGATTTTCTCCGACCTCCGCTTATAGGTCAAATCGGGGGTAACATATATATGGGTGTTATATCTAAATCTAAACCGAGTTTCTCCGAATTTGGCGATATTCCTTCATGTAGAAAGAAACCTCTTTTTGCCGACTTTCGCACTGATCGGATATAAAATAACATTTTTACAGCGCTCACATGTCAAATCGGGGGTAACGTATATATGGGGGCTATATCTTAATTTGAACCGATTTTAACCAAATTCAATAGGGCCAAAAAAAAGATATGTGTAAAGTTTCGTCGAGATCGGACCATTATTGCGACCTGTACTTTGATTACAAGAATACATGCACAGACGGACAGACAGACGGACATAGCTAAATCAACTCATAAAGTGATTCTAAGTCGATCGGTATAATAAACGATGGGTCTATTTCTTCTCCTTTTGGGTGTTACAAACAAATGCACAAAGTTATAGTACCCTGTACCACAGTGTGGTGTAGGGTATAAATATACCACATCAGAAATTTGACCTAGTTTAGGTTAGGTGAGGTTGAAGAGAGGAGACGTTGCAGCGTGGCATGTCCATGGACATACATAAAAGTCCCAGTCCCGTCCTACTTTCTAGCTTGTACACATCCGCGTAGCAGCTGGTTCCCACTGGCACATGAGCCAATATTTCGTTCTCCCAGTAGCGTCTGTCTGACACAAGTGAATCACAGATAGATGCAAACCGTACTTCTGGAATGCTGTCGGAAATTTCTTGTGTTTGAATGTGACTAGAAATTCTTAAATATTCTGATGGTACAATTTGTGGTCTCGATTTATCTATTCAGCCATCACTTGTAGACGTCTTTCTGTGAGGGCTGCCTCATACTTTATACGGATGTCTATTGGTTGGATGTGCAGTATAGTCTCCAACGTTCTTTTTGTTTCTGTTCCAATTGCCCCGCTGATGCCATGCGGAAATTATACCCTACACCACACTGTGGTACAGGGTATTATAAGTTTGTTTCACGGCAGATGTTTGTAACACCTGAAAATAACACAGCTAGACCCACCTTAAAGTATACCGATCGACTCAGAATCACTAGCTGAGTCGATTTAACGATGTCTGTCCGTCCGTCCGTCCGTCCGTCCGTCTGTCCATGTAAAGTTGTTCGTCAACTACAGGTCGCAATTTCACTCCGATCGTTCTGAAATTTTGCAGTTTAGAGTATTTCGCGGCTGTTAAGATCGCTATTGAATTTGGTTGAAATCGGTTCAGATTTAGATATAGCTCCCATATATATCTTTCGTCCGATTTGGCCCTTTAGTCCTATAGAAGCTGTATTTTACATCCAATCGTTTTGAAATTTAGAATGGTAGAGTTTCTTGATCCGTGAACCAACATTGCCGAATTTGAAGAAAATCGGTTAAGATTTAGCTATAGCTCCCATATATATGTTTCGTCCGATTTTGCTCTTTAGTCCTGAAGAAGCTGTATTTTACATCCAATCATTTTGAAATTTAGAATGGTAGAGTTTCTTGATCCATGAACCAACACTACCGAATTTGAAGAAAATCGGTTAAGATTTAGCTATAGCTCCCATATACATGTTTCGTCCGATTTGGCCCTTTAGTCCTGTAGAAGCTGTATTTGAAATCCAATCATTTAGAAATTTAGAATGGTAGAGTTTCTTGATCCATGAACCAACGCTGCCGAATTTGAAGAAAATCGGTTAAGATTTAGCTATAGCTCCCATATATATGTTTCGTCCGATTTGGCCCTTTAGTTCTATAGAAGCTATATTTTACATCCAATCGTTTTGAAATTTAGAATGGTAGAGTTTCTTGATCCATGAACCAACATTGCCGAATTTGAAGAAAATCGGTTAAGATTTATCTATAGCTCCCATATATATGTTTCATCCGAGTTGGCTCTTTAGATCCAATTGTTTTTATACCCTACACCACACTGTGGTACAGGGTATTATTTAAGTATAAAATGTCCCAAAAGTAAATTTATGTAAATAATTTATACATGAATTATAAAATTTATATATCAGAGTTATTCAATATTACGAGAGTGGTGTAGGGTATTATATAGTCGGCACCGCCCGACTTTAGCCTTTCCTTACTGGTTTTTATTTAATTGTGTTGTTTATATTTCTGTTGTGTCTGGGTTAACATTTAATTCCCTTGGTTGTGCCCAGATATATACTTGGTTAAGTGCCTCCTCAGCTCTTCTGCATAATAGGTTTGGATGTATGCCCTGAATAAGTATTACAACGTCGTCTGCAGAACCGACTAGTTTAATTTATTTATTGGTGAGGGCTTTAGGAGACTGTGTATTATCGTAACTCATAGAAGATGAGAATAGATTTTTGAGAGGAACTTTTTATTACAGTAGTTACGTTTCGCCGATCTAATAATTTTATTGTATTCTTTGAGTCTTCTGTAATAGTCGTCCCAATATACTGATAGTTTTTTATGTCGAGCTCTGTTGTAAATTCTGCAGACATCCTTGCCAATCGAGCGAATTTGTCCTGTTATCCAGGGTTTCTCATGCTCAGATTTCCTCAGTGGGCAGCTTCTTATGATAGCGTAGAAAATGTTGTAGTTCACATGGTTCAATCAAGTAACCTTTTTGCTTGTTGTCCATTGTTCCTGGATCAAAGCAATATAAACCCTGCACTTATTTAGTATGTCGATCAGAGCGATGGATGCTGTTTCGCTCCGGTGGAGGTTTGTCTGGTTGACCTCAATCATTGCCTTTACAGTAAAAGTTACTTTTGGAAGTCGTTTATCCTATCTGGTGGCACTCCCTCATTATTTGATAGTGGGTCATTTTCCTCTTTTCGTTCACATTACACCATTTTCCAGTAGACAATCTTAGTAGGCTGTGTTAGTTTAAGATTGACATAAGGACGTGTGTAAATTTGAATGAATTATATTTTAAGATATAAAGTCATTATACACTCACTTTAGTGGTACGAGGGTATATATAATTTGCTACAGGCCAAAAGTGTAACACATCGAAGGAGTGACATAAGACCCTTAGTATGTTCGCGGATATCCGTTTTATGTCGTTTTAAATCGTATGAGCAATGTCCGTCCGTCTGTCTGTCTGTCTGCTGGCTGGTGCGCACGATAACTTTCGAAAGGAGTAACCGATTGACTTCAAATTTGGTATTTGGGAATATTTTTTCTATCTCCGGCTAAGTTCGAAGATGGACTATATTGGTCCACTCCTTCTAGTACCTCCACCACTAAGGGTTAATATTTAGTGAATTATTGATTATTTAATTACTTCTATACTGCTTAATCTGAATCTTCTGAAATTCTACACATATTATTAGTTTATTAGTCACTATCACCTCGAGAAAAATGGGCAAAGTTTCCGCGCCCCTTTTGATACCTCCCACACAAATGGACCATTTCGCACCAAAAGCTAACTGTTTATAACAATAATATCACTTTATGCAAATACTTGAAATTGTGTACAGTGTAATGCTTTTGTAGAACCTATAATCCAGTGAAAAGTGGGCGTATTTGGCACGCCCGTTTTGGTACCTCCCACACAAATGTACTATTTTGCACCAAAAGTTAACAGCTTATAACATGAATACCTATACATACAAGGACTTGCAATTTTGTATGGTGTAATGGTTTTATAGTACCTACAATCCTGTGGAAAATGAGCGAAGTTGACACGCCCCTTTTGGTACCTTTCACACAAATGTACCATTTAATACAAAAAGTTAAGAGCTTATAGTGTGAGTACCAATGCACGAAATAACAACAACATTTTGCACAGTGTAATATGTATTTTTAAAGTAAATAAAGCCCTTTGAAAAATGGGCGTTATCAACACGCTCCTTTTGGTACCTGCCACGCAAAATGCCCAAATCATACCAAAATTTAATAGATCATAACTGTAATATACCAGTGCACATAAACATTTACAATTAGGTACAGTGCAATATATTTGAAGTATCTACCGTTTAGCGAAAAATAGGAGCATTTGGTAAACCCCCTCTTGTACCTCCTCTGTAATTGACAGTACTCATAAAGTGAGGGTATACCTTAGTCGGATTACCCGACTGAAACTTTCTTACTTGTTTTATGATTTATAACAACGCGTCACTGCAAGTTCGCACAGTGGCATGAATAGCGAAACCTTTACAACTAATACATACGTTCAACAGGGATGTCCATTATCGCCATTGCTATATGCTGTTACTCTAGATCACATGATGTTGGAAATTTGCAATGCGCATTTACAGCACTAATAACATAAACTTTAAAGTAGCAGTATATAATACATGGTAATCCAAACTTTCCTCGCAACAATTCAATTGTTTCATTTGCTGTGTGGCACGTAGCCACAATCGGTCAATGGCAAAAAGATAGCTCTTAACGAGAGCTAAAATATTGCTCATGTGTGTCAAGGTCGTAGGTCGAAAGGAAAGTTGTTTTTTTTTTAATTTTAAAAAAATGGACGCACGAAAAGTTGCTATTGGAGAACGATTATTTTGATAATAAAACTGAATAATTTGTTGGTCTTGCGTATTTCTGTCCCTTATGAAATTGTAAAGACTACTGAATACAATGAAAAACAAATGACATATCATGACATATTACAAATGGCCGAAACGTCACTTCAAAATCATATCATCCGTATTAGATTAGGTTAAGTTGAAAGGGACGTCCGTCAGAATACAACTGACGAGTTCACTCGGGGCCGACGATCCGAACCATTGCAGAATTGAAGTATAGAAAAGAAAGTCAGAGGTTCGTAGGCTTGGAAGAGGGAGAGAAGCTTTAGGAAGAGAAGGTTTAGTTACTCGTGTTCTCGTTATTCTTTGTGGCTTTACTGAACCAGAGAGATTTTTTGATGAATTTGAGAAGGGGTTTGAGCGGAGCATCTGCTAGCTCGTCTAGGTTTTCGAAGAGTCTGTGCACTAAATAGGCCAAACGGTACTCTTGCAGTCCTTTGCATGAGCATAGCAAGTGCTGTACTGACTCCTCCTCTTCTTCATCCAAGCAGCTTCTACAGAAGTCTTCGTAAGGAAGCTTCATGCGTGCAGCGATATTGCCTATCACGCAGTGCCCTGTGATGACTCCTATGAGGATGCTTAGTGTGTTCTTCCCGAAGGACAGCAGTTCTTTAGTACGGGTCACATCAATGGATGGCCTAAGGGTTCTTGCAGTCCTGCAGTTTTGTATGGTATCTTACCTCGATCTGGTTAATACTGCTTCCCGTTTGTCGATTTGGTTTTTAAGTTCCACGAACGGAATTTGCACGTCCAGGGTCGCGGTTACATTTCGCTCACCGGATCCTATCCTGGCACAATCGTCTGCTCGTTGCCATGTATGTTGCTATGTCCTGGAACCCAGCAGAGTGTGATTTCGTGCGCCTGAATATGGGTTAAGGATAGAAAGCAGTGCAACGTGATTTGATGGTTCTTGAGTCCAAGGCATTGAGCGCTGCCCTACTGTCGACGTAGATCTTGAATTTTTTTGGAGAAATATCCCGTTCCAAAATCTGTTTCGCGGCAATGTTAATAGCGTAGATCTCTGCCTGGAAGACCGTGCATTCGTCTGGGAATCTGGTGGAGATTCGAGGTGTTTTTGAGATTATTTGAAATATATGGGGCAGTATAAAGTATGCTAAAATGTGTCAGACTGGAAGCAAGTAAGTGGCGTTTATCTAACTGTAACGAATATTCGCATTCGCATATTCGAACGCGAATTATTCGCATCATTTTAACATTCGCTTTCGCAAAAATATATTTCAGTATTCGCTTCCATTTGTTAAATGTGTTAAAACTCCTTATTCTCTTCACACAATTTGTTGATATTAATACCAATGAAAACCTCTGCCACTTGTCTTCAAAACAGTTGAAAAAATATGTTTGTCCTTGTGGCAACAGGAGGTAAAAATATGGAAAACATTCTACATTACATGAATTTCCTGGAAAAGTATCAATTGAGTTCCTTAAATTTGTTAGTACTAAAAGGTCAAACTATTATTCGCTTTCGCAAAAATGCATATTTTACTATTCCGTTCGCATTTGCACTCGCAAGAAATATTTTTCAATATTCGCATTAGCTTTCGCTAAAGTCACTTTCGTTACATCGCTAATATAAACATACCACACTGTGCAAATGTGTCTCACCTGGACAACGTGTAAATGCGAACACGCAATGGTGATTTTTGGTCTTGTAGTTTTATTTACTGGCAATATTATAACAGGTTTCCATTGCAATAATAGTTATGCTTAAATATATTACGACTGTGCGTAGGTGCAATAAATGGTATTGTCAATGGACATTCCATGTTACCTGTCATTGTATAAGTATACATATATTTTTGGTGAATATACTCGTACATATACATATATGAACATGTCCAGCAAATGCATTACTCACATGAGATTGAAGTCGATTCCCTTCCCTTAAAACGTTCACCAAATGTTGTACTAAATCTTATTAATTTTATTTTATGATTCCCTACAGATGGCAAACAGTTTATCAAACACATTTATTAAATGTGACGAATTATAATCTGCGACCTTGTCTATGACAATTGCTTTAATCCGACTTTCCTTCAAATCATATTTAGGGCTCAATATCATTTTAGTCAAGTGCTGTATGTATACTCGTATATTCATAAATATAATAATATTCATAGAGTGGAAGAATATATTAAATTCTCATAGGTACAACCACAAGAAACAGAGACAGACTTCACATTAAATTTTCATTCCCGTCTATTGTATTCTATGAAAACCTATTTATGGAGAACAGTTTACGTCAATTTTTTCAGATTCTTTGAAGGAATATAATGACATTGTAGTAGGTCCCAAAGGTAATAATAGCACTAGCTGGAAAGCTTCAGTCACGTCAGGGTATGTAAATATAAACTAATTTTTACAGAAATTTATACGAGTATATAGGTCACTATTTGAGTTTGTCGTAATTTTTGCGATGAAGTTTCATTCGAGGAAATTAAAAATGTTATTCGAGTATGAAGTACGAGTAAACACGAAGTTTGTAAAAATATAATGAACCGTGGAAAATTTTGCTCATTCTTGACCAGACAATATTTGTTTAAAAAGTAATGTGAAATACAAAGTTTAAAGAAAAATTGGTATAGATGTTATGAGATCATGGGATAATTTCTTACGCCAACTTGGCCTAGAACAGTAGTTGCTTCATAACCATGTAACTGTACCAAATTGCATGCTTTTGTGTGATCTAGTACTATAGTTATGAGCTTTTCAATTTTGATAGAATTTGATCCATTTGAGTGTTAAATACCAAAAGGGAAGTGTTAATGAAGTCAATTTTTAATTTTTTTATTTATTTTTTTAAAATTTAAATTTCATGTATTTTTTTAAACAAAACACATTTCATATATTTGTTTGTACTAGTACACTGATAGAAAAAGCTTCGTCATGACGACGAATTTGTACATCATCACGATTATATTTTCGTCAAAAGTCAGCTAACGTACGGAATAATCCTCTTGATGAATTTGTTCGTCACCATGACGAATTTCTGTTTCCAAAAACTTTCGTCCTCAGGATGATCCATTCATCACCACGACGAACCCCATTCATCATCATGACGAACCCCATTCATCATCACGACGAATAGCATTCATCACCACGACGAACTCTATTCATCAACATGCTGAACTCCATTCATAACCACGATGAATTCCATTCGTCACCACGACGAATCCCATTCATTATCACGACGAATCCCATTCATCACCACGACGAATTCATACCCACGACTATTTAAATTTTAAAAATTCCAATAAATGTTCTTCTAGTTTTAAACCATTTAAAATGGTATGGAAAATAAAATTATTTGACTGCATTGCTAGGTTCAATTGTGAATATTCGTTTCGAGACGTAGTTCTTACCAGGTAAGGCTGAAATCAAACAAACGAGAAGTATTCATTACTTCTGCTATTTTAAATCAAAAATAATCACATCAAGTAATGTATTTGCCAACAGAACACTAGCACAAATGTTTCACACTTATACAGCTTGTCGAGCTGCATGTACGAGTATGCATGTGTTTGATGTTTTGTTAAACAAACATCAGTTACGCCGTGCCAGTGCGGTTTGTTTGAACCAATCGGTGCTGCGTGGAACACACGCGTGGACGAACATAACAACGTCGCATGTCTTACTTTGTTTTGCTGTAGGAGTTGACGTTGCCGTAAAGGGCGAATAAGTCGATCGTTCTCATGATGAATGGATAATCTTATTGACGAACGGTATTCGTCATTAATTTTCAGATTTTTTAAATTGATCTTTTACAACAAATTATTAATCTAAGGTAATCAGAACGAATATAGAACAGTACATTTAAGCAGAAACTATAATTTGATT
Organism: Eudasyphora cyanicolor; assembly: GCA_963930755.1. Taxonomy (NCBI): domain Eukaryota; kingdom Metazoa; phylum Arthropoda; class Insecta; order Diptera; family Muscidae; genus Eudasyphora; species Eudasyphora cyanicolor. Next base: position 179,034,779 of record OZ005737.1, read on the forward strand.
GCTTCGTTTGATCATATTTTAAGCATAATGGCCAAATAAATCTTTTCGTCGTGGGAATGAAGCCTTATCGTTCTCTCGACGAATTTCGAAATCACCAAAAACATGACTTGATGATCGTGTTCGTTCTATTGACGTACAAAAACATCGCATGTACGAAACTTTTCGTCACCAGTACGAAGATATATTGACGAAACTGATTCGTCATGGTGACGAACGGTTTTTCTATCAGTGTACTCGAGTTTGTTCTACTGAGTAGACTAATATGTCCCAGCCTCGAACTTAGTCTGATATAGGTTAAGGTTTTAACATATATGGGCAAAAGTAAAATTGTTTTAAACGTTGGGGTTTGAAAAAAAGAGACCTTTATTATACGCTACACCACACTGTGGTACAGGGTATTATAACTTTGTGCATTTGTTTGTAACACCCAAAAGGAGAAGAAATAGACCCATCGTTTATTATACCGATCGACTAGAATCACTTTCTGAGTCGATTTAGCTATGTCCGTCTGTCTGTCTGTCCGTCTGTCCGTCTGTGCATGTATTCTTGTAATCAAAGTACAGGTCGCAATTATTGTCCGATCTCGACGAAACTTTACACATATCTTTATTTTGGCCCAGGAACGATCCCTACTGAATTTGGTTAAAATCGGTTCAGATTTAGATATAGCCCCCATATATATGTTAGCCCCGATTTGACATGTAAGCGTTGTAAAAACTTTATTTTATATCCGATCAGTATGAAATTCGGCAGGAAAAGGTTTCTTATTACATGAATGAACTCTGTTAAATTTGGAAGAAATCGGTTCAGATTTAGATATAGCCCCCATATATACATTACCCCCGATTTGACATATAAGCGCTGTAAAAATGTTATTTTATATCCGATCAGTGCGAAATTCGGCAAAGAGAGGTTTCTTATTACATGAAGGAATACTGCTAAATTCGGAGAAATTCGGTTCAGATTCAGATATAGCCCCCATATATATGTTACCCCCGATTTGACATGTAAGCGCTGTAAAAACTGTATTTTATATCCGATCAGGCAAAATTTGGCAGAAAGAGGTTTCTTATTACATGAAGGAATACTGCTAAATTTGGAGAAAATTGGTTCAGATTTAGATATGGCCCCCATATATACGTTACCCCCGATTTGACTTGTAAGCGCTGTAAAAATGTTATTTTATATCCGATCAGTATAAAATTCGGCAGAAAGAGGTTTCTTATTATATGAATGAACACTGTTAAATTTGGAAGAAATCGGTTCAGATTTAGATATAGCCCCTATATATACGTTACCCCCGATGTAGGCGCTGTAGAGACTGTATTTTATATCCGATCAGTACGAAATTCGACAGAAGGAGGTCTTTTTACATGAATGAGTATTCAGGGAAGATCGGTTCAGATTTATATTGATTGTTCCTCCTGATTTGGTATCAAACCGCTATAGACGTTGTATTTTACTTCCGATCATTAAAATTTTCTAGAAAGATGTTTCTCAATTTAGGAACGAATATTGCTTAATTTAGCGATTATCGTTTCAGAATTCGATAATATGTTTCTACCCATTTACCAATTATTCCAAATTATTATGGCAATGACCCTTATCGCATTGTTAGGGAGGTGTAGGGTATTATATAGTCGGCCCCGCCCGACTTTCTGCCTTTCCTTACTGGTTTTTAAATTAACATTATTCAGATTTTGTACTTACATCGGGCAAAAATTCACCAGGACAAATCCGTTTGCGTTCATAATATACCGTAAGTGGCTCGTAAGGTATGGCGGCTTTGAATCCAGATTTAAAAAATCTTCTGACAATTTACTATTTGAAGTAAGTCATCATATGTATATACAGTGTTTTACAACAAGAGGTGTTATTTTGAATCACCCGGTATATCTGTAGCTGTCACTTTTGAAGCTTTTATTCTTTGACATTTGACAAGTAGAAACTACGCCATTACTAAAAATGGAACGATACACGATTTAACAACGCATTGAAATTATTAAAATTCGAAAAATCGCAAATCATCGAAAAATCATCTTAACTGATGTGGTCCATTTCCACCTCGGTGGCTACGTCAACAAGCAAAATTGTCGCATCTGGGGCTCGGAAAACCCAAGAGTTATTGTTGTGAAGCCTCTCCATCCTCAACGTGTGACTATTTGGTGCGGTTTATGGTCCGGCGGGGTCATTGGACCTTACTTTTTCGAAAATGAGGTTGGATCAACAGTTACGGTGAATGGATTGCGCTATCGAGAGATGAATAATGATTTTTTATGGTCGGAGTTGGATGGTATTGATCTGGACAACGTTTACTTTCAACAAGACGGCGCTACGTGCCACACAAGCAACGAAACCATTGCTCTGTTACGGAAAAGTTTCCGGACCGTGTTATCTCTCGAAGAGGCCACCGAGATCTTGTGATTTAACTCCTTATGACTTCTTCCTTTGGGGCCACGTGAAAGATAAGGTCTACGCCAACAGCCCAGCTTCGATTCAAGACCTCAAAGATAGAATTCGTGAGGCTATCGAGGACATAGGGCAGCCACTTTGCGATTTGGTTATGGAAAATTTCATGAAAAGGATATGGTTCTGTAAGCGTGGTCGTGGTGGTCATTTGGCTGATGTTGTTTTTCATTATTAACGGCATACCTTCCTCTTTATTATGAAATAAACAGCCGATCATTTATCTGAAAAAATTACATTTTTCTTTGAATACCAAAATAACACCTCTTGTTGGAAACCCCTTTAATTGAAGCTATTACTGATGTCTTCGCAAACTTAGCAAAAGATTTAATATATTTCAGACACAATACACGACAAGAAACAAAAACGTGGGCGTTAAGGACAGCGCACAAAAAAAATAATGCATTATTTTAACCTTATAACTTATTTTCTATTCCATTTTAAAGTTGCCAGTTTTCGTTTTGGTACGTCAATCAAAAACCACGCGGATAATATTTGCTTAATCTACCATTATATTTTTAAATATGGATAACAAAAAAAGTGCGTGAGCGGATTAAAAATGTTCCAGATAATTAATGTTTCAATTCACAAAAAATTGCTAGGAAGGTGGTGATGTCCTGCATTAAGTTTATGGGGTCACAAGGAGACTTAAGAGACTCCCAAACAATAATAGGAAACCTGGACGTGGCAGAAAATAGGGGTTTAAGATGCCGGAAAGTTTAAGAAACTAATAGACAAATTGTTTTAAGTAATAGTCAAGCTCGAGGTTACTTAACACAATTAGAAAGGTCGAATAAAAACAAACTTATGAAAACTAATAGACGTTTTGAAATGGTGCAAGGTAGAAATTAAAAAAGGATTTATCAAGCATAACTTAGAGTTCGAAAATTGCAAATTAATTTTCTGTCAAAGTCAAGCAAATACAATGTCAGGTGTTTTAAATTGCTGATAGTAGGGGGAATAATGCAGCAGAGTTCTGTGCACAAAAGAAGTCACAGTTTCCCAAAAATGTCTAGTATGGGAGCCATAAATACATAATGGTATCTCAATGATATATTAGGGGTTATATATAAATGAACCGATTTTCCCCGAATTTGGCAGTGTTCGTTCATGTAATAAGAAAAATATCTCCGCTACTACTAAGTATTCGTAGGCGCTGTATTAAAGTTATAAGCTGTAAACTTTTCGTACAAAATGGTACCTTTGTGTGGGAGGTACCGAAAGGGGCATGGCTATAACGCCCATTTTTCGCTGGATTGTAGGCACTATAAAACCACTGCACTGTACAAAATTTCAAGTCATACTATGCACTGGTATTCAAGTTATAAGCCGTTAACTTTTGGTGCAAAATAGTACATTTGTGTGGGAGGTACCAAATGGAGCGCGGAAATTACGCCCACCTTTCATTGGACTCCAGGTACTATAAAAGCAGTACATTGTACAAAATTTCAAGTATTTGCAAGAAGTGATATAAAAGCTATAAGGAGTTAACTTTGGTCCAAAACGGATATCCGCCGAACATACTTAGGGTCTTAGGTCACTCCTTCGATGTGTTACACTTTTGGTTCGTAGCAAATGATATATACCCTCCTCTCTATGGTGAGGGGATATAAAAGAATTATCAAGCATAACTTAGAGTTCGAAAATTTCAAATGAGCTTTCTTTCAAAGTATAATAGCTGAATCATTGATGATGAGATTTACGTGTTATCTGACTTTTAGCAAACACAATGACGGGAGTTTTAAATTGTTGATAGTAGGAGGCAGAAGAGTTCCGGGTACAAAAAAGTCAAAGTTTCCCAAAAATGTTTAGTATGGGAGCAATAATTACAGAATGCCTACCAAAGGGGTTACTTCCATTTAACGTATATATGAAGGCTATATTTAAGTCTAAGCCGATTTTCCTCAAACTTTGTATTATCTCTAAGTGTATCAAAATACTTCCTTGTGTTAATTTTTATTCAGATCGGTTAAAAAATGTTGATTTTACAGTGGATATATATCAAAACAAGGGTATATATGAAAGATATATTTAAATCTAAGCCGATTTTGAATAATTTCAATAGGGATCGTCCCTGAGCCAAAAGAGAGCACTGTGGTAAATTTCATCAAATCGACTCAGGAAGTGATTCCAAGTCGATCGGTATAATAAACGACTCTTCTCCTTGTGGGAGTTACAAACAAATGCACAAACTCATAATACCCTGGACCACAGTTTGGTGTAGGGTATAATTGGCAGAAGCAAGTCTCTTTACACACTAATAAAGACTACTAAATTTTGTGGAAATTGGTTCAGATTTAGATACAGCCCACCATATATATGTTCTTCTGATTTCGCTTCTAAGAGCTGTAGATTAATTTTTTTTTACGAAAATTAAAAGAAGGACGTCACTTTCTCTACGAATAAATGCAGCGTTAACTTAATGAAATCGGTTCTGATTTAAATATAATCATTTCGGTTAGGCATGTTAGGATTTGCAAACCAAAATTTTCCAAACGATTTTTACGCAGTTTAAAAACAAGTAAGAAATTTCAGTCGGGTAAACTGTCTAAGGTATACTACATATATATCTTCACTTTGTGAGCAATGCAAATATGCACTGGTATATGTAATAATTTTATGAGCTATTTAATTTTGGTAGGTCTTAGCTCTTTTTGTATGGGAGGTACTAAAACGGGTGTGGTCATTACTACCATTTTTAACAGGAATGTAGGAATTTTAAAACTATACACTGTGCAAAACTTTTGAGTATATATGTATTGATATTTACGATATAAGCTGTTAACTTTTTGTACAAAATGGTAAGTCTGTGTGGGAGGCACTGTAGGTACTATAAAACAAGTAAGAAAATTCAGTCGGGTAAACCGACTTATGAATCCCCTCAACTTGAGTCCCAAAAAATATTAGTACAATTATTTTTTGTTTGTTTTAATTAAATTATTATCTATTTAAATTGCATTTAATAACTTTAAAGTATGTACTGGCATTAAAGTTATAAGCTGTTAACATTTGGTGTAAAATGGTCCATTTGTGTGGGGGTACTAACAGGGGCGTGCTGATAACGGCCACTTTTCTCTAGACCCTATGTACTAAGGTTTTCCAACAAGAGTTGTTATTTTGGTATTCAAAGAAAAATGCAATTTTTTGAGATATATGATCGGATGTTTATTTCATAATAAAGAGGAATGTATGCCGTTAATAATGAAAAACAACATCAGCCAAATGGCCACCACGACCACGCTTACAGGACCATATCCTTTTCATGAAATTTTCCATAACCAAATCGCAAAGTGGCTGCCCTATGTCTTCGATAGCCTCACAAATTCTATTTTTGAGGTCTTGAATCGACGCTGGGCTGTTGGCGTAGACCTTATCTTACACGTGGCCCCAAAGGAAGAAGTCGCAAGGTGTTAAATCACAAGATCTCGGTGGCCAATTGTGATCACCTCTTCGAGAGATAACACGGTCCGGTAACTTTTCCGTAACAGAGCAATGGTTTCGTTGCTTGTGTGGCACGTAGCGCCATCTTGTTGAAAGTAAACGTTGTACAGATCAATACCATCCAACTCCGACCATAAAAAAGCATTAATCATCTCTCGATAGCGCAATCCATTCACCGTAACTGTTGATCCAACCTCATTTTCGAAAAAGTAAGGTCCAATGACCCCGCCGGACCATAAACCGCACCAAACAGTCACACGTTGAGGATGGAGAGGCTTCTCAACCATAACTCTTGGGTTTTCCAGACCCAGATGCGACAATTTTGCTTGTTGACGTAGCCACCGAGGTGATTTTTCGAGCCACGACGTTGTTGATGCTCGGCCATCTTGAGTTCTGAACTTTATAAGCCTTAAGACCCAAGTCTTTATGAAAGATACGGTGTAATGACGTTTGTGGAATGCGCAATTCCAAAGAATGACGAGGAATGGACAAACCTGGGTTTTCTTCAACACTTTGGGCTACAACAGCAATATTCTCAGTTGTTCTTGAGCGACGTGCACGGGTTTTATTCTTCACATCACTAACTTATCCCAACAGCTCGAATTTTTCCACCAATTTCTGTATTGCGGTCCGACAAGGTGCTTCACGACGACCCAAAAATGCTTTAGTTTTGCGAACTGTGACTGCAAGATTTTCACCATTTTTATACCCTCACTTTAGTGTGACGAGGGTATATATCATTTGCTACGGAAAAAAGTGTAACACGTCGAAGGAGTGACCTAAGACTCCAAGTATGTTCGGAGGAAATCCGTTTTGGGTCATTTTAAGTCGAATGAGCAATGTCCGTCCGTCTGTCTGTCTGTCTGTCTGCTGGCTGGTGCGCACGATAACTCTCGAAAGGAGTAACCGATTGATCTCAAATTTGGTACATGGTAATATTTTTTTCTATCTCCGGCTAAGTTCGAAGATGGGCCATATTGGTCCACTCCTTCTAGTACCTCCCCCACAAAGGGTTAAAATGTTGTGAAATATTGATTCTTTAATAACTGCTATACTACTTATTCGAATCTTTTGAAATTCCACACATAGTATAAGCTTATTAGTCGCTATCAACTCGAGAAAAATGGGCGAAGTCGCCACGTCCCTTTTGGTACCTCCCACACAATTGCACGATTTTGCACCAAAATTTAACAGCTTATAACATTAATAACAGTGTATAAAAATACTTGAAATTTTGTACAGTATTGTGCTTTTATATTGCCTACAGTCCAGGGGAAAATGGGTGTTGTTGCCACGCCCCTTTTGGTACCTCCCACACAAAGGTACCTTTTTGCACCAAAAGTTAACAGCTTATAACATTAAAAAAAGTGTATAAAAATACTTGAAAATTTTTACAGTGTAATGTTTTTATAGAGTCTATAGCCCTGTGAAAAATGGGCGTTATTGCCACCCCCTTTTTTGTACCTCCCACACAAAATGCCCAAATCATACCACAATTTATTATCTCATAACGTTTTTACCAGTGCACATAAATGCACAGTGCAACGAATTTAAAGTATCTAATGTTCGGCGAAAAAAAGGTGTATTTGATAAACCCCTTCTGGTATCTCCCACACAAATTGACAGAATAATTCGAGTAATATTCAATATTACATTACTCACAAAGTGAGGGTATACCTTAGTCGGTTTACCCGACTGAAACTTTCTTACTTGTTATACCCTCACTTTAGTGTGACGAGGGTATATATCATTTGCTACGGAAAAAAGTGTAACACGTCGAAGGAGTGACCTAAGACCCCAAGTATGTTCGGAGGAAATCCGTTTTGGGTCATTTTAAGTCGAATGAGCAATGTCCGTCCGTCTGTCTGTCTGTCTGTCTGTCTGTCTGTCAGTCTGTCTGTCTGTCTGTGTGTCTGCTGGCTGGTGCGCACGATAACTCTCGGAAGGAGTAACCGATTGACCTCAAATTTGGTATGTGGTAATATTTTTTTCTATCTCCGGCTAAGTTCGAAGATGGGCCATATTGGTCCACTCCTTCTATTACCTCCCCCACAAAGGGTTAAAATGTTGTGAAATATTGATTTTTTTAATAACTGCTATACCACTTTTTCGAATCTTTTGAAATTCCACATATAGTATTAGCTTATTAGTCGTTATCAACTCGAGAAAAATGGGCGAAGTCGCCACGTCCCTTTTGGTACCTCCCACACAAATGCACCATTTTGCACCAAAAGTTAACAGCCTATAACATTAATAACAGTGTATAAAAATACTTGAAATTTTGTACAGTATTATGCTTTTATATTGCCTACAGTCCAGGGAAAAATGGGTGTTGTTGTCACGCCCCTTTTGCCCAAAAGTTAACAGCTTATAACATTAAAACCAGTGTATAAAAATACTTGAAATTTTGTACAGTGTAATGTTTTTATAGTGTCTATAGCCCTGTGAAAAATGGGCGTTATTGCCACGCCCCTCTTTGTACCTCCCACACAAAATGCCCAAATCATACAACAATTTAATGTCTCATAACGTTTATACCAGTGCACATAAATGCTTATAAGTCGGCACAGTGCAATGAATTTAAAGTATCTAATGTTCAGCAAAAAAAAGGTGTATTTGATAAACCCCTTCTGGTACCTCCCACACAAATTGACAGAGTAATTCGAGTAATATTCAATATTACATTACTCACAAAGTGAGGGTATACCTTAGTCGGTTTACCCGACTGAAACTTTCTTACTTGTTGTAGTGAATTTTAATAATTTCAATGCGTTGCTGAATGGTGTATCGTTCCATTTTTATAACCTACACCACACTGTGGTACAGGGTATTATGACTTTGTGCATTTGTTTGTAACACCTAAAAGGAAAAAAGATAGACCCTCAGAATCACTTTCTGAGTCGATTTAGTTATGTCCGTCTGTCTGTCTGTCCGTCTGTCTGTCTGTCCATGTATTCTTGTAATCAAAGTGCAGGTCGTATTTATGGTCCGATTGTGATGAAATTTTGCATAGTGCTCTTTTTTGGCCCAAGGACGATCCCTATTGAAATTGGTTAAAATCGGTTCAGATTTGGATATAGTCCTCATATATTTCACACGATTTGACATGTAAGCGCTGTAGAAACCACATTTTACATCCGATCTTTATGAAATTCGGCAGAGAGAGTTTTATTATTACGTGAATGAACTATACCAAATTCGGAGAAAATCCGTTCAGATTTAGATATAGCCCCCATATATATATTTCACCCGATTTGATATGTAAGCGCTGTAGGAACTGTATTTTAAATCAGATCAGTACGAAATTTGGCAGAGAGAGTTTTCTTATTACATGAATAAACACTGCCAAATTCGGGGAAAATCGGTTCAGATTTAGATATAGTCCATATATTTATGTTTCACCCGATTTGACATGTAAGCGCTGTAGAAACCGTATTTTACATCCGACCTGTACGAAATTCGGCAGAGAAAGTTCTCTTATTACATGAATAAACACTGCCAAATTCGGGGAAAATCGGTTCAGATTTAGATATAGCCCCCATATATATGCTTCACCCGATTTAACATTTAAGCGCTGTAGAAATCGTGTTTTATATCCGATCAGTACGAATTTTAACAGAGAGAGTTTTCTTATTACATGTATGAACACTGCCAAATTCTGGGGAAATCGGTTCAGATTTAAACATAGTCCCAATGTATATGTTACACCCGATTTGACATGTAAGCGCTGTAGAAACCGTGTTTTGTATCCGATCAGTACGAAAATCGGCAGAGAGTTTGCTTATTACATGTATGAACACTGTAAGGAAAGGCAGAAAGTCGGGCGGGGCCGACTATATAATACCCTACACCTCCCTAACAATGCGATAAGGGTCATCGCCATAATAATTTGGAATAATTGGTAAATGGGTAGAAACTTATTATCTAATTCTGAAACGATAATCGCTAAATTAAGAAATATTCCTTCCTAAATTGAGAAACATCTTTCTGGAAAATTTTAATGATCGGAAGTAAAATACAACTTCTATAGCGGTTTGATACCAAATCAGGAGGAACATATATATGGAGCTTTAATATAAATCTGAACCGATCTTCCCTGAATACTAATTCATGTAAAAAGACCTCCTTCTGTCGAATTTCGTACTGATCGGATATAAAATACAGTCTCTACAGCGCTTACATGTCAAATCGGGGGTAACATATATATGGGAGCTATATCTAAATCTGAACCGATTTTCTCCGAATTTGGCAGTATTCCTTCATGTAATAAGAAACCTCTTTCTGCCGAATTTCGCACTGATCGAATATAAAATACAGTTTTTACAGCGCTTACATGTCAAATCGGGGGTAACATATATATGGGGGCTATATCTAAATCTGAACCGATTTTCTCCGAATTTAGCAGTATTCCTTCATGTAATAAGAAACCTCTCTTTGCCGAATTTCGCACTGATCGGATATAAAATAAAATTTTTACAGCGCTTATATGTCAAATCGGGGGTAACGTATATATGGGGGCTATATCTAAATCTGAACCGATTTCTTCCAAATTTAACAGTATTCAATCATATAATAAGAAACCCCTTTCTGCCGAATTTCATACTGATCGAGTATAAAATAAAGTTTTTACTGCGCTTACATGTTAAATCGGGGGTAATATATATAGGGGGCTATATCTAAATCTGAATAGATTTTACCCAAATTCAATAGGGATCGTCCTTGGGCCAAAAAAAAGATATGTGTAAAGTTTCGTCGAGATCGGACCATAATTGCGACCTGTACTTTGATTACAAGAATACATGCACAGACAGACGGACAGACAGACGGACATAGCTAAATCAACTCAGAAAGCGATTCTAAGTCGATCGGTATAATAAACGATGGGTCTATTTCTTCTCCTTTTGGATGTTACAAACAAATGCACCAAGTTATAATACCCTGTACCACAGTGTGGTGTAGGGTATAATTAATTATTCGGGCCTGTTCTGAAATCACGCGATTTGATATCACGGTGGTTTAGTATTATCACCGATTTTAAAATCACCTTTGGAGAGTTTGAAAATCGTCCGATTTTGATATAGTTGATTTAAATTGATTGTTGTTTACTTTAAACAATAAATCGTACTATTTCCGAACACCAATAATGATTTAATCAATGGCGTTTTGAAATCACCGTGATATAAAATCGCGTGATTACAGAACAGGCCCGATTAACACACCAAAATATTATATTCCGTACTGAATTGGATTGGTCCGAAAATATTCATTATACGGAGAAAATATACCAAATCGGGAGATACATATATATGGAGGCTATATATTGAATGTATATGAGTCATTCCATGCCAAACGGGACGATTTTTGACATCACTATTTTTGATTGCTTCGAAATTTTGTGTATGCATTATTTACGTAAAAATATCTTATAAGTAGTTCAAGAAAAAATTTTAAAAAAATTTCTTTAAGAGTTATGAGCAATTTAAAGTTGACGAAATTACGTTTTTTTCTAAAAGGTGTGTTCATTCTTTAGCGTGTATCTCCTGAAATGCATGACCGATTTTAATGTTGTATACCTTGTTTTAAAGGTAATTTCAACTACTACAACTAACTTAAAGTAAGCACTGCAACAAATATACGATTTTTTATGTTTTTGCCCTTTTATACTTACTATTGCGATTTTCAAAATGATTACACCCTTCAATTTTTTTGAAATTTTAATGTCGTGCTCTTAGGTGTCTTTGTTAGCTACTGTATGAATTTGGAAGTGGTGAATTGATGGGAACTATTTTTTACGATTTTTTATAAAAAAAAACATTTGCATAATTTCTGGTAATGTGCTTTAAATAATTAACAGAATGATAATTTTTAGCCGTTAGTTTATTAATATAATACAATAACAACAATAAATATTATTAATTTAGCAAAAACGCAAAAATCTGCGATGGCTTGATATTTAAAAAACAAAACTCCTTAAACAATAGCAAGAGTCAAAAGATAAGAAAGTACTTGTTAAACTATACTCTGAGATGAAAATTTTTTTTAAATCACAGCAACCTGGATTTCAGGTTTTGATGTAGAAAAAAAATACAATAACTTTGTTAGTCAGTTTTTCACATTCAATTCGACAATGCAAAGCAATAATAAAGCAAAAGTAATTTCTTGAACTCAAAACTTCCACGCATACATTCCATTGTCCGATAAAAAAATTTGTGTTCAGAAAAGTGCTGTGTTAAGACGATGTACATTGATTAATATTTTTATACCCATTTTCTTCTTTTTTACTGTAAATAGTATAACTTAATTCTTATCTTTCTCATACATTTTTTATTGTTCTTATTTTTACATAAGTATGCTGATTATTAATAATTGTCATTCTATTCTATAATGTTTTATTGTTCTTACTGTTTTAATAAACTAATGACTAAAAATTATCATTCTGTTACTTTTTTAAAGCACATTCGCAGAAATTTTGCAAATTGTTTTTTTATAAAAAATCGTAAAAAATAGTTCCCATCAATTCACCACTTCCAAATTCATACAGTAGCTAACAAAGACATCTAAGAACACGACATTAAAATTTCCAAAAAATCGAAGGGTGTAATCATTTTGAAAATCGCAATAGTAAGTATAAAAGGGCAAAAACATAAAAAAATCTTATATTTGTTGCAGTGCTTACTTTAAGTTAGTTGTAGTAGTTGAAATTACCTTTAAAACAAGGTATACAACATTAAAATCGGTCATGCATTTCAGGAGATACACGCTAAAGAATGAACACACCTTTTAGAAAAAAACGTAATTTCGTCAACTTTAAATTGCTCATAACTCTTAAAGAAATTTTTTTAAAATTTTTTCTTGAACTACTTATAAGATATTTTTACGTAAATAATGCCTACACAAAATTTCGAAGCAATCACAAAGAGTGATGTCAAAAATCGTCCCGTTTGGCATGGAATGACTCATATGGGCAAATATCAAAATTTTTTAATTTTGAAGTACATTTTTTTTCAAGGTTTTTTTGGCGAGCACATCAACGTCTTTTACAACAGACGAAGATAAAAATATAAACATGCAAAAACCGTTGTTGTGAATAAATTTCATCAAAGGCCGCAAAAGTTACGGCGGTTCCAAAGTTAAATTAAAAAACAATTGTATAAAATGCAATTTTCAGCGGAATTTGGAAAACTATAATTACAATCATAGAACATTAGCATTTCTATCAGCCTATGACAAAATATTCGCAGTAGCTTCATTATTCGGATAAATATAACGAATCAAAATAATTTTTAATTGTAAAAAGGATGTAATATATCAAATACCGCGAAATATGAAAATCGGAAAAATATAAGTCTAATTTTCACGATTATATGAGGCAATTTTCTGTGGCCTACAAAAGGAATGAGGATAATATCGCTATTAATTCAAAAGTTATGTTTGTTTCAAAATTCGAAATTTACATCATATGTGTTTTATTTTAATAAAAAAATTTTATGATTTCATCGTTATCATACGAACATTATTTTAGTGGAAATATAATTTTTGTAATGTGCATAATTTGCACAATCATCAAAATAAAATGACGGCCCTCCGATTTCGGAATAGAGCGTTAAAAATCCTTTTATTTCACATACACTTCCGCCATATCTGTACCTCGCACTGGGTGTGCCTTGACGATCATTGCTGAGACAAAAGTGTCACGTTCTTCGCGTACAATACTTCAATCTTCAAATAAGTATCCATGATTGTTAAGTGCACCACAGCAGTACGCCCGAAGAACATAGAAATGAATTTCAGACGTTTAAACTATTAAAAATGCCAAGGACGAAATTTGCAATTTTTGCAAAAATTGAAAAAAGTGAATAAAATTTCAGCGATTCATTATTTTGCTACGGCCCCCTGATTTTTGGATTCACCAGTTCAAAAGCCATCTGGGATAATTAATTCAGCTCAACCTATACATAACTGTCGATGTGCTCCGCGAAATACACTATCAAAAAAAATTCACGCAAGTTTAACAAAGGTTTGGGAAGCTATAGCTGTGGTTCCATTAAGAGCACATCAACGACACCTATATAGATTTATAGGTATTTCAAGCCGATATAACCGCTTCTTTAGTGTTATTTCATTACATCGAGGGCCGCGATGACCGCGGTCCAAAAACAAAAAATACTTGAAATCGTATTTCAAAAAGTTATGAGCTATAATTTTTTGCGGAAAGATCTCACATGAACAGTGCTCACGAAAAATTCTTCCTCCATGTGCACCTCGTGTTTTTTGTAACTGGCCAGTTAGTTCAGAATAAATAGTTTGGCCACAACTTATAAAAGAATGGATACAGATATGAACATTTCTAGGACTTTTTCCACAATTTTGAAATGTATGTGCTTATAACTTCTAAAGTTTTTTAGATAATAACAAACTTTTTTGGGAAAACACTTGTATGTTTGTGGTTTATCTAATTCCATCAACTTATGCACCGAAATCTGTACACAAAGCGAGAAAAGGGTAAAACAACATACATTACCCCTGTGTTAAAAAATATTTGCCCATATGTATACTGAATCGATTTGCCTGTTTGTACAGTTTATCTTTGATGTGAAAAACTTATTTGTGCCAAATTTCACCAAGATCGAACAATGATAGCAACCACCACGAGCTTAATAACAACTCTGATTTCCCAGCAAACTTCGTGGCCGACTATTTTGAAACCGAAAGCTATGCTAGACAAACGGTAACTACAGCGGGATTTAGCATGGTCATAATAAGTCTACCCTTATGGTATCTTTTCTGTTGGATTCTTGGACTAGCACAGTGTAATTATTTTGCCCAAAATAAGCGACTTTTTGATTTGCTTCGAAGGAACATCATTTATTTTAGCGATATCCCCTGGTCGGCATTTATTCTGGAAATTTCATGTAGAATCCAAATACGTGTTAAACGAAATGTTCGCCAATAGTACCTATTGCAATAATATATTTATCTGACAGATGTGTTTGTGGGTTGTTATTAGTTTCGAAAGTTTTTGCTTGTATAATTACACGATAATGTGCCCCATTTCATCAATAAGCATTTGAATTTACTTCGAATTTCAATTTTGATCGATTGCTTCAGGCACCAAATAAATACGCAACAGACTATTGTCACTTTCATTTCAAACGGCAATAGGCGTTAACTATTTCGCAATTATCTCGACCCATCAAATAAATGTCGCGTGTTTACCAACGTGATTCATTGTAACTTATTATGACTATTTGTCTCGGTTGTCATTAAACAATGTGGGTGGCAAATATTTACTTTAGTACTGCGGTTTGGTATTAACTAATTAACAGATATGAGATATCAATGCTTCGAATTGCTTTGAACAATTAAACGAAATTGATATGAAAATTTGCTTGCAAAGGAAAATTAATGTTGCGGTAGTCAGGAGAAAGCCAATTGGGTGAAAATAATGAATACCTCGAATTCTATGATTAAATTGTAATGCAGATTTTGTCACTTCGTTTGAAACACATCGAAATATTGATCAGAGACCCATAAAGTATATGGGGGAATTCATATCAAGTGAGTGAATTTTTAAAATCGATGTCTTCTGGTGGATAGTGACACAAAATTTCAACGAGATCGATTACGGACAGTCCGAATGGGATATTGATGCATTTTGACATTTTGGTCAAACGGCCCTTTTTTCACATCCATATAACTAATATAGCTATTGCATTTATGAAATTTTGTCCAAAGGGTTTACATTTTTTTTGCGAAATAAAAACTGATTTTGACATTTTTGTCTAAAAACATATTTTTATACCCTACACCACACAGTGGTACATGGTACTATTGTATGGCCGTCTGTCTGTCTGTGCATGTATTCTTGTAACACTGTGCAAGAGTGAAAAAATAAATGGATTTATACCCTACACCACACTGTGGTACAGGGTATTATAAGTTTGTTTCACGGCAGATGTATGTAACACCTTAAAATAACACAGCTAGACCCACCTTAAAGTAAACCGATCGACTCAGAATCACTAGCTGAGTCGATTTAACGATGTCTGTCCGTCCGTCCGTCCGTCCGTCCGTCCGTCTGTCCATGTAAAGTTGTTCGTCGACTACAGGTCGCAATTTCACTCCGATCGTTCTGAAATTTTGCAGTTTAGAGTATTTCGCGGCTGTTAAGATCGCTATTGAATTTGGTTGAAATCGGTTCAGATTTAGATATAGCACCCATATATATCTTTCGTCCGATTTGGCCCTTTAGTCCTATAGAAGCTGTATTTTACATCCGATCGTTTTGAAATTTAGAATGGTAGAGTTTCTTGATCCATGAACCAACATTGCTGAATTTGAAGAAAATCGGTTAAGATTTAGCTATAGCTCCCATATATATGTTTCGTCCGATTTGGCCCTTTAGTCCTATAGAAGCTGTATTTTACATCCGATCGTTTTGAAATTTAGAATGGTAGAGTTTCTTGATCCATTAACCAACATTGCAGAATTTGAAGAAAATCGGTTCAGATTTAGATATAGCTCCCATATATATCTTTCGTCCGATTTGGTCCTTTAGTCCTATAGAAGCTGTATTTTACATCCGATCGTTTTGAAATTTAGAATGGTAGAGTTTCTTGATCCATGAACCAACATTGCCGAATTTGAAGAAAATCGGTTCAGATTTAGCTATAGCTCTTATATATATGTTTCGTCCGATTTGGCCCTTTAGTCCTATAGAAGCTGTATTTTACATCCGATCGTTTTGAAATTTAGAATGGTAGAGTTTCTTGATCCATGAACCAACATTGCCGAATTTGAAGAAAATCGGTTAAGGTTTAGCTATAGCTCCCATATATATGTTTCGTCCGATTTGGCCCTTTAGTCCTATAAAAGCTGTATTTTACATCCAATCCAATTTAGAATGGTAGAGTTTCTTGATCCATGAACCAACACTACCGAATTTGAAGAAAATCGGTTAAGATTTAGCTATAGCTCCCATATATATGTTTCATTGATTTGGCTCTTTAGATCCAATCGTTTCTATACCCTACACCACACTGTGGTACAGGGTATTATTTAAGTATAAAATGTCCCAAAAGTAAATTTATGTAAACAATTTATACATGAATTACAAAATTTATATATCAGAGTTATTCAATATTACGAGAGTGGTGTAGGGTATTATATAGTCGGCACCGCCCGACTTTAGCCTTTCCTTACTGGTATATATTTATAATTTAGGAAGAAAAGAGGTGTCATTAAATCCGTTATATCGTAGACAATTCCACTATCTTCGGTTATCCTACAGTTAGAGCTAACCTACAATTATAGCTGTCAAATTATATGAAATATTTATTTTTTTACTGTGAGTTAGCTCTAACCGGAGATTGTGAAATTGGGGGTAAAGAAAATTTTAAGTTGAAATATATGCAATCATGGGCATAAATATAAGTACAATCAAGTTTATGCATTAATATTTCACAAATCAGGGAATATGGAAAAATAAAAATTAAATATTTAATCTATTAATATACTAAGGAAAACTGTCCGCAGCCTTCCATAACATACATAATAGGACACAACACATTGGGATCGCATATGGTAAGTGAGCTTGCGGAATGATGATCTCTTAGAACCTACTGGAATTGCATGGAAGAGAAAAAATATTAAAATTCAACCTACGAAAGATGGAAGAGCTGCTGAAACAAGTTACGAGGAGTCGCAATAGGCCAAAGTACAGCCACAGTGCGGCATCAACGTTTGTCAAACTTTCTCGGTATAATAAACTATGGCTATATATATATTTTTAGCTATATGAGGACTTGTCACATCGATAACTATGGTTTGGCAGCAGCTAATGTCAAACTGTGTTGAAATTTCTTTTCATGAAGGTTTGGCAAATCGTCATGAATCTTTGACGCCAGATTGTGGAAATTTACTTTGAAAAACCAGTAAGGAAAGGCTAAAGTCGGGCGGGGCCGACTATATAATACCCTACACCACTCTCGTAATATTGAATAACTCTGATATATAAATTTTGTAATTCATGTATAAATTGTTTACATAAATTTACTTTTGGGACATTTTATACTTAAATAATACCCTGTACCACAGTGTGGTGTAGGGTATAAAAACGATTGGATCTAAAGAGCCAAATCGGATGAAACATATATTTGGGAGCTATAGCTAAATCAAAGTTTGTTTCACGGCAGATGTTTGTAACACCTGAAAATAACACAGCGAGACCCACCTTAAAGTTTACCGATCGACTCAAAATCACTAGCTGAGTCGATTTAAGCATGTCTGTCCGTCTGTCCATGCAAAGTTGTTCGTCGACTACAGGTCGCAATTGCACTCCGATCGTTCTGAAATTTTGCAGTTTAGAGTATTTCGCAGCTGTTAAGATCGCTATTGAATTTGGTTGAAATCGGTTCAGATTTAGATATAGCTCCCATATATATGTTTCGTCCGATTTGGCCCTTTAGTCCTGTAGAAGCTGTATTTTACATCCAATCATTTTGAAATTTAGAATGGTAGAGTTTCTTGATCCATGAACCAACACTGCCGAATTTGAAGAAAATCGGTTAAGATTTAGCTATAGCTCCCATATATATGTTTCGTCCGATTTAGCCCTTTAGTCCTGTAAAAGCTGTATTTTACATCCAATCGTTTTGAAATTTAGAATGGTACAGTTTCTTGATCCATGAACCAACACTACCGAATTTGAAGAAAATCGGTTAAGATTTAGCTATAACTCCCATATATATGTTTCGTCCGATTTGGCCCTTTAGTTCTATAGAAGCTATATTTTACATCCAATCGTTTTGAAATTTAGAATGGTAGAGTTTCTTGATCCATGAACCAACATTACCGAATTTGAAGAAAATCGGTAAAGATTTAGCTATAGCTCCCATATATATGTTTCATCCGATTTGGCTCTTTAGATCCAATCGTTTTTATACCCTACACCACACTGTGGTACAGGGTATTATTTAAGTATAAAATGTCCCAAAAGTAAATTTATGTAAACAATTTATACATGAATTACAAAATTTATATATCAGAGTTATTCAATATTACGAGAGTGGTGTAGGGTATTATATAGTCGGCACCGCCCGACTTTAGCCTTTCCTTACTGGTTACAGTATAGGTTTGATTCTAATACCAAAGGGTAGCATAACCCTATACTCGGTTTGGCGATATTGGTGATCAATTTTTTTTATGGGCCTCCAAACTTTCTGAAAATCAGTGGGCCCCTCGAAAAAGGTGTCATCATCTTTTGTCCAACAACTAATTCAGACTTGCTGATACCGCTTAACTACATTTGGCAATAATGTAGCTAAGAATATGATGAACAAAGTTTCTTAACATTTTATGGGAAAACAATTATTTACGGTACTTTTTTTCGAAAAATTGAAGGACAAAATATTTGTATTCGCTTTTTTCAGCATAACTTTCAGGGTCTCGTAATTTTTCACTAACAGTGTTTAGCAAAATTGCAGCCAACGTAAATCTGAACAACTTTTGTGATCATATCAATACAATCTGAACGTGTCTAGGTAACCTAAATAGCTCAAAAATCACATTGTACCTCAAAAATGGGTAAAAATAAAACAAGTGTGTCAACATTTTTTGGAAGGTCATTTTTTTTTTAATTTTTAAATAATCTGGTTGAGAATTAGAAAAAAATAAAACAATATGACCTATTAAATTTTTCCGAGTATGTTTATGAAATATTGAACGGATTCGACTGAAATTTTTGCAGTTAGGTCCGAAACACTTCCTAAAATCTAAATATATCATGAACTTTAATTACCAACTGACCATATGAAAAATATTTGTTGCTTATGGGCAATTCCACGGTGTCGAACGTGACCGTTGTACACATTCAAAGTGATGAAAATGTCAAAATAAAACATAAAATATTCATCTTTTACATAATCTTATAGATCGCTAATAGTACTTTCACTGGTGTTTTAGTCGTTTTCAGGCGAAATATTGATTAGATAAAGGACAATAAAAGGAGCTTTCGAATGCGACAAAAATGGAAGTAGTTTTCGTGAACATCTTTAAAAACATGAGATTCAGCGAAATCACAAAGAATATGCTAAAAATGAAAATGTTAAAAAATAATAAAGTTTTTGAACCCTCTTTGTTTGGTAGAAATATCTTTGGTAGTTTTTTTATACCGTACACCACACTGTGATACAGGGTATTATAACTTTGTGCATTTGTTTGTAACACCCAAAAGTAGAACAAATAGACCCATCGTTTATTATGCCGATTGACTTATAATCACTTTCTGAGTTGATTTAGCTATGTCCGTCTGTCTGTCCGTCTGTCTGTCTGTGCATGTATTCTTGTAATCAAAGTACAGGTCGCAATTATGGTCCGATCTCGATGAAACCTTACACATATCTTTTTTTGGCCCAAGGACGATCCCTATTGAATTTGGTTAAAATCGGTTCAGATTTAGATAAAGCCCCCATATATATGTTACCCCGATTTGACATGTTAGCGCTGTAAAAACTTTATTTTATATCCGATCAGTATGAAATTCGGCAGAAAAAGGTTTCTTATTTTATGAATGAACACTGTTAAATTTGGAAGAAATCGGTTCAGATTTAGATATAGCCCCCATATATACGTTACCCCCGATTTGACATGTAAGCGCTGTAAAAATGTTATTTTATATCCGATCTGTGCGAAATTCGGCAAAGAGAGATTTCTTATTACATGAAGGAATACTGCTAAATTCGGAGAAAATCGGTTCAGATTTAGATATAGCCCCCATATATATGTTACCCCCGATTTGATATGTAAGCGCTGTAAAAACTGTATTTTATATCCGATCAGTGCGAAATTCGGCAGAAAGAGGTTTCTTATTACATGAAGGAATACTGCCGAATTCGGAGAAAATCGGTTCAGATTTAGATATAGCTCCCATATATATGTTACCCCCGATTTGACATGTAAGCGCTGTAAAAACTGTATTTTATATCCGATCAGTATGAAATTCGTCAGAAAAAGGTTTCGTATTATATGAATGAACACTTTTAAATTTGGAAGAAATCGGTTCAGATTTAGATATAGCCCCCATATATATGTTACCCCCGATTTGACCTGTAAGCGCTGTAAAAACTGTATCTTATATCCGTTCAGTGCGAAATTCGGCAGAAAGACGTTTCTTATTACATGAAGGAATACTGCCAAATTCGGAGAAAATCGGCTCAGATTTAGATATAGCTCTCATATATATGTTACCCCCGATTTGACATGTAAGCGCTGTAAAGACTGTATTTTATATCCGATCAGTAGGGAATTCGACAGAAGGAGGTCTTTTTACATGAATGAGTATTCAGGGAAGATCGGTTCAGATTTATATTAAAGCTCCATATACAGGGTGGCTGATATGTAATGCAACAAAGTAAAGCGCTATATTTTTTTAATTTTATTGTTCAAAAGCAAAAAATGTCGGAAATAACATAAAATTTTAGAAACAGTTTAGATTTGTTCGAATTGGCCACCTTTGGCACGAATTATGGCCTTCAAACGGCCGACAAAGCCATCACACGCTGCACGAAAGTGGCTCTGCGGTATTTTGGCCCATTCCCGGCGAAGCGCCGTCTTGGGATGATCGATACTTTGGTATTTTTTAGTGCGAACCTTACTCTCTAAAATGCCCCAGGCGCAAAAGTCCAACGGATTGGGATCCGGAGATCTTGGTGGCCATTGTGCGGTAGAAATGAAGCGAGGAACCTCCTTTTTAAGCCATTCTTGGTTGACGCGTGCTGAGTGCGATGGTGCTGAGTCCTGTTGGAATGTCCATGGTCTGCGGCCAAAATGTTTGTCTGCCCAGGGCTTCAATACTGTCTTTAAGACATTTTCCCGATAATATTCGGCATTTATTTTGACCCCATGGTCGATGAATACGAGCGGGGAGCGACCATCGGCCGTTACGGCGGCCCACACCATTACCAACGGCGGCGCTTGAGTTCTGGTGGCCAATCGAAGGTGTAAGTTTTCAGCTGACCTCTTTGGCAAGTAAACCCGATCATTTTGTTTGTTCACAAACTGCTCAATTTGGAATGGCTTCTCATCGGAGAAAACCAAATTTGGTAACTGGCCACTTTCGTGCAAGCGAAGCAACGCCTTGGCTCTTTCCAGTCTAACTTTTTTTTTGTGCATCGGTGAGCTCTTGCACTTTTTGGAACTTCAATGGCTTTAGTCCAAGCTCATTTTTTAATATGTGTTGTATCCGTTCTTGCGATATGTTCAGCTCACGAACAATTTTTCTACCACTGCGGCGTGGATTTCGATCAAATGGCATTCACTTTTCGGATAATTTCTGGTGTTGTTACCGTTTTTTTCGTCCACTTTTTGGACGCGATGCAACACTGCCAGTATCACGGTAACGAGCAATGGTACGAGAAACAAAAGATTTATTCACATTTAAATGCTGGAGGGCTCTAACGATAGCCACTTGTGTCACAACGATAGCCACAATCACACTATCACGCTTGAATTCCATCACGAATAACTTTTTTCTGAATGCAATAGATCAAAATGCTTTTGTAAGCTTGTAAACAATAAAATGAACTGCCACTGAAATAAATCTGTCAGCTATCAGACTAGCGGTGTAGAAATAATAGCAACCTGAAGTTGGTTGCAATTCATATCAGCCACCCTGTATATGTTCCTCCTGATTTATTATCAAACCGCTGTAGAAGTTGTATTTTACTTCCGATCATTAAAATTTTCCAGAAAGATGTTTCTCAATTTAGGAACGAATATTGCTTAATTTAGCGATTATCGTTTCAGAAATAGATAATATGTTTCTACCCATTTACCAATTATTCCAAATTATTATGACAATTACCCTTATCGCATTGTTAGGGAGGTGTTATTATATAGTCGGCCCCGCCCGACTTTTCTGCCTTTCCTTACTGGTTTTCTTCTTAAAATGTTGAGTAAATACATGTGAAATTTGTTCATATTATTAAAATTTGAATATTTTTGTATAATAATAAATTACATTAATGTGAGCTTAAGGTGTTGTATGTCTTAAAGAATCGCAAATTTGTACATCCACCGCACGAACATTCCAGTCAATAACGCATTTTCCAAAATCATTGCATTAGCACAAAAAGTTGAAAAATTGCTTCTTAGTGGGTTAAGAAAACATATATTACGAAACAAGGCTCGCGATATTGATGACTTGATCCGCCGAAAAAAATAATGCGTTTTTAGACTCACAACAAATGGATTTTGCTATTGTGTAAATTTGGACAAAATTGGTAAGGTTCTTGAGGTCCTGTAATCTGAACCAAAAATATTTTCAAAAAGGTAGTGCTCGTAAATTTGCTGGAACATTTTACAAAGCGCGATCTACCAAAATGTTTTTTCTGATTCTGGGGGACGTCAAAATAGAATAAATACTTCAAATCACTGCTCCAGAAAGTGAAATTATCCGCATATGCAAAAAAATATTTTGCAATATTTTTCATATGGTCAGTGGGTAATTAAAGTTCATGATATATTTAGAATTAAGGAAGTGTTTCGGACCTAACTGCAAAAATGTCAGCCGAATCCGTTCAATATTTCCAGAGAAAATGCAGCTTTCTAAATACACTCTGAAAAATTTAATAGGAAAAAATAAAAATACAAAATAAAAATTTTGCAAAACGGTTCAAATTGTTTTATTTCTTTTAAATTCTCAACCAGATTATTAACAAATTTCAAAAAAATCTTGACCTTCCAAAAAGTTGACACTTGATTTATTTTTACCCAAATGTTAGTATTTCACTAATATGTAACAAAAATATTTTTTTGGTATAGGGTATCTTCAGTAAATTGGGGAGCGCTGTGATGAAATGTTCTACAAAAATGTTGCACATAACATTTTACTATATGTGTCAGAATACACCAAAGCTCAAAACTTAACGTAAACGCCAAAAAAGGTCAAATTCCTGTTCGTGCAGCAATGTAAGTCATACGATCTAGTGGTCGAAGCAATAACGATGCCAGTAAATAACCTTTTTGACTGGATTTTGACCGGTTTTTGTTTTTTTTTGTTTAGTTTTTGGCTTTGGTGTGTTCTGACCTCTAAAACGAATTCTGATGTCCCGGAAAAAATCCCACTTTGACCCATTTAGAGTGCTCCAATCGATTCCAAATGTATGACCGACCCCAACTCAGTGAAGTGCTCAGTGAAAATAGTATTCTAGGGATCAAAATAAGAAACTTTGCCGAAGGAACCATACCTCTAAAACGAATTCTGATGTCCCGGAAATAATCCCACTTTGACCCATTTAGAGTGCTCCAATCGAGTCCAAATGTATGGAACCCCCACGGGGTTCAGGGGGTGTGCCACTGGCATGGGTGGGTCGGGCCTCCAAAGTTAGTGGGGGTCGTTCATACATTTGGACTCGATTGGAGCACTCTAAATGGGTCAGTTATGATGCTAAATATGAGGTCGGGGGTTCAATTCCACCTTCCGGCAAATAACATTTTTCTGCATATGACGACAGCAATCGACAACACTAGCCAACAGTCGTTTTTTATTTGGTTCTAGCATAGTTTTTCTCATTGATTTTGACCTACTGAACACGAAAATGAGTTTTAAAAATTTTTCTGTCGATTGGTTTTCGAGATACAAATTTTTGAACTTTTTTTTTTAAATTTTTGGAGGTACACTTACAATTTTGAGCATATCTTTCGTCTTCTTTGACGTATTTGATCCTACTACTACTCAAATTAAAGCAAATTGAGCCGTCTACAACTCATTCTCGGGTGAGTAGTTTTGATGTTGGCGGCTTAAAAAGGTTAAAAAACTGCGTTTTTTTAGTAAAAATGTGGCAGAAAAATTCATATAAAAATTCATATCTATATATATAAAAATGGAAAAATGTTTGTATGTTTGTATGTATCTATGTATGTATGTATGTATGTATGTATGCTATAGACTCTGAAACCACTGGACCGATTTTATTTGTTTTTCTTTTGTTTGAAAGGTTCTTTGTCAGAGATGGTTTAGGGAAAAAAAATTTTGGAAAAATGTGGGCGGGGCAGGAGTAGGCGTGGCATTACTAGAAGAACGAAATTTGGAACACACGTTAGTGGAGTTATTTTCTAAATCTTCAATAAAAATGGACGGAATCGCAAAACTGATATCTGGGGCAACGAAGTGGACCGGGTCCAGCTAGTAAAATATAAAACGCGATGCTAACAGCGATTTTGGTTTTTTTACGTATAGCTGGCATTTTTCCAAAGAAAATAAGCACTTACTTAACAAAATCTGACAACAAATGGCGGACTTATAATTTTTTTGGTATAAGACCGAAATTCCGCTATTTCACGATATTTTGATTTTCATTATTTGCACAGCTAACCTACTAGGAGGGATCGAAAAAGCAAGTTTTTTATAATCCTTTTGGAATAGAACGGAACAGTTGCTCCTATACATAAGTTACTTCTGTTCAAAATTTCACCACCCTGGGTTAATGTCTTCTGTTCTGGCAAGGGACGTGAAATTTCAAAAATTTAGTGAAATCAGCAATTTTTTTTTGGAAATTTTTTTCAAATGTCACAGCACTTTGCAGTTTTGATAAAATTTTTAAATTAATATTAATAACACAAATATTTCATAATTATAAAAAACCTATTTACAATACCGTAGGGACGTTTCGTCGAAAATGGTATAATGAAAATGCAGAACATAGAAACACAGGTGCATTTTACGATACGAATTTTGGCAAACCCACTTTACATGTACAAAATTGTTTGGAAAAAACGTTTACGTAATTTTTATGATTCTCAGAATTAAAAAAAATAAGTAATACACAAATAGTTATTTAATTTTTATGATTGTGGTTGCAGAGTAATATACGCTTCTGAATGTGCGTGGACGCTCTTCGTGTTCCTTTATGACTGCTACTCCGTTCACAGTCAATTAAAGGGAAAGAAAGGGAATTACACTTTTTTATTGATGTGTGTTTTCCCGATGGCTACCTGTATCGGATTTTTTTACAGAAATTCCCCCCACATTTGTGAGTGGTCATTATTTGGAAACTTTTCCACAATTTGAAACGCACACTTGCTGAATCAGGTATATAGCCACCCTTAAAAGATGCGCCCATTCATAAGTACCTGTGAGTAAAATATTGTAACATACTTAGTATTTATAGGTGTTCATTTATCGTTTTTGTCATTCAACAAGTGTCTACGAACGCGAGTAGTACGAGTAAAAAGTGAAACAAATTGAATTTAAGTGCATATAATACCTACCCAACAAGTAAGACAATGAGTAAAAGACTACGTGTGTTCGAGTGTTTGAACAATCCAGACAATTTCTGCAATGTTTGTGGCGAGTTTATAAAGAATAATCACGCACACACGTTTACTCCAGCAGTGCAATTGCACTATTTGAATTATTTTGGTATTTCACCAAATATCACAGAACCATGGACACCTAAGTCGCTATGTGATCTTTGCTATATAATCCTAACCAACTGGGCAGCTGGCGGAAGGTAAGAATTTTTATTTAAACACATTAAGCAAAGCAAATATAGTAATTTATTTTAATTTTAGGCGCCATATGAAATTCGATACACCAATGATGTGGAAAAAGCCGCTATGCCATTCCACAGACTGTTATTTTTGCCTCACCACAAACAGTGGGGTAGGGAGATTTTTAAAATGGAACTACGCTCAAGTCGGATCGTTTGCACTTCCAGTACCACATTCGAATGATGTACCATATCCAGTGTGCCCTGGTGCATTTCTTCAAAAAGCAGAATCGTCAGATCAAGAGCTTTTGAACTTTTTTTTTTAAATTTTTGGAGGTACACTTACAATTTTGAGCATATCTTTCGTCTTCTTTGACGTATTTGATCCTACTACTACTCAAATTAAAGCAAATTGAGCCGTCTACAACTCATTCTCGGGTGAGTAGTTTTGATGTTGGCGGCTTAAAAAGGTTAAAAAACTGCGTTTTTTTAGTAAAAATGTGGCAGAAAAATTCATATAAAAATTCATATCTATATATATAAAAATGGAAAAATGTTTGTATGTTTGTATGTATCTATGTATGTATGTATGTATGTATGTATGCTATAGACTCTGAAACCACTGGACCGATTTTATTTGTTTTTCTTTTGTTTGAAAGGTTCTTTGTCAGAGATGGTTTAGGGAAAAAAAATTTTGGAAAAATGTGGGCGGGGCAGGAGTAGGCGTGGCATTACTAGAAGAACGAAATTTGGAACACACGTTAGTGGAGTTATTTTCTAAATCTTCAATAAAAATGGACGGAATCGCAAAACTGATATCTGGGGCAACGAAGTGGACCGGGTCCAGCTAGTAAAATATAAAACGCGATGCTAACAGCGATTTTGGTTTTTTTACGTATAGCTGGCATTTTTCTAAAGAAAATAAGCACTTACTTAACAAAATCTGACAACAAATGGCGGACTTATAATTTTTTTGGTATAAGACCGAAATTCCGCTATTTCACGATATTTTGATTTTCATTATTTGCACAGCTAACCTACTAGGAGGGATCGAAAAAGCAAGTTTTTTATAATCCTTTTGGAATAGAACGGAACAGTTGCTCCTATACATAAGTTACTTCTGTTCAAAATTTCACCACCCTGGGTTAATGTCTTCTGTTCTGGCAAGGGACGTGAAATTTCAAAAATTTAGTGAAATCAGCAATTTTTTTTTGGAAATTTTTTTCAAATGTCACAGCACTTTGCAGTTTTGATAAAATTTTTAAATTAATATTAATAACACAAATATTTCATAATTGTAAAAAACCTATTTACAATACCGTAGGGACGTTTCGTCGAAAATGGTATAATGAAAATGCAGAACATAGAAACACAGGTGCATTTTACGATACGAATTTTGGCAAACCCACTTTACATGTACAAAATTGTTTGGAAAAAACGTTTACGTAATTTTTATGATTCTCAGAATTAAAAAAAATAAGTAATACACAAATAGTTATTTAATTTTTATGATTGTGGTTGCAGAGTAATATACGCTTCTGAATGTGCGTGGACGCTCTTCGTGTTCCTTTATGACTGCTACTCCGTTCACAGTCAATTAAAGGGAAAGAAAGGGAATTACACTTTTTTATTGATGTGTGTTTTCCCGATGGCTACCTGTATCGGATTTTTTTACAGAAATTCCCCCCACATTTGTGAGTGGTCATTATTTGGAAACTTTTCCACAATTTGAAACGCACACTTGCTGAATCAGGTATATAGCCACCCTTAAAAGATGCGCCCATTCATAAGTACCTGTGAGTAAAATATTGTAACATACTTAGTATTTATAGGTGTTCATTTATCGTTTTTGTCATTCAACAAGTGTCTACGAACGCGAGTAGTACGAGTAAAAAGTGAAACAAATTGAATTTAAGTGCATATAATACCTACCCAACAAGTAAGACAATGAGTAAAAGACTACGTGTGTTCGAGTGTTTGAACAATCCAGACAATTTCTGCAATGTTTGTGGCGAGTTTATAAAGAATAATCACGCACACACGTTTACTCCAGCAGTGCAATTGCACTATTTGAATTATTTTGGTATTTCACCAAATATCACAGAACCATGGACACCTAAGTCGCTATGTGATCTTTGCTATATAATCCTAACCAACTGGGCAGCTGGCGGAAGGTAAGAATTTTTATTTAAACACATTAAGCAAAGCAAATATAGTAATTTATTTTAATTTTAGGCGCCATATGAAATTCGATACACCAATGATGTGGAAAAAGCCGCTATGCCATTCCACAGACTGTTATTTTTGCCTCACCACAAACAGTGGGGTAGGGAGATTTTTAAAATGGAACTACGCTCAAGTCGGATCGTTTGCACTTCCAGTACCACATTCGAATGATGTACCATATCCAGTGTGCCCTGGTGCATTTCTTCAAAAAGCAGAATCGTCAGATCAAGAGTCCGGGTCAAGTGCAAGCGAATTTGGGGCGTGCAGAAAGCGAAAATTACTGTCACAGGCCGAACTAAACGATTGGGTGCGCGATTTTGGTCTCACTAAGGAGAAATCCGAACTTTTTGCGTCTCGGATGGTACAGTGTGGATTTGCGGATGCAGAAGTGAAAGTAACAGCGTACAGGAAGCGTCACCAGCAGTATGCAAAATTTTATACAAAGAAAGACGAAATATGTTTTTGCAGCGACATTTCCGGCTTGTTCCAAGAGCTTCACCAAATTCACAACCCCAATGAATGGAGGTTGTTTATTGACAGCAACAAAGAGAGCTTGAAGGCAGTTCTCTTACATAATGGGAATGAGAAGCCATCTCTTCCTATTGCTCATGCGGTTCATTCAAAGGAGAACTATGAAACTATGAACATTTTGCTGAAATGCATAGAGTATAGCAAATATAATTGGAAAATATGCGCCGACCTCAAAGTTGTGGCCATTCTGTGTGGACTCCAAGGATGCTATACGCGACATTGCTGTTTTCTGTGCCTTTGGAATAGCCGCGCTGATGATCAGCATTATATTAAAAAAAAATGGCCGGAACGAACGAAACCTGTAGTTGGAGAAGCGAATGTTCAGCGCAAACCACTAATAGAGAACCGTGAAAATATAATACTTCCGCCGCTGCACATAAAATTGGGTTTGATAAAAAATTTTGCCAAAAAATTTGACAAAGAAGGTGAAGCTTTTGCCTATTTACGGTCAATTTTCCCTTACCTTTCGCTGGCAAAAATTAAAGAAGGAGTCTTCGCAGGACCCGAGATAAAAAAAAATGTTGAAAGATGAAACATTCCCGAAGCTGTTATCACCCATCGAAGCCGTAGCATGGAATTCCTTCAGGCTTGTTGTGGAAAACTTTTTAGGAAACAACAAAAGCGATAATTATAAGGCCATAGTTGAGGATCTGGTAAAGAACTATGAAGCAATGGGTAGGTTTTTTTTGAAACAAATGTTAATTTAAATAGCGTTTTAATTCTCGTTTTTTTTTCATTTTTGGGTAGGAGTGCACATGTCACTTAAAATACACTTTCTGCATTCTCATTTGGATTTTTTCCCTGAGAATTTAGGAGACGTGAGCGACGAACACGGCGAGCGCTTTCGTCAGGAATTGAAGGCTATGGAACGACGCTATCAGGGCATCTATGACACGGCTATGATGGGTGACTACATTTGGACCCTAATACGTGAGACCAATTGCAGCGAATACAAAAAACAAAGAAGAAGTCAGCTGTTTTTCCATATGGCATAAAATGTACAGTTATATCTTTGTTTCTACTCATTTTTTTTGGGCGTTGATTTGGTTAATTTCGTTAGTTTAGCTAACCTGGCACATCCATTTCTAATTGTGCCATACATTGAGTATGTAGTGCTCTAAATAAATTAAAAAATAATATACTAAGACTAATTTTTTTATTTTAAATTAAGTTCAAATGCATTTATTCGTTTGCGTTGGGTAGGTAAGCTGTGCAAATAATGAAAATCAAAATATCGTGAAATAGCGGAATTTCGGTCTTTTACCAAAAAAATTATAAGTCCGCCATTTGTTGTCAGATTTTGTTAAGTAAGTGCTTATTTTCTTTGGAAAAATGCCAGCTATACGTAAAAAAACCAAAATCGCTGTTAGCATCGCGTTTTATATTTTATATGAATTTTTATATGAATTTTTCTGCCACATTTTTACTAAAAAAACGCAGTTTTTTAACTTTTTAAGCCGCCAACATCAAAACTACTCACCCGATTTGAAAATTTTCTGAGAATGAGTTGTAGACGGCTCAATTTGCTTTAATTTGAGTAGTAGTAGGATCAAATACGTCAAAGAAGACGAAAGATATGCTCAAAATTGTAAGTGTACCTCCAAAAATTTAAAAAAAAAAGTTCAAAAATTTGTATCTCGAAAACCAATCGACAGAAAAATTTTTAAAACTCATTTTCGTGTTTAGTAGGTCAAAATCAATGAGAAAAAGTATGCTAGAAACAAATAACAGAGAAAATTTTGTTATTTGTGACCTAGTGCAATTAGTCTCCTCACAATTTTTCGCTCTACTACTTTCTCACCACATCCCACCACTGATGGTGGTGAACAAGCAAGAGCAAATATCCGTACCACACAAACAAACACTCATAAAAATATGAATTACGTCCACACTTACTTTTGAAAAATTGTAAGCGTGGGGGTAAGTGGTTATTTTTCAGTTTCTGGTATGGTTGCGTGGAAGCACTTGCCTCCAATGGGTTGTTTGTGTAAAAACAAATTATAAGCAGTTACTACTTTTGAATTTAGCTTACCCGTCAAGTTATTTGCTAATGGGAAATTTTTCTGGGTATGTCCATTCCGATTTCTCATCTATAAAAGCATTACACTGCACAAAATTTCAAGTATTTATGTGCACTGGTAATACAATTATAATCAGTTAATTTTTGTACATTTGGTCCCCTTGTGTGTGAAGTACCAAAAGGGGCGGTGCCACCTATCCCATTTGTATCAAGGTGATGGCGACTGACAAACTATTAGTACGTGTGGACATACAGAGGATTCAGATAGGTAGTATAGAAGTTATTAGAGAATGAATA